>CM044961.1:16198958-16626723 GCA_024516035.1 Bactericera cockerelli
TTCCCAAGAAACATAATAGTTCATGTTATAGGCATATAGGCAGTACCTACTAGTTCATGACAGACCACATCCCAATCGAAACTGAAATTGAAAAGGACCATTGTAGAGAAAATTCGTGTTGGGAACACCAACACGAATAGGTAAGTGCGAAAGGCTGTGTAAACTCTAGACTGTTTATCCAAAAAAGGTCTGACTGACTTTAGCCAGCGTTACCGTCGTGCGTACGTCGGTCGATAGGATTTGGAAGGGTGACCATAACCACTGACCATTCAAATTCGAACCCTCCTGATGCTGACTATTCCCGGCCCAACCCAGGCTGGGCGAGGTTAATTTGGGTAGTTAGTTTGTGTGTTTCCAGCCCATTGAGGATAAAACCTCCGCCTAGAATGACCTAGATGTTGAGGAAACGTTTATACCTATGCAAAAAGAAATAGGTCACACTCTACATGTCAGAGACTTGGAGGAAAATATTATAAAATACGATTACAACAAGGCTGGATGAGGTTAATTTGAGATTAAGCTAGCTAATAATAGATTTAAGTCATTGAAGCCGGGATCCCACTGGGTGCAACATTTTGATACGCAAACGCTGCGTGCGCATCGTTTTGTCTCGCATATTAAATAATGGGACATGTTGCAAAGTATTGCAAAGACAGTGGGGTTCAATCTCATTAATAATTCATCCTAAAGAAAGTGTGGGATATGAAACGTTGCGCAGTGAAATGTTGCACTCAGTGGGATCCGGCTTAACCCTTATCTTGGCAATGTATCCATATGGATACCAAACTTTTTTACTTTCCTTATCCTATAATAAGGAAAGTATTGTATTCGTCGAAAATTTGACCTACCCAGTTTTTCACATTTCTGGACGAATCATAGCCTCAGGATACCAAAAAAGTTGTTTTCAGCCATTGGTCTGTGTGTCTGTATGTCTGTGTGTCTGTGTGTAAACAGGATATCTCGAGAACGGTAAAAGCTACAGACTTGAAATTTGGTATAAAAATTAATTTTATACACCAGACAAACCACGAAACTTTTGGTTGAAATCGGCCGCAAGATGCGGCCGCAGGGCCGCAAATATTGGCCGCGACCGCCGCTTCTTTGAATTGGTTAAAGATACAAAAAAAGTTAGAGAACAACATTTTCTCGGATTAAAAAAATAATAGGGGTTTACTCTGATCATTTTTTTGATATCTTGAACTTTTTGGAACCGAGGCCCAATTTACCGGTATTTTGAGGGGACCCGCTTGGACTAACTTTTTTATTATTCACCCTAGATGGGGGTTGCGATATATCAAATCCAATGATTTTGAGGTGCTGATTACGAATTAGGCACTGAATTTTAACTATCTGTTACCGTTTAGTCATCAGTGGCGGAATTCGACTTCTTTTTGGGGGATAAGGAAAGTCGTGTGATGTTTACACCAGATTTTTTTACTCTATTGGCCCAAAATTAATCCTAAAGCATTTTTTCTTCCACAGAACATTTAAAATTATTTATTATTTTTTAGGCTTTATTTAAAGTGGCAAGATAGAGCTCTTCCATCTAATCATCCAATTCTCATCCTCTTTTACTTTTTCAATAAATAAATTAAACATTAGAATTTGAAATTCTCTGCCAAGATAAGGGTTAAGGATTGCTACAGAGGGAAGCTTTTTTTCGAGAAGACGTGAAAGAGTAAGATAGTAAGAACATTGCACATTGCATACACATAACAGAGTGAACGAAAAGTCCCGGAACGGATTTTTATCTTTCTAACGGCTCAAAATAGAGACTTGAATTTTGTGTATAAAGTTCCAAAGCAAAATTGTCTATTTTTATATGGAACCCCCTATATTTTATTTGATATTCGAAATCTACGTTACATTCTACACATAATTAACTCCTCACTCAATACTTTGTTCAAATGGATCTTTGATCAACCCCGCTGAATCATGAATTTTCCTTCGAGAAAGTGATCTGTTGCGGCCGTTTTATTTGTGCAAAAGTGCACAAAAATTTTTTTAACTGGGGATCCTGAAATCATAACGCACGAATGCAATGCTTTCAATCATTAATGCGGGTTGTGCAGTTTCACCACTGAATATGATCTCAGTGAGTTTCACCCTTAAACTTTACAGATAACGCAGGAAACCAAACTTTTTTTTTCTTCTTTAGTAGGTACTAAGTGCTTTTGAAGGTTTCAGCTTCTTCTTTCTGTTTATTTAAAACAAATGAAACTACCACTACCAGCAAATTTATAGTAGTTTAACCGTTCAAACAAATTATGAAAATGTGGCCGAAATTTGAAGTTTTCCGCTTTTCTACCAAGCAAAAAAGATCCGTTTACAAAATTCAGGAAATGAGGAAAAAAATAAAGAGATTTCAAGCTCAAGCTGTTCGCAGTTCAGGGGCAAGGCCGTAAACCTTAAAATTAAGCAGTGTTCCTGAGGAAAATCTCAATAAAAAAATGTATGTTCGGTACAATTAAACAAAAAATTAAATAGGTAGAGGTATTCAAATGAAATTCTAGCTTTTGATTGTCCATTTCAAAATCGCACTTTCCAGTGTTGCCGCAGCGAATTTTCCTCAAACATGTCGGTTTGTTTACAATTTCTTTCCAATCAAAATTTCAAGATTTCGACTTGAAAAAGAGGAAAGAACGAAAGAACCACAAAAGACGTGCATTTTTTATCAAAATTTTGGGTGTAATCTGTGTAATGTCAGTTTCTTTTACCTTCAGTTGAAAATTATACCTTATTATACTGATATTAATCAACTGGTTTTACTTTCCGACGTTTAAAGATGGCCAAAATTCCTCATTAGTAAGTAGCCGTAGCATACCCTTCTTCTCTTTGGTGGAAGCCTATTGTGTCTGATCTGATGAAACTACTTCAGCAATCCAACAATCAAGATCCTATTTTGGCACTCTTTTCCAAGATGCCCTGAATTTATTTTTGATTATTAACCATGTTCCTGGCATTGGTCACATTGAGCAATGAGTATACAGTATTTAGCGAAGCTCAGATTGATTAAGATTAACTTCATTTGAATACTTTTGGTCCCTTGTTTTTAACTTGCAAAATGATCATTCAGAAAAACAAAATCTTTACCAGATATTTTCATGAGCATAACTCTCTACATAGGAATGAATATGAATTGGTTATTATTTACTTGGTTGCCTATCACACCCCTGTCAGCCAGCCATAGATGAGGGATTGTGGCTGGTAAGAATAGACACTTACAGGATCTGTTAAGTTAAGTTAGAATAATAATATACCTACACCTCTAGGGAAATATCTAGGTAAGATGACAAGCTTAACACTTCAATTGTGCCCAGGTAGAGGCATATTTCACCTGTATATCATAATAAAACTCTATTTTCTAGGTAGTTTTATGCTCACTCTTTTAGACCATCCAAAACTTTATTGTCCAATATCTTCTAAAGAAAAAGTGATATGAACAAAGTTCTCAGAGATTATCCCCTCTTCACATGGTGTAATTAACCCAGAAAAAAAAACATTTTTAACCTTGATTTCTGAAAATTTATATAAAAAAAAAAACTCAACGGAACTCTGAGCCTAGACTCTAGGGTAGTGCTGGTATCACGCAGAATAACATGACCCTCTATTGTTTTTTTTTTTACCTTAAATTGCACCCTTGTCCAAGTTGTTAGAGAAAGAGAAAAATACATTCTCAATTTAGATTTGTAAACCTAGAGCCACCACACATTTTCCCTCATTGGTATCCTTACTTGGCGCCAAAGGGTAGCTTCATATGACAAGCTACATCTCGTGCACTGTACTATGGACTCAAAATAGTCACCCATCAAGTCCTAATCTTGTTTGACTTTGCTTAATTTCAGTGATCTTGTGAGAACTGAACAGGTGTATTCAATAAGCATTTGACACTCACTTTAAATTCTCTTTGCCTCAAATAATGTTAAATCTTAGAGACAATTCAACATTTGCACAATAATGACTGTGTTGCCATAAGACATCAAATTCTTTGGGTAGTAAATTAATTCAATGCAAGTTCAAAATTCAAAATATACAAAATAAATTATTGGATCTATCAATTCACCCGTCCAGTCATATTGACCCTGAAACTAGTACATAACAAAAATATGAAATATCTACCTAAATTATAATTATGTTGTTTCTTATTCTGTCTCATTTTAATTTTAGCTCCGAGGGCATTGTCACCAAGCAAAATATTTTTGAAAATTTGAATGCTGTCAACCCAGATACCAATGAACTTAAAAATCCACCTCAGCCAATTGTCAAGAAGAATAAGCCAAGGAAGAGGAAGAGCAAGTCCAACAAAGCTAACAAAGAAAACAGGTAGGTTTACATGATCAAACAGTGCATTTCATCTATGAGATGAAAGGCATTTATCTACTAGCAAAATAAAACTTGTTTCATTTTGGAAAACATTGTTTTACATCAGGATTGCCTGTAATTTAGTATGATTTCAAATTAATAGTAAGTAGATAAAAAAAACAACTTTCATATGTGATGAAAAGAAAAGATTATCTTGCATTTCAAGTTCATGTCCATGAAGTTTTAAGCAGTATCATACTATCTATCTTACAAGGTTTGTTGCTACCCCATGAACTGACCTTGGCTAATATAATCCACATGGTGTTGAATTTCAATATCAAATTACTGTTTATTTCAATTTAATTTTTTTTTTAAAACATTGTAACCAGAGAACATAACGTAGGTAGTTAAAGACACACTAAAAATGGAAGACATATGACATATATTTTTTAATATATTTTCATTGCCACAATTATGATGATAATGGATATACTATTTCTCCTACTTCCTATTTTATTTATTTTACACACTAAGATCATATAACATAGAGGGAACCCGATGTATCAAGATTTGCTTCCAGTAGGGACCACCAGCTGATTTCAAAATCAGTGCTGGAGTTGTAGTAATTTTTATCTCTCGAAGAAGTGGGTACCTAAACTACCTAATTCTTCTAAAATAATACTTTTACTTTTTTCATACTGACCTCTTAGTTATTTTTGTCTTTGCTTCTTCTTTTACTTTCCTTATTTTCTACTTATTATGTAGTAAGAGTTGGTATCTGAGGTGAAAATTAAGGATGTTTAGATATCTGCCACTGCATGAGGTAAACAAAAAATTCAAATTAATTGAACAAATCAGAGGCCGGAATTTGTTGAAAGAGGGACCATCAGCTGTTCAAAGTTGGACGCATAAATTTGTTCAATTCGAGATAGGTAAGGTTCTCTCTATGTTATATGATCTCAGTGATTTTACAAAAGAGGTAGACACAAGGAGAACTTTTTCACTTTTTCTGATAAATAATATTTTTCCTGGTCAATTTTTTATAGCAACAACAATTCTGACACACCAAACATCAATGAAGTACCAGTGGATGCTAAGAATGATGTTGCTGCCATGGATACAGATGGAAATCTTGATAACTTGGATACTGAAGTTATTACTGAAAACAGAACAACTGAAGATAGGTTAGTATTTTCTAACAACCAAAAATGCATAATTTACTGAGCTGTGTATTTGATATTGTTGTTAGTATATATTTGTCTTCTTTGCTTTATTTCTCAAGCTATGTGGCATGTAACATAATGGCATATCTGACACTCAACATAATATGTGTTGTACATCTGACAACTGGTCTCTATGCAGCGACAATGTGCTAAAATCTTTATTGCTACTCAAATTATTTTAAAAAAATATATGGTATTATAAATCTCTGTTACTTGTCACCCAAATTACTTAAAGATAAGATAATTATACTAAATTACTGATATGAAAACAGACTAGGGCTGATGATTGGAACCAGACAGGGGCTTGGTTGCACATTAAAAAATACCCAGGTACCCAAAAAAAATTCTCAAATAGAAATTACTTGGGTACCCAATGTGTAGAAAATTCGATTGGAATCTATAAATATTAATGTGAATAGAATATATGAATGTTCTTTATACTAATCCACAATGTTCAACTGATAATGAAGAAATTTTAAGTCTTGGAAGTTCACACATGAAAGTCTTATGAGACTAATATTAAGTAACATAGATCTAGCATAAAAATAGGATGGAGGACCAAAAACAAAATTGTGACTATTCAAACCCCAGTGGAATGAATACTCAAATAAATTTGGAAAAAATTGTTTCACTCTGTGAATCCAGAGATTCCAGAGGTCGTGGGTTCGAAACCCAGCTGGGACATGACAAGTTATCCTCCCATTTGGGATTTTTACCACATAATAATATGTCTTGGGCTTACTGATTTGCTTGGATCTATACCAACAGATGGATCCTACCACCTAACTGGATTACCAGACAAACACCTTGATGAAATTGGGTTCCAGTGGTTGGCAGTGACTTACCACAACTCAGTTGATTATCTTTTATTTCCACTCCACCCCCAGTGTTGCCCCATCAGCTGAACCTCCGGCCATTGACGAGACCTCTTCTAGTGCTCTATCTCCCTCCCCTGCTCAAGACGATGTTCCTACCACTGGAGGTGAAGAAGGTCAACCCTCCTCTCAGCAAGTGGATGAGCCAGTCCACCCTGTGGTGCGCTACGGTTACCCAACCATGCAGTTTGTTAACAGCTCGTTCAAGCGAGGGAGGGGAGGCAGAGGAGGAAGGGGGGGAGGAGGTAGAGGAGATGGAGACTACAGGAGAGACTCAAGTGGACAGCGTTCAGGTAACATTTGAAACTAGTCTGGAATAATTATAGGAGAAATACTTTTGATTTCTAAAATTATTGGAAGTAAAATGATTTGTTTACAAAGATTACTATGGTCATTATTGAGGTATGTGTATTTCTGTTTCACAACAAATGGATTTTTGAAGCTTTAAACCAGCCAGTCCATAGTGTCCACTTCTACTAATGCATGATTTGGACCAGAAATATCAGTTAGAAATCACCTACCACTAAATATTATAACGAAGTCCGGGTTCGAATCCCGGCGGGGTCGGATTTTTTCCGGCTCTGTACTTTGGATGTTGAGGCCTACACTAGCCTCGTGAAGACCATTGGGGTAGTTATAAAGTGGGCAACAATCAGTGGCGGAATTACAAGCATTAGTTCTTGTAATGTCGATGCTACCCACTAAAAATTGTGACATAATAACACAAATATAACTAGCTCTTTATCTAAATCTATGGTACACACCAAAGAAATAAATAATAACAAAACATACTAGGTATATCTTTTTATCTATAATATCTAGGTACATGTTATTATGTGTTATTTTTTTTTTTTTTAATCCGCTAGTCCTGAAATGTATCATTTACTTTTATCTACCACCTGGTTTTATTAATGTATTTTCTTTTTATAAATTTTTCATTGATTCATTTATATCATGTACCATTGTACCATTTAAATCATAAAGCATACATACATCAGTGTATAGTTGCATACCGAAATGCTTAAAAAAATAAATATATCTTTACAACACTTCTTTTCTTTCATTATATCTGCAGGTCGGGGAGGAGATAATCCACGCGGACCCCCTGCCTCCGACAGGTACCCTCCTTCGTCCGGCCCTGGCAATTCCCGCCCCTATGACCGAAACTCATCTGGGCGTGGTCAACCCGCCTCAAAGGCGCCCATTGATAAATCTGCCGATGAAAGATACAACGACCCGGCTTACACTAGAGAAAGACAAAGCAAGATTCGTAAAGATGCACCGCGAAAGGAGCTCCCGGCTAAGAAAGACAATGAGGTCGTCAAAGGTAGTCAGAACGGTGGTCAGCTGAATGGAAAGGAGATTTCAGTTGCGCCCAAAAATGAGGCTGATGGTCCCAAAAAGCCAACTGGAGGAAAACAAAATCGGGATGCTGGCAAGAATCAAAACACCTCTGCCGGCCCCGATGGGTCTTCCCAGAGGTCTGGTAAAGATCAGAAGTCACCTGGAAAAGATCAGAAATCTCCTGGTAAAGATAAGTCGGTCGGTAAAGATCAGAAGGGAGCAGGCAAAGCTGACCCCAAGATCCCATTGGATTCAAAGGCTGAAACATCGGATGGAAAAGCTGAACAGAGAACTAGTCCTAAAGGTTCCAAGCCTGGTAAGAACAGTCCTAAAGCTAATAGTAAGCCATCCATCCCGTCCTCAGAAGAGGTGCAAGCAAAGTCGGCAGTAGAAGTGTTGCATGTCGGATCTACTGAAGGTGAGTGTCTTGATTATTATACAAGATATACATACTTAAAAAAACTTTCGTACCTTCAAAAGTTTTTGGATATATGAAAAAAATGCATAAATTAAAACTAGATAGGTATCTATGTAATTAGTATTTACAAAAAATTAACTTTTTTTTATTATCTTGTCTTCCAAGTACCAGCCTCCATTATGTTCCATACTCTGCCTCATAAATAGTCTGTCCTGGTAATCTAGAGGTCCCGATTTCGAAACCCAGCGGGGACATGACAACTTATCTTCCCATTCGATATTTTGACCACATGATAATTGAGTCATATAAATAAGGTAATATTATGATTATCTTCCAAGTCCCAGCCTTCATTTCTTGTGTTGATAACATTCCAGATCACAAGCCACCCAGCGAAGACATTCAGGATGGTCGGGTGGAAGAGAACAGTCGCCCCCCTCGCAACAGCTACGGGGGAGGAAGGGGCTACCGAGATGGGTACAGAGAGAGGCGATACCAGCAGGATCAGCGAGACGGTTACTCCAACCAGAGGGAGAGAGAGGGCGGGTACCAGAGGGAGAGGGGCAATAGAGATCGTAGCTACTCGGATCAGAAAGAGAGAGATGGATACGGTGGGCGTGGCTACTCGCGGGGGGAAGACAGAGACAGAGGATATGGCGACCAGAGAGGGGACTACCCACAGTCCACGTCACGCAAGTAAGTCAAAGAGTATCACATTTGTGTAGAGCACAATTTATCAAATTCAACCGACCTCAGTAACTTGATCGATAAGGTGGCGGACTTGTAACCTGGAGGTCGGTGGTTCAAGTTCCGGTTTCAGCGAAGATTTAGTAAAGCGAGTTCGAGTGGTTGTGACATCACGATAGTGATTAACACAAATATGATAACTTTAACTTATCAAATGCAATCATATAATATCCCTCAATTCTTGGGCAGCTTGGGACTCAAACCACAAACCTCCAGGAAATTCTTTTTTTTTTAATGAATGTTTCATAGCCTTTTTTATTTGTAAACATGAAATAGCATCTATTAGAACACGAGCGAACCGGAAGGTGTCCCTTACAAAACAATGTAAACATATTTTGTCGGTTCTGGGGTTCGAACCCAGAACCGTTCTCATGGCAAATTAATCGTACCACTGAGCTAATTAACAACTCAAACAAGAAGCCTCTAGGTTACAATTCTACTGCCTTATTGATCATGATCAAGCCAGGTTGGTCCCGCATGGAACTATTTATTAAAGGCAAATGTGTTTTATGTAAAAAATATTAATTACGTTTCCAAGTTTTGAGATTTTTTCAAAGTATGCATACCTTTCTACCGAGTGATACTATAGTCATTTTATATTAAAAGTAAACCGGTCTCTGGCTCAATACAGGCTGGTTGAGATTTTAGGTGTGTTGCTGGTTTGTAAGTTTCCAGCGAATAGATGATAAAACCCCCACTTAAATAACCACCACTTTAACCGTCTATAAACCTGTGCTCGGTTTTTTTTATTTATTTTTTTTTTTTTTTTTTTAATAGAAGGCAGGAATTTTTTTTCAAATACACCCAGTTCCATCCTAACCTGGGGTGTGGGATTTCCTCCCTCTAAAAACCTACCTTCTCTAAAAGCTAAAAGTACTAGGAACCGAAAAATATCATTACTATCATTACTTGTGCCCAGTTAGATTTAATATTTGGTTGTCGTGTCCCCCAGGTACTACGATGGCTATCAAGAGAGGGGGGGCTACCGTCGCTCATTCAATGGCTCAGAGAGCGGCCCACCCTCATACCGGCGCGGTAGAGGTGGCAACTACCCTCCTGCCCGATCTACCGGTGAGAGAAGAAACCAAGATGGAGCACCGGTGGATGAGGACGCGGGCAGATACCAGGAGGGCTCGAGGAACGGACCCAGAGGCAATGGTTACCGCGGGAGTAGAGCTGCCCAAGTCAACGGTGGTTATGATGAGGCCTACCAGGACGACCGACGAGAAGTGGTGGAGAATGGTGAGTTGTCGAACGCTATCATTTTTTTCTTAATGCTTTCTCTTCAATCCATGAGATAAATGATGATTTTTTTCTCCTTACCATCATGTTTTGCTACTTCAAAGCTACTCAAATTAACCTCACCCAGCCTGACTGGGTCCGGAAATAGACAGCATCACAAGGGTTCGAATTTAAATGGTCAGTTTATGGTCATGGTCACCCAATATTTTATACTTAATTATTTTTACGTTTTACAGGAGATGTTTCAACGGGCCCCAACCCATCCTTCTCGCGTAACAAGCAGCGAAGATACGGTCGAGGCAGTAGCAGTGCCCGGAACAACCCGAAGGACTCCGTGTCCCGTGACCCGAGCTCTCACGAAGTGGAGGACCACCCCGCCGACGGCATGGTGTCTAGTAATCAGAGCAGTGAGGTGAGGGATTGTTCACTTCTCTATCAGCTCTCACAATGAGTAGAAACATGGAGTAATAAGGGCCGAAAAACAGGATTAGATTTAATCTAAGTGGACACTATCCCTTAACTCCAGCTAGAGTGCGAAGTGATTGGTAGAAAACTAAAAGGATAGTGCCCAATTAGATTAAATCTAATGCTGTTTTAGAATTCGGACTTCTGTGATGGAGAACTCATATATCTTCTTATCACGGAAAACCTCTTAATAAGAGAGAAAAATTCCGGTCCCTTGAGTTCTCTTAATTCCAGGTTTGACTGTGTATTATTATTATTTTAATATTTCTTAGGAAAACAAAATAATGTACAATAATAATATAAAATTAAGAATAAATAAATGATAAAATAGGTATTTCTAAAAATAAATAAATAAGAAAATAATACTAATGTCCTAACTAAAGAGCGGGGTTATTGCCTGTGACATTCTTTTCCACCCAACCCTTTTATGATAACTTACTGTCTCGTTGTTGTTGTTGTAGCCAGCTTGGCTACAGCTGGAGGGTTGAGTGATGGTCTCCAGCCAACTTTATTTCAAAGTTGGCTCGTCCTGAACCACATATTTCTATGTGCGATCAACCATCATGAGGACATAGACTTTTCTTTATAAGCCATTAAACCCTAGGGAAACTGCAAGCTAACCTGGCTTGTAAGGGTTAGCTTGTCTGTTCTCTGTTTATACACTAAGCAAAACAAAATAGGGGCCACCTGAATTTCCTAAGATCATCGTGTATAGTACACTTTGGATTGAAAGTTTATTCTTGTATGAATTGTATAACGTTCAGGTATGAATTGTGACCTTCACTTGAATAAATGGCATGAGGTAAATATCATTATTTGAGATAATAATGAAAACAGTTAATATTCCCATCTCGAACGGTTTGGTTGATTACCTTAATATATTTTCTTAATAACTTTTCCTCTTGATTTAAAGTCACTTTTAGTGTTTCTTATCGACATGCCGAGGGTTCGACACCATTTAGATCAAGAATTGCGTATCAGAGCCGTAACTCTACTTAAAGAGGGCCTTTCTCAGCGGAGTGTGGCCAACAGGCTTCAAGTGTCACAGCGAGCCATTCAAAATCTATGGAGTCGTTACCAAGAGTCTGGAAATTTATCAAGAATACCAGGAAGTGGGAGACAGCGCTCAACCACTGTGAGAGAAGACCGATTTATAGCCAGGACAGCCCTGCAGGAACGGTTCACATCCGGCCCCCGCCTACAAATGGACCTCCAGGACTAGTCGAACACAGTTGTAAGTGCTCAAACTATTCACAATAGATTGTGAGAGGTACAAATTCGCTCTAGGAGAAAAGTTCGTAAACCTAAACTTAGTTCTGGACACCGCGCTGCAAGATTAAGGTGGGCTAGAGAACACCTGCACTGGACTAATGAGGAATGGAAGTGTGTGCTCTTCTCAGATAAATGTAAAGTGAAATTTGAAAGCGACGACAGACGTATTTGAGTGTTCCGATGCTCAGGAGAGAAGTTTTAGAGCTCTTGTAATCATGAAGCAGATCCTCATGGGGGACCATGTGTTATGGTGTGGGGTGGCATCAGTAGCAGAGGGAAAACCGATCCGGTTTTCCTTGTTGACGAAACGGTAACCTCTCAACTTTGTGTGAATAATGTCATCGTTCCCCATGTGCTTCCATTTAGCGAAAGAACCGGGCCCAACTTTATCTTCATGCATGATAATGCCCGCCCCCATACGGCAAGAGCCACTGTTGAGGTATTTCAAGCAGCGGGGATCAGAGTTCTCGGCTGGCCAGCGATAAGCCCAGACTTCAATCCTATTGAACATGCATTGGATTACCTTAAGAGGGAGATTAAAACCCTAAAAGACCAGATCCAGACTCAAGATCAGCTCATGGAGGCGTTAACAGCTGCATGGAACAGGATTCCAGAAGAGCGCATCCATGTACTCATCCAAAGCATGCCAAGAAGAGTCCAGTCATGTGTAACAGATCGTGGAGGTCACACTCGGTACTAAGAAGCCGATAAATTTCAATTCCTTCTTGGTATGCTGTTGTGATGGTTGAACAAGCGTCTTAACTTTTATTATCAAGTTTGTTCTAAAACGACCATTTTCAAAAAATAAATAAAAATCTTAAAATTTTTTAATAAAAACTCGTTTGTTTTTATTAAAATAGTTAGAGAAGAATGTATCGGAGTAATTTCAACCTTTTATTTCATATTTAAACCTATACATTTGAAGTAGTAGGTCCGAATCTCTAAAAATACTTGTGGCCCTTATTTTGTTTTGCTTAGTGTAGTTCTCTAGCGAGACACTGGTCTTCTCCCTGTTTAAACGTCTGTCTCGTCCCCCCAGGTGACTCCCCTGGAGAACGGCGGCTCAGGTGAGGAGCGGGACCTGAGCAAGAACGAGGACGGGTCCAGCAAGAAGTGGAGTGACGAGAGCTGGCAGCACGACGAGCCGCCCCGCAAGCTCTCGCCCTACGAGGAGCAGACGAACCGGGTCAAGGTGAGGTGGTAGGAAATGCTTTTGAGCATTAGGGTTGCATGGAAAGTACTCACTGTAGGGATGCCTGGGTCATTTGTCCCTTCAGCTGATTTTGTTATTCATAGACGTTTGTCTAAAGCGTCTGTCAGGGTGTCTACTGGTCAGGGAAAACCTGGAATTGTCAGGGAATTTTTCGAGACCGAAAAAGTCAGGGAAAAGTCAGGGAATTTTGTGAAAAAACACCATAAGTCAGGGAATTTTGTGGAAAAACACCAAAAGTCAGGGAATTTTTTTCAAGATCCAATTTTGTCATGAAAATGAAAAATAAAAAAAAATTGCCTGCGGCGCCACTGTAATCCAGCAGAGTGATAATGCTTCTTTGGTAAGAAACACAAAACACTCTTAATCACTTTTTATAAAATTAACAAAATTTTAGCAGGTCTTATATAATATTCATATAACGTCTCATGAAAAAAGTAGACTGGAGAAACTGGAAAAATGGTCTGGAAAAGTCAGGGAATTTTACTTTGACCATTTAGTAGACACCCTGGTCTGTGCGCATGTGCAATCAGATGTTTCTTTAATAAATAATTGTCAAGGTCGAAGTATTCCCTATAGCAAGCTCGGGACCACCCCACAGTGAACCCTATAGGGAATCCAAAATAGTCTCTGCATACCAGCCTTAACCTCTCCTGGTGTTTACCTTCCCCCAAAAAGTATTATTATTATCTGTTGTTGTTGTTGTAGCCATTTTGGCTACAGCTGGAGGGGTGATTGTCTCCAGCCAACTTTATTTCAAAGTTGTCTCGTCCTGAACCACATATTTCTATGTGTGATCATTGATCAACCATCATGAGGACTTGGACTTTTCTTTATAAGCCATTAAATCCTTTTATTATTATCTCTAGGATATCACCTCTTGAAGGTGTGAGGCACCCCCAGAAGGGTTTTACACTAAGAGCAGATCTATGATCAAGTCTCTGGTGTTGCTCTGTTCACAATGTGGGGAGGATATTGGTCGGTGGACTTGATTGTCTAACATATTCTCCTCCGTGGGCATTCCCCTTGGTGGTCCCACCATTCATCTACATAGGAAAACACTTTTGGGGACTTAGGGTTGTATGCAGAGTCCTCACTATAGGGATGCCTGGGTCATTTGTCCCTTCAGCTG
This sequence comes from Bactericera cockerelli, assembly GCA_024516035.1. NCBI lineage: Eukaryota > Metazoa > Arthropoda > Insecta > Hemiptera > Triozidae > Bactericera > Bactericera cockerelli. The sequence goes on from CM044961.1 coordinate 16,213,186, forward strand.
ATTTTGTTATTCAGAGACGTTTGTTTAAAGCGTCTGTGCGCATGTGCAATCAGATGTTTCTTTAATAATTAATTGTCAAGGTCGAAGTATTCCCTATAGCAAGCTCGGGACCACCCTACAGTGAACCCTATAGGGATTACAAAATCGTCTCTGTATACCAGCCTTAGAGTTCCAAACTGACATTTTTGCACATTGTGAGCTCTGTCAACAGGCATGAGAGCCAGCGTCGATGGCATGTTGAATACACCGGTTCCCTTCAGAACACCGAAGTTAAGCGACATCCAGCGAGGTTAAGACTTGGATGGGTGACCATTCAAATTCTAATTCTCGTGACGCTGGCTTTTCCCGGCCCCACTCAGGCTGGGTGAGGTCAATGTGAGTAGCAGGTTTGTGAGTTTCCTGCGAATGGAGGGTAAAACCCCCGTCGTGATATGACCATGGCAGTTGAAAGCGACGTTAAACCAAAAAAAAAAAAAAAAAAAAAAAAAAAAAAAAAAACAGGCATGAGAGAGGATGTTTCTCTCTGTTCCTGTGGACAGCCCTTAGTCGCCTTTTACGACAGGCAGGGATGGAATGCCTTGGGAGTATTCTATTATCCTCCCCCTACCCACAGGGCATTGGCTCCCCGACGGGAAATCGAACCCCGGTCTCCCGCGTGACATGTAATGGACGGGGATACTGACTCACTGCACTACTTGATATTATTATTAATAATTATAAACATTGTCTATTATTGATTTTTCTCTTTTTTTTCTTACCCTCTTCAGTAGCTTGATCGATAAGGCGGCGGACTTGTAACCTGGAGGTGGTCGGTGGTTCAAATCCCGGTTTCAGCGTAGATTTAAGTAAAGCGAGTTTTAGTAGTTATGACAACACGAAAGTGATTAACCTCTTCGCGCCCAATGTCCTCGTGAGAGGACATTTATTTTATAGTCCTAAGTGCCCAAACTAAAAATGTATACTACCAAGTAGCATAAAATGTTTGTCCTCGGGCGAGGCCACCGGTCACTTTGTACTACAAAACAAAAATTGGTGTTGGGCGCGAAGAGGCTATCAAAAATATGAAAACTTATTGATTTTTCTTTTCGCAGGTGACTCACGAGCCAGTGGAGATACCTGAAGGCCCCACCTACAATCAGACCATCCAGGAGGTGAATGGCGACCTGCTAGGGGCTCCCGTGGAGTACGCCCTGGCGGTGGCGGTCTCCGAAGATTTCCGAATGCCCTCGGGACTTCCCGCCCAGTTCCGGTAAGTTGTGTGTCCTACCCATAGTTTTTTTCTCCAATTAAATGAGATATGTATTTATATGCCACCTTGTAAAGACAGTGGTAGAAGTGCTGAGTCATTCCTCCACAGTCTGGCTACCATCGTTCACGATGACGCCACCCTATGATGATTTATAATTTTATTATGCTTACCCATAGTTGCTTGGTTGTAAATAGAGGGATGTATTCCAGAATTTAACGTACAACTTTATAAACAGTGAAATGGCTAATGACCAATTAAGCACATGATTAAATTTCTCTATTACCAATTGATTAATCCAAAGTACTAAAGATCTAATACTAGGTAGTTGCTATTCTTTCATCCCGGATCCTCCGGAGTTCGTTGTTTTTCATCTGCCTGTTTCCTCACTGAAGAGCACTCAGTTTCGTTAAATTATATTATTTCTTAGCGGGTCTTTTCTAAAATAAATTCCAATGTGCTGCGTCCATTATTTTGAACTTTTGCAAGCAAAAGCTCCGTTATTCATTATTCAACAATTTAGATCAATCTTTATTTACAATTTTTTATATACAGGTGCAGTCAAAATGTGTAATTAATTAAATATAAACAAAGTTTGATCAAGGGTGGTAATAATGCCTTTGGCATTCTGTCCGTTCAGGAACGAGTTCCGCCGCCTCGACATCCTGCTGGATCAGAACGTGCGCGTGGGAGGCGTGGCCACGCTAGCCACACCCACTAGTGGAGGCGGAGGAGGGGGGGGCACCACCCGTCCCATCTTCTACCTGGTCACCAAGAAGATGTCGCACTCGCGCGCCCAGCTCAAGCCTCTGCGGTCGTGTGTGGTCAGCCTACGGGCCGCGTGTGAGAGGGAGGGGGTGCGGTGCGTGGCGGTGCCGCAGCTGGGGGCGGGGCCAGACCGGCTGGACTGGCGAGACGTGCGGCCACTGCTCGAGGAGGTGTTCGAAGGGAGTGGTATCCAGGTGTTGGTGTACATGCACAATGAGGTGGGTGGCTTTCGTTTCTAATGCTCGGTCATTCTGTAACGCAAGAACTGTTACACTAGAAGTCTTGTTTCGTGATACTTTTTCAATTTCATCTATCTGGTCAGTCTGGGTAGCTCATTGGCCCCATGGTGGGCCTTAAAAGATAATGATAATAATAATGTGTTTATTTGTGTCAATATATCACAGTTTTAGTGGGTAGCGCAGAATTATAGGACTTTTCCGTATTTTTAATATCCCAATATCTTATTTTTGCCTATAATTCCGCCACTGGTCGCTGTTATTATTAAAGCAGATACTCATTTTTCCTCAAGAGGTATGAGTGGACCCCGAACACCAAGTACAAAGCAGAAAAAATACTGCCCCGCTGGGGATCGAACCCAGGTCACCGTGAGTGTTATACCTAGCGCGCTCACTCACTCTGCCACGGTGACTACCTTAAAAGATAATGCACCTGAAGTAATGTTATCAATCGGTTTCGGGTGCACTATCTTCCCTCAGAAAGGCCTAGGTTTTTTCAGTAGGTGGAAATCCCATACTCCCCATGTTTTAATAATAAAAAAAATAATCTGAGCCTCTTGTGTTTGGTGGTGTGCAGGATCAGGACTACACGAGCAAGAGCACCAAGGTGACGGGAGCCAAGCTGGTTCTTGAGCAGAAACCCGTGGTGGAGATAGAAGAGTACACCTCCATCCTGGTGCTGAGCTCCTTGGACCGCCAGCTCAATTCCCTCGTCCTGGACAGTCTCCACGGCAAGTTCCAGCTACTAGAAGAGCTGGATGCCCAGCTAGCCTCCGCCTCAGTGGGTGAGTATCGCTAGCTCAATCCCAAAAAAACTAGAAGAGCTGAATACCCAGCTAGCCTCAGCCTCAGTGGGTGAGTATCGCTAGCTCAATCCCAAAAAAACTAGAAGAGCTGGATGCCCAGCTAGCCTCAGCCTCAGTGGGTGAGTATCGCTAGCTCAATCCCAAAAAAAATAGAAGAGCTGGATGCCCAGCTAGCCTCCGCCTCAGTGGGTGAGTATCGCTAGCTCAATCCCCCCCAAAAAAAAATGCTGCATGAATAACTTTTACGAGGGTGACTGGCACAATCATATTTGTGTTAGTTATCATATTTGTGCCAGTCCTGGACAGTCTCAACGGCAAGTTCCAGCTAGTAGAAGAGCTGGATGCCCAGCTAGCCTCCGCCTCAGTGGGTGAGTATCGCTAGCTCAATCCCAAAAAAAAATCCATGAATAGGTTTTTTTTTTTTTTTCTTTTTGTTAACATATTGTTGTTGTAGCCAGCTTGGCTACAGCTGGAGGGGTGAGTGATGGTCTCCAGCCAACTTTATTTCAAAGTTGGCTCGTCCTGAACCACATATTTCTATGTGCGATGATCAACCATCATGAGGACTTGGGCTTTTCTTTATAAGCCATTAAACCCATAGGAAACTGCAAGCTAGCCTTGTAAGGGTTGGCTAGTCAATTCTTTGTTTATAGTCCTCTAGCGAGACAGTTAACATATTTGTGCCAGTCACTCTTGTGATCACTCAAACTCGCTTTACCAAATCTAGGCTGAAACCAGGACTTGAACCACCGATTTCCAGATTACAAGTCCGCCGCCCCATCACTCAAGCTACTGAGGTGGAATGCTGCGTGAATATGAGAAAAGTAATGCATAATGAAGTTTTGGAAATAAACTCTGTTTTTTGTCTCTGCCTTGCCAAAACTAATAGGAGTGTGGTTGAGCGTTCTTCAAGAAAACATGTTTATTGACCTTTTCTGTTTAGACTGATTAAAATAGAGAGGTTAGTTGATGGCATTGATACTCAGAACTATTACCTGCTGATGAGAGCAAATAAGCTCGAAACAGCTGTACAGGTATGTTCTGATATTCATGTACATCTAGTACAACTTCTCACTTTTCTGTTAAGACTGAGACTGATCACTTTATGTCACTATTATTGACCTATTATGTTTTATATTGGATACATGACCTAAATATATTATATTGGATTGGATACGTAAATATAATATACCTATCATGTTTGCTCATCCCCCCGGGCGCGCAGGCTCCGTCATCAGTCTGAAGCGCGGCAACTACTTCATCAACGTGTTCGTGGTGGCTCCCAGCGGGACGGAGCCCTTCAAGTTCGAGACCATCTTCAAGTGTCTGGGCGCCTACAAGAAGCACCTGCACAAGGACAAACTGGAGTACGTCGCCTTCGAGGCGATGGCAGACCGACAGAGCAGTGAGATGCTCAACGAGAAACTCGTAAGTAAACTCAACTTTTTTATCTTGGTTGTTGTTGTAGCCAGCTTGGCTACAGCTGGAGGGGGGAGTGATGGTCTCCAGTCAACTTTATTTCAAAGTTGGCTCGTCCTGAACCACATATTTCTATGTGAGATCAACCATCGTGAGGACTTGGACTTTTCTTTATAAGCCAGTAAACCCTTAGGAAACTGCACGCTAGCCTGGCTTGTAAGGGTTGGCTAGTCTGTTCTCTGTTTACAGTCCTCTAGCGAGACAATCTTGCTAAAACATATTAGGCTGGCTGGGGGACTATAAACAGGAAGTAGACCAGCAGTCTGGCTGGGGGGCTATAAACAGGGAGTAGACCAGCAGTCTGGCTGGGGGGCTATAAACAGGGAGTAGACCAGCAGTTTGGCTGGGGGACTATAAACAGGGAGTATAGCAGCAGTCTGGCTGGGGGACTTTAAACAGGGAGTAGACCAGCAGTCTGGCTGGGGGACTATTAACAGGGAGTAGACCAGCAGTCTGGCTGGGGGACTATAAACAGGGAGTAGACCAGCAGTCTGGCTGGGAGACTTTAAACAGGGAGTAGACCAGCAGTCTGGCTGGGGGACTATTAACAGGGAGTAGACCAGCAGTCTGGCTGGGGGACTATAAACAGGGAGTAGACCAGCAGTCTGGCTGGCGGACTATAAACAGGGAGTAGACCAGCAGTCTAGCTGGGGGACTATAAACAGGGAGTAGACCAGCATTGGTTTGGTTCTGAGGGCCCTTGTCAACTACTAGTCTCCTTGTAAAGACAGTGGTAGAAGTGCTGAGTCATTACTCCACTGTGTGGCTACCATCGTTCACGATGACGCCACCCTATGATGATGAAACATATTTTATTTTTATTTTAATAGACAACTGGTCGTGACATATGAAACGAATGACCAGTCTGAAAGATAAAAAAAACTCATGAAAATTGAAAAATGATCATTCATAGGCTTGACGGATTTTTGTTGTCTTTTACGGAATCAAGAAACTCTTTAACATTATAAAAAGCCTTTTTTTGCTTAAGTTCCTTCAATAGAATATCACAATTACAAGAATACTTTTTTTTTAATTTAACGTCGCTTTCATCTGCATGGTCATATCACGATGGGGTTGTTACCCTCCATTCGCAGGAAACTCACAAACCTGGTACCCACATTAACCTTACCCAGCCTGGGTTGAGCCGGAATGCCAGCATCACCAAGTCCTCATCTCGCTGGACGTTGCTGAACTTCGGTGATCCTTAGAGTACCAGGCACTTTACTCTTTACATCCATGCCATTCCGGAAACGGAAAAACTCGGTTAAATGGTACCTTTGAAATAAACTTCAGACTCTCTGATTCGTGCAAAACAAATGAATCTTGCAGGTTTACTCGCTTCATGTGAAGATAACATTGAATCATAAGAGCTGTATCTCTCCGAATACGAGGCACAAGATACAAGCTAACCTCGTATGGATTTAAAGACGGAGCTGCACTTTCGTACATTGAAAATTAGTTGATTAGAATGTTCTGTTCTTTGTTTTAATAAAAAATATATCTAAAAATGTAAAAAAAAAAAAACAAAAAAAAAAAACAAAAAAAATTGAATTGTGTGTGTGTTTGTGTCCAGGTGTCGTTCATGAAGAACTCGCTCCCGTACAGTATCCAGCTGCATGTGTGCTGGCCTGACTACGTGGAGGACAGACACTCCATGGCCCGCACCAAGCCCCCCGCCTCCCACCTGGGACCCAGAATTGAAAACTACAACGGTCGTTACCATGGCAACACCGGTCACCATGGCAACACCGGTAACCAGAGCACGTTCTCCACAAGTAGCCAATCAAACAACGACAGGCCTCTAGAAATAGATTCGAATCGCCACTTTCCCAAGCTGTAACAGCGGGCCATCGCTCGAACCACTTTGGACAGTGCTCTCGGTTCGCTGATTTGTGTTTCATAACATATTGTTTAAAAAATCCTTTTTTTTTTTCTTCTTTGATTATTATTTTATTTTTGATTTTTCTGATAAGAACTAATTTTGAGTTTATGTATGCCCCCCCATTGTTGCTTGACTATTTGAAAAGGCCCAAAAGCTTTTTTGCATGTCTCGCATTTTTATTGTTTTGTGTTTACTATTTTCATACCTATTTTTTTATTTTTTTGAAAAATCGATTTTAGATGAGAGAGAAATTTGTTTTATTCTTGTCGACATTTGTTTTACAATTTTTGACATTGAAATATTTTCTTTGTTATATTTTAAAACAAAATTGTTTGGAAACATAAGTATTTTAACAAATTTCAAATCTGTCGTATTATTTTTTCTTATTGTGAATTTTGGTTTTTAAGATGAGTAATATGAAGTAAAACTTGTTTTTCTCCATTCAAAATTGATTTTTATGTCATAATTATCTAGGTATTTACTCTGTTTTTCTTTTATGTTTTTTTCTTCTTCGCACTCTGTTCTATCTTGATTGAATTGAAATACAAAACCTAATCCATGATTACCATCACCATCATAACAAATATTTTTCCCTCCAATAATTTCCATTTTTATTATAATAAACAATTATTATTTACAATAATAATCTATCCATCTATCTTTATCTCCTCAGAAGTTTACATACGCTTAGGAGATAACATTAAGACTGATCAATCGAAATAAATAAAAAGAATCCATAATATTATTCAATTTAATATTTATTATACCATTCTGGTGTATGTTAACATCTATGGTCATGCACACCACATTGATAATAATAATAATAGAGCGTGATTCGTACTTTCTCTTAGTTATTAATTTTATAAAGGATTTCATTTATTATCTTAACTAGATATCTATAATTTATTGAAGACCCACATTTCAATATGTATTTATTTTTCAATAGAAGAAATTACATGTTGTTGTTGTAGCCAGCTTGGCTACAGCTGGAGTGATGGTCTCCAGCCAACTTTATTTCAAAGCTCGTCATGAACCACATATTTCTATATGCGATCAACCATCATGAGGACTTGGACTTTTCTTTAGAAGCCATTAAACCCTTAGGAAACTGCAAGGTAACCTGTCTTATAAGGGTTGACTAGTCTGTTCTCTGTTTATAGTCCTCTAGCGAGACACTGGTCTTCTCCCTGTTTAACGTCCCCCAGCCAGAAATTACAATAAAAGCACACATGTGATTCAGATATTCCTCATTCATTTAGAAGTTCTTGTCCAATATCAAAAGAATATCAGAGTAAAATTGAGTTTTGATTTTTTGATGTTGTAAATTCCAATAGTTGTTCGATCAGTTCAAGATACCATCAGAGTGCGTCTAATTATTGTTCACTGCTTGTTACTTTCTTTAAACTTTATTTCATTTGTACATACATCAATTAAATAGTACCCCTTTTTTACTTAGACTAAATATGTTCAATTTTGTAGTTTTATAATACCTAATTATTATTATCTATAATATAGATGTTTATTGTTCAATCAATGCTGTAGGGGTTTCAACCTCAATACTGTAGGGGTTTCAACCTCGTTAGAGTTGGTAAAAAGAATGGGTTTATTGTTTATTAATAAGTTCATATTGTGAATTCGATCAATGAAAAAACATGAATCAATAAATCCATTCTCAGTTAGTTGAAATTAACAGCCTTCTTTATAAACAGAAGTCTGGTCCTTGATTCAACCTCAAGCACAGTGGTTGTCCAATGAAATCAGAGGATCTGATACTGTGAGAACCATCATTTCGTTTATAAAAAAAGGCTAATGGACTTCTTGGTGCCTCGCGAGGTACCAATTGGTTGTAGGGTGAGAGTTGAACTAAAGCTAAGGTAAATATTAGGCTTTATTGAATACTTATCTGTGAAAGGGGCATTTTTTGTGCATTTAGTTGATAATGTCGAAGGTTGAGATTAGTATCTTGCCTGTGCAGACTTTGCTTACATAGATAGATTTTAGGTACTAACCAAACATGTTGTAAAGAGTTTTTAAGAGATTTTTCACAAAGTTTCGTCATCGTGAATGATATAGTATTATTTTAAGTAAAAAAATGTGGAGCCATGCTAGTAATGAAAGCAATTTGAAATTTCAGCAGCCATATTTAGGAACATTTTAAAGGTCTGCTTAGTAAATTAGTATCTTAGGTCTTTTCTAAAAACATACTTTCACACCACAGACGGACAGAATTTCAATTGAAAATTTTGGTTCGTAGCAAATAGCTTTTTTTAAATAAATATAAACTATTTTTTTTTCTTCAAAATATGGCTAAAACATGAATAAAAAATAAAATACTATACAAAAATGAACACAATTATTTGATAACATCTGAAATCCTAAGTCTTCTGTAAAATAGCTCAACATGAATGTGTGACTGAGAGGTTTGTAGACTTAATAGTTGAGAAATCAAAAACTCAATGCTTGTGTTAATAGATATTTTATAGCGTGAATTTTTGACTGCCACAAACAGTTGTTAATAGTTAGGAAGCAATGCTTATCAATTATTTACTTGAGTAAACAAACTAATGAATACACAATATTCACTCTCCTCTTTTTTCTTTAGTTTAACTAAACATTTTCTTTCCTTGTCATTTTGTCTGTAATAAAACTTGAAAAATAAAAAGAAATTTATTACAATAAACTTTAAACTTTTTCTTCTTCATATTATTTTTTTAGCTCACTTACCGACCTCAGTAGCTAGATCTATTGCAACAAAAAAAATTGTAGGTTTCTTATTCTATTATTTTTTATTGTTAAATGTAATTTCTATGTTATGATGTTGAGACTGAAAAGCCAGGTTGTGGGACTCCAAAAGAAGTAGGTAGGTAAGCTGATTTGTAAACCAAATGGTTCATAATTCTTCACGATAAAACTCCTTTGTACTCACAATGGTTATTCTCAAGCTAAGATAGGTATAGGTAGGTCTGTGAAATCCCCAGAGATAAAAATGTGTACAGCTTTTCTGTGTTTTTTTTTTTTTTAACTGCATTTACTTAAACTGTATTAAGCGCGCGATTAGCTCAGTGGTTAAGCACTCGCTTGCCATGCGGATGATCCCGGGTTCGATCCCCCGTGCCGACATAAATTTGTTTACAATTGCTTGTAAGGGATACCTTCCGGTGCGCTCGTGTTGACCCAGCACCTAGTTGGGAAGTATTGTGTTTGCTTCTCGCCCATCTGAGGGGATGCATACTACGGGATGGGCAGGCTACAACACAGACCATAAGAGTCTACAGTAGCTCTTGTTTCATGGCTACGAAATAAAAACAGCTGTAAAACACTCATCTTTTCTTTTCTTTTAAAGCAAGGTCCCTAATTATTATGAATAGGGGCTGCTGTGACTTTCTTCATATTCTGGCCATCAAGCTGTCTTGAGTGGAAATTAAACGTTAAATAACTCGGGCTTCACATTTCCTTTCTCTGCTTTCTTGCCTTTTAGTTTTCCTTATACATTGAATAGTTATCAACAGTTAAAGATTTGAGTCCTTCAAACGCATCTAAACTGAAGCAAATAATTCATTCTAGCTTTGTGTTACCTGTTAATTTCCTAGAATGATACCGAACAAATCTTATAATTTGATTATCTGCATAACACCCTTCGCATTGTACAGTTGAACATTTATGTTATTGCCGTACTGATGTATGCCAACATCAGGAAACAAAATCTGACAATCCACTCTGATTCTCACTGAAGATGGATCTGCGTTTGGACAAGATCCCCATCCCAGATCGCTTACCCGCGCTGATGAAAGAATTCTGCAAGTGTGCCCTCAAGACCCAGCCTGCTGACTTGCTGCACTGGTCTTGGCTTTACTTCAAACATTGTGCTGACTCGAGCTTTTGTGTATCCGTTAACCAGTGGCAGTTACCGATAGTTGCGGAATCGCACTTGAGTCCACAGCTGATTCAAAAATTGGCCAGGACCTTGACCAATGAGAGTGGCTATATTCCAGGTATGGCTTTTATTATAAACTGGTTGGAGTACCACAAGAGAAGCCCCCAGTATCACACCCTCTTCTATTAGATCTATTGTGACATTTATCTTCCAACATTGCGATTCAAAAGTGAGAATTACAGCTGCTTTTTTGTACGTTTAAATAATTGGATATAAATGCTCAACTTTAGTAGGGTGGGTTCGCGTGATTTGTTACATCACTCTTGAGATCAACCTAACTTGTTTTTCAAAAACGTCTTCTTTCAGTCCAAGATCTTCGCAACTACTGGTTAGGTCACCGCATGAACCCAATTCATCTACAAGGCCTGCTCAACATCGTATCGCCCAACCCATACCTCTATCTCAGCAAAACTCTCTTCGTGAGCCTAGCCTCGGCTCACGTCAGTCCGAACTTCCGCACGACCCTGTATAATATTTGTTCCCTACTGTACGAGGACCGGCTGGTTCCCGTGGCTGAGTTCCTGGACGTGTACGAGTATCTGGCTCTGCTGGACATGGGCGGCACGTGTGTTGCTGAGAGCTTCAAGCAAGATGCAGAGTCGGAAGGTAAAATTTACCATATTTATTGAGAAACTCTTTATTAGTAGAACATTTATAGGTACAGACAAATAATGGTAAAAATTAAATATAAAAATTGACAATATTAATAATATAAACAAGAAAAATAAACAAAATATATACACATGTCCTATCTAAAGGGCGGGGTTATTGCCTCTGGCAATCTCTTCCACCCAACCCTTACATAACATAGTTTATTTGTATCTGCAGAAATCCCAAAAATCTTACTTATCACCTACACTACCTACTGAATAAGGAAAGTAAAAAGGTACCTCCTCTATGACAAACTCTTGGCTGTATGAAACTTCTTATCCTAAACTGACCTAAACTGAAAATTTACCATAGGTATTTGTATCTGCAGAAATCCCAAAAATCTTACTTATCACCTACACTACCTATTATTCAACAATTTACTACCTACAGAATAAGGAAAGTAAAAAGGTACCTCCTCTTTGACAAACTCTTGGCTCTATGAAACTTCTTATCCTTAACACTTAGACGACCGGGTGTACCACCGGTGGTACACGCACGTTCGTACGGAATGGACCGGGTGTACCACCGGTGGTACACAATGTCGGAGAGCCGTATTATCGCCGGTCCCACAAGAGAATTCACGAAAAACCATGCCGGTCGTCAAGTGTTACCTGGCAGTATCGTCAATGGGTTAATCACAACGCACTTTAGTCCGACTTGAATCGGTCCTGTAGCTCACTGGTGTATTCCAGAGGTCGCGGGTTCGTAAACCGGCCGGGACATGACAACATAATCTCAACTTATCTTTGTTGTAATCCTACTAACACCTATTGCCTAGGTCGGAACTTGGCCTGGCGCATCGTCCCTAAGAGACACATTTCAACAAAAATATACAGGATGACCGTCTCTAATCCTGGTGTGCTGTGATTGGTTGAAAGTCTGACTTAAGTGACTGTCTTTCCTTATCTTTGTTGTAATTTTATTTTATTATTTGACCCTAAGACTTCATAACCTCCGACTTTTTTTTCAATACTCGGCGCAAACCACCTCTAGGTATTTAATTTCATAGGAAAAGTTGAATGGAGCGTCTATTTTATTCCCCAGACTGTCAGCCATTATTATCCCTGCCTTCTGCTCTCCACAGGTTCCTGGGGTCCCCCTCTGCTCCCCCTAAGTCCAGACTACTGTTACACCTCCTTCGTTCCTTCCCTCTCCTCCCCCTCCTCCACCAACATCTTCACATCCAGTTGTAACTCCGAGACCAAGCTCATGGTGTGGAAGGGTTTTCCTCTCGACTATCCCAGCACGTCGGAAGCCAGGAGGGTTCAGTCCCTGGGCGTGACGTCACGGGATGGTTTGGCCATGTGGACTGAAGAGCCAGCGTGCGAGGGCTATGTGGGGGTGCTGGAGTTTGTCAAGAAGCAGGTGTGGAAATAGCTCCGTGAAGTTGGCTCGCCCCTAAAACCAATATGAAAACTTTATTAGTCAAAAGTTTGTACTCAGTTTGTACTCCTTTGTACCAAAAATTATTTCGCTTGTACCCCTACCGTTTACGAGTTATAAGGGTTGCAAAATGGGCGAGCCAGCTTCACGTGAAGTTGGCTCGCCCCTAAAACCGATATGAACGGTTTATATCTCATAAGTGTGTACTCGGTTTGTACTCCTTTGTACCAACTTTCTTTTTTCTCTACGACCTACCGTTCTCGAGATATTGCAAAAATAAAACTGGCAAATTTTCAAGGTCACTCATTTTTTTCTTCGATTCGATTGTACTCGGTTTGTACTCCTTTGTACCATTTATATTTTTTGTCTGTGACCAACCGTTCTCGAGATATTCAGGTTGCTAGATGGGCGAGCCAGCTTCACGTGAAGTTGGCTCGCCCCTAAAACCGATATGAACGGTTTATGTCTCATAAGTTTGTACTCGGTTTGTACTCCTTTGTACCAACTTTCTTTTTTCTCTACGACCTACCGTTATCGAGATATTGCAAAAATAAAACTGGCAAATTTTCAAGGTCACTCATTTTTTTCTTCGATTCGATTGTACTCGGTTTGTACTCCTTTGTACCGTTTATATTTTTTGTCTGTGACCAACCGTTCTCGAGATATTCAGGTTTCTAGATGGGCGAGCCAGCTTCACGTGAAGTTGGCTCGCCCCTAAAACCGATATGAACGGTTTATGTCTCATAAATTTGTACTCGGTTTGTACTCCTTTGTACCATTCATATTTTTTGTCTGTGACCAACCGTTCTCGAGATATTGAGAAAAATAGATGTGAAAAAACGCAAGTAAGCATTGTGCGTTCTGAAAGCACCTGCGACAATTTCTCATAAAGGAACATCGCTATGTCATGAGGGGTGCGTTCAAAGCCAAGTATTCGATTTTGTTTTCCTTATGTAATACTTTTAATAGATTGAGTATATAAATACTTATCTTCCATACATTTTTTATCGTGTGTACCCTCGCGGTTACCCATTTATGAGGACTTTCGTGCTTGGGGAAAATCAAAGTAAACTCGCAATATCTCTGGAACTAAATGGGTACAAACGACGAAATTTTGCCAATCGTTTTAATATATTTTTTTTTTTTTTTAGTGGGGTTTAACGTCGCTTTCAACTGCCATGGTCATATCACGACGGGGGTTTTACCCTCCATTCGCAGGAAACTCACAAACCTGCTACTCACATTGACCTCACCCAGCCTGAGTGGGGCCGGGAAAAGCCAGCGTCACGAGAATTAGAATTTGAATGGTCACCCATCTAAGTCTTAACCTCGCTGGATGTCGCTTAACTTCGGTGTTCTGAAGGGAACCGGTGTATTCAACATGCCATCGACGCTGGCTTTTAATATATTAATACACATCTTCCATATAAATTTCATCGTTTGTACCCTCACGGTTACCTATTAATGAAGACTCTGATTGATGCGATTTTTAAAAGTAAACCCGCAATATCTCTGAAACGAAATGGGTACAAACGACGAAATTTGGTCAATCGATTGAATATATTAATACACATCTTCCATATAAATTTCATCGTTTGTACCCTCACGGTTACCTATTAATGAAAACTCTAGTTGATGCGGTTTTTAAAAGTAAACCCGCAATATCTCTGGAACTAAATGGGTACAAACGACGAAATTTGGCCAATCGATTGAATATATTAAAACACATCTTCCATGTAAATTTCATCGTTTGTACCCTCACGGTTACCTATTAATGAAGACTCTGATTGATGCGATTTTTAAAAGTAAACCCGCAATATCTCTGAAACTGAATGGGTACAAACGACGAAATTTGGTCAATCGATTGAATATATTAATACACATCTTCCATATAAATTTCATCGTTTGTACCCTCACGGTTACCTATTAATGAAAACTCTAGTTGATGCGGTTTTTAAAAGTAAACCCGCAATATCTCTGGAACTAAATGGGTACAAACGACGAAATTTGGCCAATCGATTGAATATATTAAAACACATCTTCCATGTAAATTTCATCGTTTGTACCCTCACGGTTACCTATTAATGAAGACTCTGATTGATGCGATTTTTAAAAGTAAACCCGCAATATCTCTGAAACTAAATGGGTACAAACGACGAAATTTGGCCAGTCGATTGAATATATCAATACACATCTTCCATATAAATTTCATCGTTTGTACCCTCACGGTTACCTATGAATGAAGACTCTAGTTGATGCGGTTTTTAAAAGTAAACCCGCAATATCTCTGGAACTAAAAGGGTACAAACAACGAAATTTGACCAGTCGATTGAATATATCAATACACATCTTCCATATAAATTTCATCGTTTGTACCCTCACGGTTACCTAATTATGAAAACTCTAGTTGATGCGGTTTTTAAAAGTAAACCCGCAATATCTCTGGAACTAAATGGGTACAAACGACGAAATTTAGCCAATCGATTGAATATATTAAAACACATCTTCCATGTAAATTTCATCGTTTGTACCCTCACGGTTACCTATTAATGAAGACTCTAGTTGATGCGGTTTTTTAAAGTAAACCCGCAATATCTCTGGAACTAAATATGTACAAACGACGAAATTTGACCAGTCGATTGAATATATCAATACACATCTTCCATATAAATTTCATCGTTTGTACCCTCACGGTTACCTATTAATGAAGACTCTGATTGATGCGATTTTTAAAAGTAAACCCGCAATATCTCTGGAACTAAATATGTACAAACGACGAAATTTGGCCAATCGATTAAATATATTAAAACACATCTTCCATATAAATTTCATCGTTTGTACCCTATCGGTTACCTATTAATGAAGACTCTGATTGATGCAATTTTTAAAAGTAAACCCGCAATATCTCCAGAACTAAAAGAGTACAAATGACGAAATTTGGCCAATCGATTAAATATTAATACACATCTTTTATAAAATTTCATCGTTTTACCCTCACGGTTACCTATTAATGAAGACTCTGATTGATGCGGTTTTTAAAAGTAAACCCGCAATATCTCTGAAACTAAATGGGTACAACGACGAAATTTGGCCAATCGATTGAATATATTATAACACATCTTCCATATAAATTTCATCGTTTGAACCCTATCGGTTACCTATTAATGAAGACTCTAGTTGATGCGGTTTTTAAAAGTAAACCCGCAATATCTCCAGAACTAAAAGGGTACAAACGACGAAATTTGGCCAGTCGATTGAATATATCAATACACATCTTCCATATAAATTTCATCGTTTGTACCCTCACGGTTACCTATTAATGAAGACTCTGATTGATGCGATTTTTAAAAGTAAACCCGCAATATCTCTGAAACTAAATGGGTACAAACGACGAAATTTGGTCAATCGATTGAATATATTAATACACATCTTCCATATAAATTTCATCGTTTGTACCCTCACGGTTACCTATTAATGAAGACTCTGGTTGATGCGGTTTTTTAAAGTAAACCCGCAATATCTCTGGAACTAAATATGTACAAACGACGAAATTTGGCCAATCGATTAAATATATTAAAACACATCTTCCATATAAATTTCATCGTTTGTACCCTATCGGTTACCTATTAATGAAGACTCTAGTTGATGCGGTTTTTTAAAAGTAAACCCGCAATATCTCCAGAACTAAAAGGGTACAAACGACGAAATTTGGCCAGTCGATTGAATATATCATACACATCTTCCATATAAATTTCATCGTTTGTACCCTCACGGTTACCTATTAATGAAGACTCAGATTGATGCGATTTTTAAAAGTAAACCCGCAATATCTCTGAAACTAAATGGGTACAAACGACGAAATTTGGCCAGTCGATTGAATATATCAATACACATCTTCCATATAAATTTCATCGTTTGTACCCTCACGGTTACCTATGAATGAAGACTCTAGTTGATGCGGTTTTTAAAAGTAAACCCGCAATATCTCTGGAACTAAAAGGGTACAAACAACGAAATTTGACCAGTCGATTGAATATATCAATACACATCTTCCATATAAATTTCATCGTTTGTACCCTCACGATTACCTATTAATGAAGACTCTAGTTGATGCGGTTTTTAAAAGTAAACCCGCAATATCTCTGGAACTAAATGGGTACAGACGACGAAATTTAACCCATCGATTGAATATATTAATACACATCTTCCATATAAATTTCATCGTTTGTACCCTCACGGTTACCTATTAATGAAGACTCTAGTCGATGCGGTTTTTTAAAGTAAACCCGCAATATCTCTGGAACTAAATATGTACAAACGACGAAATTTGGCCAATCGATTAAATATATTAAAACACATCTTCCATATAAATTTCATCGTTTGTACCCTATCGGTTACCTATTAATGAAGACTCTAGTTGATGCGGTTTTTAAAAGTAAACCCGCAATATCTCCAGAACTAAAAGAGTACAAATGACGAAATTTGGCCAATCGATTAAATATATTAATACACATCTTTTATATAAATTTCATCGTTTTTACCCTCACGGTTACCTATTAATGAAGACTCTAGTTGATGCGGTTTTTAAAAGTAAACCCGCAATATCTCCAGAACTAAAAGAGTACAAATGACGAAATTTGGCCAATCGATTAAATATATTAATACACATCTTTTATATAAATTTCATCGTTTTTACCTTCACGGTTACCTATTAATGAAGACTCTAGTTGATGCGGTTTTTAAAAGTAAACCCGCAATATCTCTGGAACCAAATGGGTACAAACGACGAAACTTAGCCAATCGATTACCTTGATTAGTACTTACCTTCCATATAATTTTCAATGTTTGTACTCCTAACGTTCTCGAGATATTGAGGAAAATAGATGAGAAAAACGCAAGAAAGCATTGTGCGTTTTGAATGCACCTACACAAATTCCTCGCAAAGGAGCATCGTTATTCGAAGAGGGGTGCGTTCAAAGACATGTACTCGATTTTGTTTTTCTTATGAAATAATTTGAGTAGATTGAACAAGCCAGTGCTGCAGTGGATAATTTCTCGATTAGCTAATCGATTGAATGTATTAGTACTTACCTTCCATATAATTTTCATCGTTTGTACCCACGTGGTTACCCATTTACGAGGACTTTAGTTTTTGCGGTACATCAGAGAAAATATGCAATATCTCTGGAACCAAATGGGTACAAACGATGAAATTAGCCAATCGACGAAATTAGCCAATCGATTAACTTGATTAGTAATACCGTTGATTTTT
This sequence comes from Bactericera cockerelli, assembly GCA_024516035.1. NCBI lineage: Eukaryota > Metazoa > Arthropoda > Insecta > Hemiptera > Triozidae > Bactericera > Bactericera cockerelli. The sequence continues at coordinate 16,230,843 of CM044961.1, forward strand.
TTTTTAAATCTCATACATTCTTTTTGATAACCGAGGCCATTCTTAACCCAGTTGTGCGTCAAAAGTGTTTTCCGTTAAAAAGTAACCCTTTATGTAAAATGACAGAAAATGAACGAGAACAGCTTATCTTACTATATACTAGATCTATCGATAGCACTTTAGTTCATTCAAATCGGACGTACTGTTCGAAAGATAAGTTCATTCGATTTCTGAAAACATCTAAAATCTCAGATCGAGTCAAATCTTAAGCAAAACATGTCGACATACAATCTCTTCTTTAAGGATTTTTTTCAAATTTGAACTGAAGATAGCCAGTGGTGAATAAAGCCTTACCAAGCATTTGGAACCACTTGTTTGCATACTCAGCGTAAGTTGAAGGGGTATTTTATCATATTTGACATTTTGCCTTCAATTCTCATCAAGTATGTAATTTTATATATTTCAAACAAAATTTTAGAGAGAAATAGTCAAAAATATACGTTTTTGGTTCCAAAAAAATTTCCGTACCGCCAACAGGAAAACCACAAAGGCTCCTTCAAAAAGATTGCATAACTTGGATATATGAAGGGGTTTTTGAAAAACAAAAGTTGATTTCAATAGCTCTCAAGTAACGATTGAGCATGGACTAACACAGAGTTTTGATGCTTGCATTTTTGCCAGGTTTTTATACCTTTGAAAGTTCGAGGTAGACCAAAATAGATATTTTTGATAAGAAATGGACAGAATAAAATAATATGTTGATGTTTTTATGCCAATTTGGGATAAAGTTTCGCAAAATCTGCCTAATATCGTTGATTTTTTTGAAATCGCATGCATACTTTTTGATAACCCAGGTTATTCTTAACCCAGTTGTGTGTCAAAAGTGTGTTCCGTTAAAAAGTAATCCTTTATGTAAAATGACAGAAAATGAACGAGAGCAGCTTATCTTACAATTCACTTGATCTATCGATAGCACTTTAGTTCATTCAAATCGGACGTACGGTTCGAAAGATAAGTTCATTCGATTTCTGAATCTCAGATTCCAAAATCTCAGATCGAGTCGAATCTTAGAAAAACATGTCGACATATAACATTTTCTTTAGGGATTTTTTTCAAATTTGAACTGAAGATAGCCAATGGTGAATAAAGCCTTACCAAGCATTTGGAACCACTTGTTCGCATACTCAGCGAAAGTTGAAGGGGTATTTTATCATATTTGACATTTTGCCTTCAATTCTCATCAAGTATGTAATTTTAGGTATTTCAAACAAAATTTTAGTACCCATTTGGTTCCAGAGATATTGCATACTTTCTTTGATGTACCGCAAAAACTAAAGTCCTCGTAAATGGGTAACCACGTGGGAACAAACGATGAAAATTATATGGAAGGTAAGTACTAATCAAGGTAATCGAATGGCTAAGTTTCGTCGTTTGTACCCATTTGGTTCCAGAGCTATTGCATATTTTCTCTGCTGTACCGCAAAAATTAAAGTCCTCGTAAATGGGTAACCACGTGGGTACAAACGATGAAAATTATATGGAAGGTGAGTACTAATCAAGGTAATCGATTGGCTAAATTTCGTCGTTTGTACCCATTTGGTTCCAGAGATATTGCATACTTTCTCTGATGTACCGTAAAAACTAAAGTCCTCGTAAATGGGTAACCACGTGGGTACAAACGATGAAAATTATATGGAAGGTAAGTACTAATACATTCAATCGATTAGCTAATCGAGAAATTATCCACTGCAGCACTGGCTTGTTCAATCTACTCAAATTATTTCATAAGAAAAACAAAATCGAGTACATGTCTTTGAACGCACCCCTCTTCGAATAAAGATGCTCCTTTTCGAGGAATTTGTGTAGGTGCATTCAAAACGCACAATGCTTTCTTGCGTTTTTCTCATCTATTTTACTCATTATCTCGAGAACGGTAGGAGTACAAACAATGAAAATTATATGGAAGGTAAGTACTAATCAAGGTAATCGATTGGCTAAATTTCGTCGTTTGTACTCATTTGGTTCCAGAGAATGATATTGTATATTTTCTCTGATGTACCGCAAAAACTAAAGTCCTCGTAAATAGGTAACCACGTGGGTACAAACGATGAAAATTTTATGCAAGGTAATTCTTAATCAAGGTATTCGATTGGCTAAATTTCGTTGTTTGTACCCATTAAGTTCCAGAGATATTGCGGGTTTACTTTTAAAAACCGCATCAACTAGAGTCTTCATTAATAGGTAACCGTGAGGGTACAAACGATGAAATTTATATGGAAGATGTGTTTTAATATATTCAATCGATTGGCCAAATTTCGTCGTTTGTACCCATTTTATTCCAGAGATATTGCGGGTTTACTTTTTAAAACCACATCAACTAGAGTCTTCATCAATAGATAACCGTGAGGGTACAAACGATGAAATTTATATGGAAGGTAATAGCCCAGGCAAATTAGTGCTAAAATGGGGTCTAGCGTCAAAAAATTGCTCAATAGCTGGAAATCGTTTTAAACCCTTTATGGGGTCCTGAATAATGAATATATGAGTTTGCGACGGATTTTAGGTTGTGCTTCCGAGTTTAGGGCTTAAATAGTGCAAATTTTTTGCACTTTTTTTAAAATTGCGCTTATAACTCAAAATGTATTTATTCTACAGAAAATGTTACTCAGTTCTTATCTAAGGAACATAAAATTATGCGTCTAATGACGTTTGAATCATTAAAAAAGGTTAAGCCGTTCAGCCACAATCGCTCCTCAAAGATGGGTGGTTTTTTCAAACATAGCTCAAATTTTGAAAATTTTCAACTTTTAACGCCTGTAAGTCAAAAAGGACTGCACCAATTGAAAAATTTAATAGAATCGAACTTGTAGAAAATGTAATTTTAAGTAAAATACTGTTTGATATTTGAAATTTGCTCACTCCAGTGCTGAGATATGATTTTTCGTCCCTAGCGCCAAATTTCCGCTAAGGCAGTGCAACGCAAGAAACTTCATCTGAACTCTAAAATTCTCATATTCTTACAACTTTTCAAGCAAAACTGAACGTAATCTATTGAATTCAGTCGAATAGGTAATTTAAAATTTTGAGAAACTTGCACTGAATTTTACTAAGATCTTCACTGAACATGTTGTGATTTCAAGACAGCTGGCACACTATGGAGGATGTAACTTGTTTTATATGCGGGAACATTGTGCAAGAAGGAATATTAATAATAATATAATAATAAAAATGCATTTCCTTTGTGTTGTTATGTCACAGTTTTAGTGGGTAGCGCAGAATCATAGAACTTTGCCAGTTTAATTTACAATATCTTGTATTATTTGTGTGCCTATGATTCAGTATGATTGGACCCCGAATATCCAAGTACAGAGCTACAGAGCAGAAAAAATCCCATCCCGCTGGGAATTGAACCCAGGTCACCATGCGTGCAATGCCTAGCGCGCTAACTCACTTGGCTACAGTGACTACAACATATTAGAGGCAAAGATAGAGGAATTTTAAAGGAAAAGTCACTTCGAATGTTCATTGAGTACAGCAGGAGGAGAAATGATGTGCATCACACGTGGTTACATACTCAAAGATCTGTTATACTTCACGAGAAGTGTCGCAAAGGTGTCTACACGAAGGAGTCAAACACTGTAAAGGCCGAAAAAGAAGCAAGAAACGGAAGCCGTGTGACCAGAGGCCGTGAGGAAATACCAAAATTCAACTTCAAGGAGCTCTGCTTCTACTGTGGAAAAGATATGGATGTTCTGGGTACTAACGACTTCTTAGGAGTGAACCACTTTTCATGGCCATCAATGGTATCCATGTTTATATCGGCGTTGTCATATACGAATTGAGTTAATGAATTTTTAGTGATGATAAGGCCATGATACGTTCCATGCTATGGGGGGGTATTCAGTGCTTCACTCCTAAGAAGTCGTTAGTACCTAGAACCTCCATTCTGAAGGTGAAATCAATCCCACTAGTGACCAGTTTGAGCGAACTCTCCCTGTTCACGCCATGTGACTCCAGTTTGAATTGACTCCAAACTTACCCCGCGCATATCACTCGATCTCTACGCCCCTAACTGTTAGAGATAACACTTCGATATCAGATGATAGGCATATCATATGATCTTACAAAAAAAGCCAGAGATTCGGTACGATAGATTGGGAACGACGATGCCTCGTTCAGATTGTAACAACCAGTGGTCAGGGTAGGTACGTCTTCTCTCCTTCCTCGATCTATCACCTTTGATCCCCTTTTAAAGGCGTAAGTACTTGGTACAAGTACTCAAGGTAAGATCATCCAATCTCATTTCATAGTAGTAGTTTATTTCTTCCTTTTATCTTTCCGTGTAAATTTAATACTCTTTAATACACCTACACCTTTCGTAGTAGCGTTATTGAACCAGCGGCCTTTTCTTCGTTAAACCCCAGTAACTGGGAAACTTAGGTCTTTCGGCTTCAAAGCCCCAGTTACTACATTAATTCACTCCCCTCGTCCAGATATACCTTGAGCTGCATCAGGATCCATAGATGGGCGTGAATTAAAGAACATACCACGACAAGAATCGTACTTGCCTTCAGCGGCTACGAGGTCTGATTCAGTTGCCATCTTACGCAATACCACCGCCCCCATTTCATCTCCTCTGGCAATTGCAGAACCTTTAATTTTTTGCATTATTTTAGTTAGTACCCAGAACCTCCATATCTTTTCCACAGTAGAAGCAGAGCTCCTTGAAGTTGAATTTTGGTATTTCCTCACGGCCTCTTGTCACACGGCTTCCGTTTCTTGCTTCTTTTTCGGCCTTTACAGTGTTTGACTCCTTCGTGTAGACACCTTTGCGACACTTCTCGTGAAGTATAACAGATCTTTGAGTATGTAACCACGTGTGATGCACATCATTTCTCCTCCTGCTGTCCTCAATGAACATTCGAAGTGACTTTTCCTTTAATATTCCTCTATCTTTGCCTTTAATATGTTGTAGTTACTGTAGCCGAGTGAGTTAGCGCGCTAGGCATTGCACGCATGGTGACCTGGGTTCAATTCCCAGCGGGATGGGATTTTTTCTGCTCTGTAGCTCTGTACTTGGATATTCGGGGTCCACTCATACTGAATCATAGGCACACAAATAATACAAGATATTGTAAATTAAACTGGCAAAGTTCTATGATTCTGCGCTACCCACTAAAACTGTGACATAACAACACAAAGGAAATGCATTTTTTATATTATATTATTATTAATATTCCTTCTTGCACAATGTTCCCGCATATAAAACAAGTTACATCCTCCATAGTGTGCCAGCTGTCTTGAAATCACAACATGTTCAGTGAAGATCTTAGTAAAATTCAGTGCAAGTTTCTCAAAATTTTAAATTACCTATTCGACTGAATTCAATAGATTACGTTCAGTTTTGCTTGAAAAGTTGTAAGAATATGAGAATTTTAGAGTTCAGATGAAGTTTCTTGCGTTGCACTGCCTTAGCGGAAATTTGGCGCTAGGGACGAAAAATCATATCTCAGCACTGGAGTGAGCAAATTTCAAATATCAAACAGTATTTTACTTAAAATTACATTTTCTACAAGTTCGATTCTATTAAATTTTTCAATTGGTGCAGTCCTTTTTGACTTACAGGCGTTAAAAGTTGAAAATTTTCAAAATTTGAGCTATGTTTGAAAAAACCACCCATCTTTGAGGAGCGATTGTGGCTGAACGGCTTAACCTTTTTTAATGATTCAAACGTCATTAGACGCATAATTTTATGTTCCTTAGATAAGAACTGAGTAAAATTTTCTGTAGAATAAATACATTTTGAGTTATAAGCGCAATTTTAAAAAAAGTGCAAAAAATTTGCACCATTTAGGCCCTAAACTCGGAAGCACAACCTAAAATCCGTCGCAAACTCATATACCCATTATTCAGGACCCCTTTAAGGGTTTAAAACGATTTCCAGCTATTGAGCAATTTTTTGACGCTAGAGCACTAATTTGCCTGGGCTATAAGTACTAATCAAGGTAATCGATTGGCTAAATTTCGTCATTTGTACCCATTTGGTTCCAGAGATATTGTATATTTTCTCTGATGTACCGCAAAAACTAAAGTCCTCGTAAATGGGTAACCACGTGGGTACAAACGATGAAAATTTTATGGAAGGTAATTCTTAATCGAAGTATTCGATTGGCCAAATTTCGTTGTTTGTACCCATTTAGTTCCAGAGATATTGCGGGTTTACTTTTAAAAACCGCATCAACTAGAGTCTTCATTAATAGGTAACCGTGAGAGTACAAACGATGAAATTTATGTGGAAGATGTGTATTAATATATTCAATCGATTGACCAAATTTTGTCGTTTGTACCCATTTAGTTCCAGAGATATTGCGGGTTTACTTTTAAAAATCGCATCAATCAGAGTCTTCATTAATAGGTAACCGTGAGGGTACAAAGGATGAAATTTATATGGAAGTTGTGTATTGATATATTCAATCGACTGGGCAAATTTCGTTGTTTGTACCCTTTTAGTTCCAGAGATATTGCGGGTTTACTTTTAAAAACCGCATCAACTAGAGTCTTCATTCATAGGTAACCGTGAGGGTACAAACGATGAAATTTATATGGAAGATGTGTATTAATATATTAAAACGATTGGCCAAATTTCGTCGTTTGTACCCATTTAGTTCCAGAGATATTGCGGGTTTACTTTGATTTTCCCCAAGCACTAAAGTCCTCATAAATGGGTAACCGCGAGGGTACACACGATAAAAAATGTATGGAAGATAAGTATTTATATATTCAATCTATTAAAAGTATTACATAAGGAAAACAAAATCGAATACTTGGATTTGAACGCACCCCTCATGACATAGCGATGTTCCTTTATGAGAAATTGTCGCAGGTGCTTTCAGAACGCACAATGCTTACTTGCGTTTTTTCACATCTATTTTTCTCAATATCTCGAGAACGGTTGGTCACAGACAAAAAATATAAATGGTACAAAGGAGTACAAACCGAGTACAAATTTATGAGCCATAAACCGTTCATATTGGTTTTAGGGGCGAGTCAACTTCACGTGAAGCTGGCTCGCCCATCTAGCAACCTGAATATCTCGAGAACGGTTGGTCACAGACAAAAAATATAAACGGTACAAAGGAGTACAAACCGAGTACAATCGAATCGAAGAAAAAAATGAGTGACCTTGAAAATTTGCCAGTTTTGTTTTTGCAATATCTCGATAACGGTAGGTCGTAGAGAAAAAAGAAAGTTGGTACAAAGGAGTACAAACCGAGTACAAACTTATGAGACATAAACCGTTCATATCGGTTTTAGGGGCGAGCCAACTTCACGTGAAGCTGGCTCGCCCATCTAGCAACCTGAATATCTCGAGAACGGTTGGTCACAGACAAAAAATATAAACGGTACAAAGGAGTACAAACCGAGTACAATCGAATCGAAGAAAAAAATGAGTGACCTTGAAAATTTGCCAGTTTTATTTTTGCAATATCTCGAGAACGGTAGGTCGTAGAGAAAAAAGAAAGTTGGTACAAAGGAGTACAAACCGAGTACAAACTTATGAGATATAAACCGTTCATATCGGTTTTAGGGGCGAGCCAACTTCACGTGAAGCTGGCTCGCCCATTTTGCAACCCTTATAACTCGCAAACGGTAGGGGTACAAGCGAAATAATTTTTGGTACAAAGGAGTACAAAGTGAGTACAAACTTTTGACTAATAAAGTTTTCATATTGGTTTTAGGGGCGAGCCAACTTCACGGAGCTTGTGGAAATCTATGTCCGCAGGCAGTTCAGTTCTCAAAGGATCATTGGAATTTTAAGGAAGATATTAATAGACCAATCGAGATCACAAGTTTAGACTAAGTATTAGTTTCCCAATTTAAAACAATAAGCAAAATCTAGACTTAAGTCCACGGAGGTGTTACTTAATTCCGCCTTAAGTTTTGATATTGTTAGCTTTTGCCGTTTTATTTTGTTTTTTTGAGAAGGAGGAATTTGCATGAAATCACGATTGGGATTAACACGGCGAATTTGATAAATATAGTTGATTAGGTACATAGTAATATCACAATTACTCATTCTGGCTTTACTAAATTTATGCTAACTTGGGATCAAGTTAGCATGAACCACCGCCTTATCAAGCTACTGAGGTTGGTCTGTGAAAAGATGGCTAAACATGGTAACCCGCAATTTTCAAATTTTTCAGGACGGTGTTTTTTCGTTTTTTTTTTGCAAAAATAATTTTATATTTTTTGTATTAAAACTTTAAAGCTTCATTTTTGGAACATAAGGCAGAATGTTCTCGAGCTTTATAGTGATAGATCTATTTTAAAAAAAATATTGAGTAGGAATCAAAATATTTAACTTTTTCTTCCTGCTAACATGTTTTGCCATCTTACAGATACTGTGAAAAAGACGTTTTCGAAAGTGTAAATTATGATAAGTCCCTTGCTTTTTCTGCCATCTTTCATATCAAATGAAAGCAGTCATTACAAACTAGACAAACAAGGATAATTACATGTCTTATTTTGCCATCGTGTACAATGAGTGAAAGAGTCGTTTTTATTAGGGCAATTTATGTTAAACGTACTAATTAGGTATTACGTTTACTTTACTTTATTAGTCTGAGTAGTCACGGTTGCCGAGTGTTATCATGCTCGGCTTTGCACGCAGGTGATCCGGGTTCGAATCCCGGCGGGGTCGGAATTTTTCCGCTCTGTACTTTAGTTGTCGGGGTTGACTCATACCTCGTGAGGACAAATGAGGAGCTACTTTGATAGGAGTAGCGACCAGTGGCGGCATTACAAGTACCAATTTAATTTAGTATAAGTTCAAACTCGGCACCTCATCATGTTGTACGGATGGCGCCAAAGCATGTCTAGAGCATTTATCATCATATGCCGCTTTCAAAGTTTACAAATGTAGCAATTATTACAAAAGATGGTAGAACTTGATAAATGATTTTCCTATTCTGCCATCTTGTAATTCTTGAGAAAGTAAATTTTTTGTGCGATACCAAATTCTGATAACGTCCTTTATCATATTTTGCCCAGTTCATCATACTGCAATAATACGATTTCGTCAGACGGCAAAATATGACACTGGACTTGATCAAGTTTATCCATCTTATGAAAGATAGAATTTGTTGAAAAGTAAAAGATTTTTTCTTGTTAAGATACTTGAACATGCTTTACCACCTTTTGAACTTTCGAAAATGTCACTTATCACGTTTTTTTCAAAATTATTATCCAAGAAACTATACATCGTAGCGAAATTATGATGCTACCAGTAGATAGAGCTCGTCGAGTACATTAGGAATCTGTTAATAACTCAATTTCGAAAAAAATGCGGGTTACCATGTTTAGCCATCTTTTCACAGGGTTAATCTAGTAAATATGTATGCATGTCGAGCATTGCTTATTCTTGCAGATAGATCCTATTGAAGAGTACATTCAAACACATATTGAGCATTCTCTGGGCGCTCGCCTGGAAGATATCACCGGTGACCAAGATAACCGTCGTCAGAAAGTGCACAATAAGGAATTCGCCTTCCGGCAAGAAATTTATAGCGCTACTCTAGAGGACAATAGAGACGCCTATTATCTGGAGATGCAGCGAAGAGATGATCGCCAGTTGAAGGTTATCCGGGAGCATTATGATCGCTTGAGAGAGGTGGATGAGAGGTTGCAGTCGCTGAGGGAAGTTTTAGAGAGAAGGACTGACGCGGATAGCTCGGACGCATGGGCGCTGGTTTTGAAACAATTGTTGGAGAGGTTAGAGACTCATCTTGGTGATGTGGCTGAGTGTCAGGTAAGTGAAGTCAATGTATTCTTCATTTTTTTTCAGATTTCATAAGCTTTCAGGTTGTCGTATATTAGAAAAAACCTTAAAATAGAAATTGTGTTTATGTAGACGAGGTAAAACTAAAAAGTCCCTCTAATTTTGCAATGTAAACAAGGTATTATGTAAGACAAATATATTACTGTTCTGAATTCCTAATCAATTACCGTTGGAATAAAGGTACTCTTTTTAGGAATAATTTATTAGTAATTTACTATGAAAAGATTCATTGACACCTATGCCTATCCTAGAGGAAGGTACACTAGAATTTAACATGGACTTGTTTTCACAGGAAGATAAAACAAAAGAAGAAGAACCATCTGAAGAAAAAAAGAATCTCCTGGAAGAATTCCGAAGACATATAAATCCTTACATAGTTGACAATGTTAAAAATATCTTGAACTTAGTAGATTGTATTCTAGGTAAGTTGAACAGGAGATATAGGATTTTTGAATCCAGTAGTCCCGAAGATCTCCATGACCAAGAACACCTCGTCCAGAGACTGACTCTTCTCATAAAGGGAACAGGCTTCTGGACATAGGTTCAGTATTGGTAACCACTAGGCAAGGTTTTCTATACCAAGTAACCCTCAGTTTTTTTACTATGTGGTCACAATTTAAACTGAAATAAATAAGGAAAAAATCCAAACTTTGAGTGAAATCCGATTCACGGGTTTTGAGGTAGATATAAAGTCTAGCCCCTTTACCACATGAACTACCAATTCATATTTTAACTTAAAAAAAAAAAAAAAAGTCGTCTAAAGTGGTAACAATTTATAGTGTTTATTAAAATGAATGCCGTTGACATTAGCACCGCCCTTGATCAAGTTTTGTTTTCTTAATTTTAATATCTATGTATGTATATATTCTATGTCATTATTTTGTAAATAAAACTTGATCCAACTTGTTTAATAAAATTAATGAAAAATGGAAATTTGACTTTTGAGGTTCTCTCGTTAGTTGCGGCCAAATAATCCTCTTATTAGGATACAATATGCAGCTCACAATAAATTAAAAGTATGTCCCTCTTCTTAGGTATTCCACTTGGACAAGACTGTACACATACCCAACCACTGCAGGACGCTAAAGAAGCTCTGAGTCAGGTTGTGAACTTTATACTGGGCTGCGAGACTTGTGGAACACCCAGTATTGAGGAACCGCCCCCTGAGCCACCCGGGGAGTGTCGGGTGAAATTAGGTAGGTAATCAAGGGGTTGAATTTAAACCCTTTTTGACCTCTCTGTTTCCCAAATTAATTTTGCATCTAATTATTTAACCAGGTATAATTAACCGGGGATCAGTACGGTTCGGTTTTGCAACGTATCTAGTACACGGTAACGTATACGGTTGTGAGAGAAATCTCACAATCGTACAGATTGCGGGTTAAGAACTCATTTCGCCGTAGGTATATCCAGTGAACCTGTGCATATCTTTTAAAATTAAATGTAAAAAAGAGAAATGTACATAATAATTATCCGCTGTTACAGACATAGCTTCTTAGTTAGTCTTAAATTCGGTACCGTAGAAAGCACAGGGAAATGATTGGTGTTATATTTGCACCAAATTATGGATTTTTTACAAGAGATCTAGATCCCAAAAAATATCATTACTCATTACTTTCTGCTTCGACATACAGGGTGTTCAAACAAAATGGACTTTACAGAGGTACCCAACATGGAAGCTGACAGCTACGACCTATCTCCTCAGCTAGCCTTGAGTAGCGGCAGTCGCTACTGTGTGCCGGGTATAGGAAGCCGGGTGGGCGCTACAGCCATGGCGGTAGCTAGGTGCTACTTTGTTAGTGTGAGCAGTGACCAGTGTGGCATGGTGCGAGTGGGAAATGTGATTGATGTGATGTGTCCCCCGCTACAGTGAACATTACAATAGGATACCATGGATTGATTAATGAGTTGTGGCAGTATTGTTTGTTTTTTTTACAGCGTGTTTGAAGTTTACGAGTTGTTTCTAAAGAACACAATGAAACTTGGTTTTATTGAAAAGCACATGCCCCGCGATCTACTTGCATGAATTTTTTATGGAACATTTTTCAGCAAATTAGGTCAATATCTGTTACTCAAGAGAAGAAAATGTTTTTCTTGTTCTTGTGTGTTAACGTGTATAAATTTTATCTTAATTAAATGTATATCAATATCATGACTTAATTATTGAATAGATACAACTAATTGAATGCATACAAACTACATAAGTCATTCAGAAATATGAAAATGTATTTCATAACAAAATATATTTAAAAATTGATAAGACACCGGGAAACAGTTTTACATTCTATTTTCTTCAGTCATAAAATTATGGCAACGAAGACCAGAGTGGTAAAAACTTGGTGGATGACCTGTAACTATTCCTGGAGGTTAAATGGGTAGCAGGTTTTTAAGTTTACTTCAAATGAAGGGTAAAATTTCCTTGATATTAAATAGACACTAAGCAACAACAACAAAAACAACTCTAATATGATCACCTAAATTCTGAAATGTAATAATTGAAATAATAATTTTTTCCTTGAGATAAGATAATAAAAATCTTTGATTTTAAGAATTTTCTAATCACCAAGGATTTTTAAAATAATATATACTGAAAAGTGCTTGCCTTTGATAAATTAAAAAAAAGTTCTCTCTTAAAATAAAATATTCATTAAAAAAATAAAATAATAGTTCTGGATGATAGATATTGCAGATATCTACGAGATAGGAAATACTGTGCTTTTAATTAATAATTCTCCATGATTTATGGATTTTGCTTTCAAATCAATGAATTTTAATTTCTTTTATTCAAGTCACAGAAACAATACATAGAACAATATTTTGTGGTCCCTGATCTTTTTTTAATGATCATTACTTTCCTTTCTATTAGGATAAGGGAAAGTAAAAAAAATTTTCTAATACCCACTTCATTTAGGCAAAGATTTCTCTTCTTCTCAACATTGAGCAGTGTGCTTTTTTTCACATCTGACATTGATTTGCGCTTCAACAGCAATTTTTCACTGCTTTTCTTTAACATTTTTCTTGGCTGATTTAGGGCTGAAAGGTGCTGCTGGCTTCTTCGATTTAATGATGGTGTGACAGCTGGTTTCATGGGTCGTTTCTGCTTCTTCAAAGATTTTCGGGGTTTTCACAGTGATAGTCTTGTTTTTAGGGGTTTCAAATTTCACAGGCGTTTTGACATTTTTCCCGATTTGGCTGCTGATAATGGTGTAGAGGGAATGGATAATTGTTTCAGTGACTTCCTATTTTTGGCTGGAGTCAAAATACTTTCCTTGTCGACTTTTCCAGCGTTTTCTTCATGACTGATGTCTTTACTCAGAGATTTTTTCTTGGACTTCGGCGTTTTCTGAATAGAAAGAGCTGGACTGTCCTGTTTACCTGGCTTAGAGGGCTTTTGGGTGTGATATTTTTCACAACTGGTGATGATACTTTTCTTGTCTGGTTTAGTAGATTTTTAGGTGTTTTATTGCTATTTCTCTGTTAGATTATAATGCTGTTGTTTGTTTAGCAGATTTTGTTGCTGAATTTTTCGGGCTTTTCTTTGACTGGGATCTGTTTTGGTGTTTCTGGTTTGGGTGTTGTGGGTTTTTTGCCTGTTGGTTTGCTCTGTTTGGACTTTTTTGCCGGACTCTGATGTCACTGTCAGAGTCAGCACTGTCGTATTCCTCATCATGAGGGTCCATGCTGATGTCAGAGGAGAAGAAACTGCTTTCTCCAGCAGTTTCGAAGTCGTCATCACTTTCATTGTCATCTCCTTCCTCACTATCATCATCCTTTTCTTCTTCTGGATCTGGTTTCTTCTTGTTCTAAAGAAAAAAAAAAATATATATATATATTTATATATAATATTAATATATTATAGTTCTTATTTGAAAAAAAAGTTTAACACGACGCTGAAAAACTAAAATAGAAAAAAAGAAAAGGAGAATTCTCTAATATAGACTTTGGTGTTTCACAAAAATAAATCCCCAGGGAAGGAGCTACACTGACCAAAAATCATTAAGCCATTGAGATCTCACCTTCATCAAGGAAAAACTTTAATTTAGCTATACTTTTACATAATATAATTATATTATTTTAAAAGTAAATTTCTTGTACAAATAAATAAAAGTAAAAAAGAAAAGAAAAATGTTTCTCTACTTAATGAACCAGTATGACAATGGAGAAAGATGCATAAACAGCTACTACCAATATTGACATGATTTAAAGATCAAAAGGATCTTATGCAATTGAATACCAAGTCCAGGGGATGATTTCCCTAAGATTGAACAATAGTTAATAATACTTGCAGTTTAAATATTATTTATTTAACATTTAGCCCACCTTAGCATGACCAAGAGGTTTAGATACTTGCTGTGATGTTCTTCTGAATCTGCTTGGCAAGTTTACTATTCAGTGGATTCTCGAGTCTCCACTGGTTTCTTTGTTGCTCACTTTGATTTGAGACTTTTTACTCTTTTTCAGTTCAGCAGCTATCTGCTTCAGCTTTTTCTTGGTGGCACTTTTCTCCTCGTTGGGTTCTGTAGAGGGGAGTGGGAGTGGAGCTTCACCAGAAACCTACATTTCACAAAAGGGAAGCAATAAAATGTATTACAAAATAGCAACCAAATAATTTGGTTGGTTGTGTTTGTATGTTGTAACGATGCAGAGAAACAGGTCATTTTTTTAAAAAAGCTTTTGTTCTCCGTGTTAACTGAGTAATGGCGCTTTTACAACAAGAGTAGGTAAAACGTAACATGATTCCCAAAGAAAGTAAATAAACTTCAAACTTGTTTTATCAGTTTATTTATTCTCTTTTTGGATATACATTAGGGCCCCATATGCAACTTTAATATAACATAGTTGTAAGACTTTTACCATATGAGTAAGCAAAAGAGTTTTCATAAAGAACATGCTTATTGTACAAATAGTTTCTACTGGTTAACTCTAATAATTGAATTTTAGAGTTTATCCAAATGAAGTAGTATGTTAATAATTTTGTATGGTCAGGTTGGATAAATTTATATGCACTGCTCTGCTAAGGGAGGCATACCTGTAACTATTAAACAATAACAATCAAAGTTAATAAACTATTGAAAAAAAAAATCATTCCTACATTATGGAATTTTTATTAAAATTTCCAGTTTATTTTTTTTTGAGCCACCTGGACTAAACACACCTGAATGCTATACTCAGTCCCAAGAGCTGCCATCTTCTTCTGCATGTCTTCATCTTCTGCTCACTTTCCGTTTGTAAGCCTCTACTTCTGCATCACTGCTCAATGGCTGCTCTCTCCTTTTCTGTTCAGCCTCTATGCGTAAAGACTTCTTCCTCTTGTCACCAAATGGGAATACAAACATGTATGGCTTTTGCTGCTCTGGGGGAATGAACTTGGCTGAAAATCAAAATGAGATTTTTTCAATTTTCTCTTAGTATAAAAATATAGTACTGTTCTTCTTTTTTACTAAGTTTGGATATAAAATGAGCATACCAAGTAGTTCCATAGTACAAAATTTATGTAATGTATTGAAAATGCTTATTGCTGTTGGTGCTTTATTTTATTATTTCCAAATAGACATCAATTTTAAATTGCTTCAGCATTTTTGTAGTTCTAAAAAGTGAAAATTTAACTTATGACATAACTACGTAAACATAAGATCTGCTATCAAAACTAAGAACAATATGTTTTGTAATTTCTGAAGAAATAATGGTGAAAAAAATACATGTTAACTACCTTTTAGAATTCTTTGATAGAAGAGATAATTGTTCATAGTCTCAGCCACAATTTTTGCAATAACGTCCAGTTGAAACTCTATGAATGCATATCCTCTGATTTTGCCACTCTGTTAAACATAAAGTTGAGAAGATAAGTAAGTAGTTAATTTGTATATCTATTACTTTTTATTCAATATGGTCTACAATGTTTCATAATAAAAATACACTATACAGATCAAAAGATATACTGCAAATTTACATGTTTGAAACATGATCAAGGGAGGAAGCATCACCTGTTGTAAATTACAAAAATAAGTAAATAATTTGAATTATACAATCTACTCTATTTTTTAAGCTATTACAATGTTGTATTTAAAGTTTTATTATAGAATCATAAAAACAAGGAAAAATGGTAAAAAATTGCTTTCAATAAATCATTTCTTTGATGTACTGTAAATTTTGAGGGTTAGTTGGTAGAAAATGTTTTTAGCACTAACCTCACTAAGTGGTTACCTTCCACTAAAGGGTCTATTATCATAACTACGTACTATTGTTAATTTTGAATGAGGTAGTTAGTATTATGAGACAAAAATCTTGTTGGTATTTTTCTTATAATCATTTAATGGCAATCATAACTTCTAGAACACAATCTGAACAATATGACCTTACCGGTGCACGGGGCATGTAAATACCAGTCACTTTTCCAAACTGACTGAAGTATGATGCCATTTGTTCTTCAAAGAATCCATGAGGTATAGATGAGAGGTAAACCACACCTCTTGGCCAGTTATAGTAATTTTTCTCCTCCTCTCCTTGAACACTTTCCACATGTGCTTCTTTCCAGTGGCTGATAGTTTCCATTTCTGAGAGCTGGTAAATTTCATCAACTTCCTTCTCTGATTTATTGACTCTAATTTTTCTTCCTGCAAATGTTTGGAATAGAGTAAAATTTCAACTTAAAATACTTAGATCTAGATAGACTTACATACTATTAAAAACTATTGTGAGAAAAATTTAAACCCCTCTTTTCAATCTTTACTACAAGCTGGATGATCTAGAAATCTAGACTATTTGTCTACTCCCTGCTTGTAGTAGTCCCCATTTAATTTCCTCTCAGTCTGCCAAAAGCTAGAATACATGTGTATACTCCTATCATGTCTGTATTTGTTTTTAAATTCTGTTCCTCGAAAATTTTCACAATTATTCAGTTTTGTGATAACAACTAGGCAAGATAGTATTGATGGTGCTTGTACTAAAATTATTGGGATGGAGAAGACATAATATTACCCTATAGTGCAGTGGCGGCTCGTCGGGTGAAGACACTGAAGACATTTTCACCTAATTTTGAACAGTGAAAACACTACTCATAATCCCTTGAACATGGCACAATTGATCCAACTCAAAGAAAAAAAAAAGAGTAAGCTTTGTGTAAAATAGATCAATGCTGCTTAACATTTCATGTTACTTTCCAAGGAGAACACCAAATGTGAAGACAATTCGAAATTGTCTTCAGTTGTCCTTGAATCAACCAATCAGAGTTGAGTATTTCCAAGTAGGTATCATGAAATATTAGGCAAGAACTATATCTATGTAATATGCTACTGAGGACAGTCTTCAGTTGTATTCAGTTTACATTATCTACACGACCTCATACGAAATGTCACGAAGCCACATACCATGTGCGATGTCATGTGTTTTTGATATTAACATTGTTGCCAGTAGCATTATGCCAGACCTAGGAAACCAGTCAATGATTTAGCCTCCCATATCTAGCACAATCTTGTAATATTAAAAAAAAATAATAATAATAACGTAGGCGCTAGGAAAGCAGGATTTTGTGTCAGGAATTTTGGATATTATTTCTCATTTTTTGGGTTCTAGTTTTGTACATAGTTCCTAAACGATAGCCGATACCAATAAATTTTAACTATATTTTATGTATCTTGTCAACTATATGTAGTATTAAAAAGGACATCTTGATTGAAGTCAAATCTCGGAAATAATTATTTAATGTAGGTACCGAAATTGAGCCAAATAAGATAATCTGGTATCTAGTTGTTCCAAGAAGTTTTTAAATAGGGACAATGGTGGTCCTGTTTAAGATCCTGACTATGGAACCACTTTTAAAAAAAAAAAATCATGAAATTAGACGTGTTGAAATGAAATTCTCAAGAGAAAATTCTGTTCAGGCGGTGTAGTATTATTTTTTTAAATAAATAAATACGTCTTACATGATTTGAGGGATTTCTTTAAATTTAAAATATAGCTCTTGAAGTTTGTAGAAATTTAGCAATGAAATTAACTTGGCAACATTGTATCTCTTATCTTTAGAATGTAAACAAAACTTGTCGCGCACTTTTTAAATTTTATTAGACCATTTTCAAATCTTTTCAACGGTAATCAAGTGACTTTTAATTGGTGTAACTAGTTAATAAAGTTATTTCCCAGTATTTGATACAGGATAGAAACATTATTCCTACCTGATCTGACCTGTGCTTTTCATAATAAGTTGAATATGAAGTAGCTATGTACTTCTTTCAGTGTCAGAAATAACATTATAATTATGCAGGTTGCAGGTAGCTAAGCACACAGCTTCCAGTGAAGTACTTAAAATTATAAGGCAATATCTGTGTTTTTCTTAAATACCTAGTCATTTAAACATCAATGGTAACACAAATTTAAGCTGATTTTATATTTGTAGTAAGTATGTTTTCTTAGATTTATTTTGTAATCTGGTGGTGGATTTTCTTCCAGTTTTGGATTGTAATTTTTAGTCTTCAACTAACTTTCTTTCCTTCCTAGTTCTACCTACTGAGATATAATCCTAATATTTTTATTTTAATTCCTTTTTACCAACTTTTAGTTAATATTTTTTATTAAGATGAATAAATATTTTTTATTAAGATGAATAATTAATAACAATATTTCAAAGAAACAATGAGATCCCCACAAAATCATGGGGTTCAAACATTAAAAGTAACCCCATTCAGATTAAGAAGTAATGAGGATAAGAAAGATATTATGATTACTGGATCTCCAATTTCTCCAATTACTATAACCACCACTAAAAAAGTAAAGCAAATGCCTGCCCCACAGCCATACATTTCAATCCTGAATGGCTTATGAAAAATGAATGGCTGTGTACCATCTCAAGTGTTGACAAATTGTTCTGCTGGCCTTGTTTATTTATTAAGTACCAAGTGTTCTCCAAAAAAAGTACCTATAAAAACTTATATGATGCAAAACTGGTATGAGAGAAAATCATGCTCTGCAGGGAAACAGCCATAACTTACAATGGGCTGTGTTTATGAGACCATAAGAACTAAGATCTGATAAATTAATAATTTTATTTTTTCAATACTTCTGGGTATAATTTGTCTTCACCTAGTCTTGAAGTCAGGAGCCGCCACTGCTATAGTGTACCTGTAACACTATACCTATAGGTACATGAGTCTCAGTGAGTCTAGTAGTGCATTATTTGACTGTTTGTAGGGAGTCCCATTACGCTAATCGTGTAAGACTGACCTTTTCTTTTTTCTTGCGCTCCTTCTTCTCGGTTTTCTTCTGTTTCTGAAGCTTTTCGACATAGTCTTCCAACTCCATCTTTGTCACTAGAATGAATAATTTGCAAAAAGTCCAAGAGATGACAAGTATCACAGCACCTACAATTACTTTAAAAAGCTAAATAACTAAAAACTGATCAATACCTATATTAGGTAAGTAATTTGAATTATTAATTCTAATTTCCAGTTTACAACTCTACACTACACAACTGTCAACAGCAGCAACGCAGCATTGCACGTTTTCAAAAATAATAATCTTTTTGAAATTTCGTGCTCTAGTTTTTTCAACAGATTTTCCTAATAACAACAAAGAAAATCTGTGATATTTCGAAAAGTTTAATATACGGTTTGCAAACGAAAAATGAATTTCGGCAGCACTGTTCAGTGATAATATTTTGAGCGCCTTTATTCAAAAAAATTATATTTCGATCCTCCTCGAATATTATTGGGCTGTATTTCAGAATTTAATCTGAAAATCAATTTCTTGTGCGTTCATAAACTTTTTTTTCAAGTTTCTGGGTTATCTACTGTCACATAAACATAAACTATTGAACATTGAGAGCTCATACCTACCATACTATAAAATGGCTTAGATTTCGTTTAAACTCAGTTCAATAATTATGTAATTACTCTTGGCCTACACAAGGTTGTAGATTATAAAAATCTTATCATAATATACATACTTATGATAATTTATGATTCTACTTTGTGAAAACCTACCTCCAATGATTCTACGGGAAGAATTCAACTACCCTACTCATTAAAAGGACCACTGATTTGGAAATGGCACTACCCATAAGGTTTGAATACATATAATTATATCTGGCCTTGAATTTTCAAAATCACATCCATCTCCTAATTTGCTATTATTTCCTTGCATCATCATCCTTGTGCCTATTCTACTATACTAACTTGTAAGTAACAACAAGCTGAAGTTTTTCTAGAAACTTGGTTTTGAATTTATTTCAGAGACATAATATAATTTGAGATGCAGGTCAGGGTCTGGGAAGAATCACAAACTTTGAAAACGGGTTCATTGAACAATACTTCTCATGGAAATACCAAGGAAGTTGAAAGTATCTACAAAGGTTCATCATGGTGTCTAGATATATACAATTAATAAAGCATCAACTTAGGCTTAATTATACAACAAGATTAGACTCAAGTTAAGCTAGACCCTTCCTTAGATCAGAGATTGAACCAATCACAGTGTATATTATTTATTTTAACAAAGATGAGTGTTTCTTAGCCTTTTATTTTTTGTAGCTATGAAACAAAAGCTACTGTAGACACTTGTGGTCTGTGTTGTAGCTTGCCCATCCCCTAGTATGTCTCCCCTCTGATGAGCGAGAAGTGACACAATACTTCCTATTTGGCTGTTGGGTAAACACAAGTGGACTTTAAAGTTACAAGGTATCCTTTCAAAAAACTGTTACCAAATTTAGAATACATTTTTTTTGGCTTGGGGGATCAAATCTGGGACCTTCTGCATAGCAAGTGAGTGTTTAACCACTGAGCCAATTGCATGCTGTTGCCTAACTTGAGGGACAGTCTGGCTTATTAAATACTGTATAAATCTAATCGTTTTGTATGATGTGGCCCTTAAAATTACAAACAGGATGTCAGCAAAAACCTCTGTGGTAATGTAGTGATAGGATAGAGCCAGTTTCATTTAATATAATCTTTATCAAATTTGTGAAATACATTTAAGTGTGAAACTTAAGTCACCTTTTAGGCTCATAGGTACTTATTCTTGCCAAGCTTTTGGTTGTAGTTATTAGAACACTGATACAACACATGGTCTAAATAAACATGACACTAAAATCACTTAATTTTAGGTAGTCCATAGAACTACAAGCCCTCTGTATCATTTATGGTTCTTACATTTCTGTGTGATTTACTTTTAATCCCTCAGATATTGGACTTTATTCATGACGGAACCTCCCAAGATATCAATAGATAACCCAGAGACAAGAATAAGACCTGTGCAACAGATAGCAGCATCATGCACTGGAGCTTTAATGACCTCATTCATAGTAACTCCATTAGACGTAGTCAAGATCCGTTTACAGGCACAACATCAGCAGATTCCTGTGGCAAACAAGTGTTACATTTATTGTAATGGATTGATGGACCACCTGTGTAACACATGTCCTGCAGAATGGTACAAGAAAAAGCAGTTTAATGGAACTTTGGTGAGTACTTCCAGAACTAGAAAGAACTTGATGTTAGTACACTGAGATAAAACATTATGTCACAATGTTGGTTAGCTCCTATAAACAAGAAATGGAGATAAATTTAAAAAGTATTGATTTAGAAGAACATCTCAACATTATTATTGCATACAGCTGTTAAGCCAGGGTCAAATAAATGCCAGACCTATTTAAAATAATTGTCTTATAATAAAAATATTTATATTTGATGAAACAGGCTTCTGTTTTGCTAAATGTCTCATTAACATTCAAGCCATGAAAAATGGTGGTTTTAACCATCATTTGCTAGAAATTCTAAAACAAGGTACTCAGAGTAACCTCATCCAGCAGGGTTAGTCCTAACCTTGTAGGACATTGCTTAACTTCAGTAATAGAATAAAAACTGGTGAATTCAACATGCCATCAATTAGGTAGGAAACCATGTTTCATACCTCATTGATCCATCAAACCATTTGAATCAACAGAAGGTTGTTTTGTTTCAATTTAATTTCATTTACAGGATGCCTTCATGAAAATAGCACAGCGAGAAGGAATCACATCACTATGGAGTGGTCTTGCCCCAACACTTCTCCTGGCATTACCTGCTACCATTGCTTACTTTGTTACTTATGAACAGCTAGAGTGAAACTCAAAGACCTGTTTAGTCCCAGTCTCCATGAGCAACCAATTTGGATTCCACTCATATCGGGTAGTGTAGCCCGGATAGGGGCAGTGACTCTAGTGAGCCCTCTAGAGCTGATTCGCACAAAGATGCAGTCTGAGAAGATGTCATACTTTGGTAAGTTGAAGTTTTGAATAGAAATGATATTTTTTTTCTTTTTCATTGTATTTTGGTCTTCTTATTACAACCTATTCTGTTGATGTTGGTTTCTAGTCAGTTTTGTCAGCCAGCCAGACGACAAAAGTTTAACTGAAGAACACATCAATTTATACCTTGTTCGAAAACTCTCGATAAAAAGAGTTAACAACAAAAACAATTAGAACTTTTAAGAAGTAATATCACTGAACATTAGCTATCTTGTGATTTACACAAATATGATAACCTTGAATATCTGTGTTTCAGAAATGAACCAAGCTCTAAAGAGCCTAGTGCAGTACCATGGAGTGTCAGGACTGTGGAAGGGCCTAATGCCCACACTCCTAAGAGATGTGCCTTTCTCAGGTAAGTAACCATTCTCTTGCTATTATCTGAAATACCTATAATTTATACTTAACTATTTTCTATTTCATAAATAAAATCTGTATGCTCGAAATTCAAAAACAAAAAATATGCGAGGAAAACAAACTGATGTATACTTGGTACCAACATTATTGTAAAATACCACTTCCCATCATACATTATACACAGAAATTTTTGTATGTACGTTCAGATATCACTTGTTGAACAGATCGGCTAAGGGGATCGAACTCGAGACCTTCCGCATGGCAAGCGAGTGCCTTACCACTGAGCTAATCGTTCGCTTAACACATTCAGCGCCACGTGTACAGTATAGTGTACACGAGTGTTTTCTACAGTGGACCGCGTGTACACTATGCTGTACAAGTGTACACCTCACCCTCTCACTTTTAGAAACCGATGCTCTTTATAGTGTACACGCTAGTGTGTATTTCTTATGGGGATTCGATTGTCGTGGTCCGTGGAAATTTTTGGTTTTTTTGGACCAGAAAAATATATAACTGGTGACTTTTTATGGCTGTTTAAGTCTACCTACCTCTTTTTCACACAAAATAATTGGTCCACTGAACCATAATACCAAACAACCTTGGCGCTGAATGTGTTAAATATGTATTGTATACTCTGCATCCACCCCCAGGCATCTACTGGGTGAGCTACGAGCAACTGAAGGCCTCCTACATCCGCCGCCACCACTACACGCGGCAGCCCTCTCTCCTCCACAACTTCCTCTTCGGTTCCCTGGCGGGCGGACTGGCGGCTCTGGTCACCACGCCCTTCGACATCGTGAAGACCCTGCGGCAGATCAACGTGGCGGAAACGGAGATACTGAAGAGTCCGCCGGGACAGGCCCGGAGCACGCGGGCTGTACTGCGGGATCTGCTGTCTACGCGCGGCTACAGGGCTCTGTTCACAGGTCAGTGTGAAAGTCTAGTCCGGCTTGTTATCCCGAAGGGTTGGGTGGAACAGATTGTCCGGGGTTAAGTGGCAGCGACGGGGTTAAGTGGCAGAGAATGCCTAAGGCATTAACTTCGCCCCGGATTAATAATAATAATGCTTTTTCTTTGTGTTATTATGTCACAATTTTAGTGGGTAGCGCAGAATCATAGGACTTTACCACTTTAATTTACAATATCTTGTATTATTTATTTGCCTATGATTCTGCCACTGGTCGCTGCTTCACATCAAAGCAGCTACTCATTTTTCCTCACGAGGTATGAGTGGACCCCGAACACCCAAGTACAGAGCAGAAAAAATCCTGCCCCGCCGGGGATCGAACCCAGGTCACCGTGCGTGCAATGCCTAGCGCGCTAACTCGCTCTACCACAGTGACTAATTGTCGAAGGCAATAACACCGCCCTTTAGTTAGGACATCTGTATATATTTTATTTTATCCTTTTATTTTCTGTTTTTCTTCTATATTGTTTCGAATGTTGTTTATTAATTTGTAATTATCTGTTTGTATATATGTCTTTATTAAAAAAAAAAAAAAAAAGTATTTATAATAAATCATTGTGTCAATTAGGTGCGACCGATTCGAAAAATTGATGGTATAATTGAACCTGAATGTAAGAGAACTCCAGGAACTGGATTTTTTTTATCTTCACTCATCTTTTTTTTTTACATACCTTTACTAGCTACCAAATATTTTTCTATCATCTAACTCGGCCATGCCTCGGTGAACGCACCTACCTCGCCGAAGCCCTAACCGCAACGTGTAATATTATTTACTAACGTGGTTAGTAAATAATATTTCTATAACTAATGCGCCCACATTCCCCTCAGGTCTGGCGCCCCGACTTATCAAGGTGGCGCCCTCCTGTGCCATCATGATCACCTCCTTCGAGCTGGGCAAACAATACTTTGTGAGCAAGAACGCACAGAAACGGGACACTAGACTTGAAGAGGCCATTTTACTGAACCAGAGGAATGAAGGGCTTGAGGTAATAGAGAGGGACGCGAGGAGTGGAATGCCACAAAGTCATGAACAGGTTGATCCGTTGTAAAAAAAAGGTGTGAAGAGAGAAAGAGGATTCTATGAGTGAATTGAACTAGAACAACAGATCGATAGGAGATAGAGAGAAAATGATATAAAGGATAATATATAAAAAAGAGAATAAGTCAATAAAAAAGGAAGATAAATAGTAGAAGATCGATAAGTAATACATAGAAAATTATAAGTATTTCTTTTTACTCTTAAATCGTGCATCAATAGATTTTTTTTACTAAAAGTTTTACTTTTCTTTTAAATAATAAGTATTACTGTAATTTGTATGCCTTTTTATTACTATAATTTTAATTTGTCTCGCTGGGGCACGTTAAACAGATTAACAGCCATATCAGGCAAAATACATGAACACAGTTCATTGATGCCCTTAACAGGGTGAGCTTTAGGAAGGGCAGCCAGCTGTAAAATATGGAAGTAGGAGTGCCAGAACCTGACCTCAAACATGAGGAAGAGTTTGACCAATGACTACTCCAAGTAGGTTTGACAAAAAAAAAACAAAGTGAAAGAATTAGAAAACTAGAATTTTTATGCCTCGAATTATTAAGATTTTAGTAATTATTCTGCTCTCCGGTCTGAGTTTTACCACAAGATTGTGAAAACAATGACCCTTATTAAAGTGGAAATAAGTTGAAAATTCCGAAGTACCGAGCCGAAAAAATCTTGCTGTGATTTGAACTCAGGTCACCTTGTGTGCAAGTCTAGCCGATCAAAATTAATTGAAATTTGAGTAACTAATCAAAAATGTGCCACAACCAACCAACCTCAACCATGAGGTTGGACAATGCCGACCCCATGTAAGATTGGGAAAAGGCAAAGTGAAAGAAGAAGAAGATAGATAATAGTTTACTCAGCTCAGGGCATCTGTAAGTTGATCGATAAGGCAGCGGACTTGTAACCTGGAGGTCGGTAGTTCAAGTCCCATTTTCAGCAAAAAATTAGTAAAGATAGTTTGAATAGTTGTGCTAACACGAAAGTGATTCACACAAAATATGATAGCTTTTAACTTTAACTTACTAGTCATTACCAGCTGTTCAGATCTTAGAGAAACAATGAGATGTTCTGAGCTATGGAGAAGATTAATTTTCAAACAAAATTTGAGGCGTGCATCTCAAATGGAAAGAATTTGCAACTTTTTTGTTTCCCTAGAGAGAATATTGAAAGAAAGACTCATCCCTTCTATAATCCCTGCCTCCTCGAAGTGTTCCCAAAATAATTAAGTTCACGGCCAAATTAATAATCGGATTCACAAATTTGAGTTACCTACTTAAATAGGTATATGAATTTAAAACATTACGTAGAACCAGGGCTACAGGCAGAATGTATCTACAAATCTCTGTCAAATTAATTCTAGATCATGTGTTTTATCTTTTGTTTAAATAAATTGTTTCTTGTCGTTATTCTATTCTGTTTTGTAAATATAATATTAACGCCTGTTAAGTCTTGGGATTTTTCGAGTGGTGATAGCCCATTTGTTACTTTTTCTCTTTTTGTTTTGATGAATTTTATATAATATAGATATTTGTACGGGCATAGCTTACGAGTTGAATAAATAAAAACGCACTTTTAAGTTATTTAGACATTGTTGAGTGTTCTTTTTTTTTCGGGTTTAGGTTTTTTTATGACATTTAAAAAAAATACAAAATAGATGCAAGAATGTCTGAACCAGGAAAAGTGATTTATCATTATCAACAATGGCATTTCAGAAAAAGACATGTCTAGAGCTTTCACAATAATCTTTCATTTTTAATCATAATATTTAATGAGTCAATAAACTATAAGACGACAGTTTGTAATTATAAAAAAAAAAACTATCATTGGGTCAGCATGAAAAAATATCCTGAATAAATAATAAGTCATGTCTATAATCCCTTTCAAAAACCTTCATCAGTTTGTGACAAAGAGTCTTGAAAGTTTGGCCGTGATGGTATAAATGTTTGAGAGATAGATAGTTTATGATTATGGAATCAATGTAGGTACTAATATCATTTATTTGAAAAGGTAGGAATAGAACTGATGCTTGTTCTGGAGCTTGACAGCGTACTTCTGATATTTGTTGTAGATGGAATTCAAAACAAATATGGAATCACTGCTTGACTTCTCCTTGAAGAATTCACTCACGTAGGGAAACACCTAAAACAAAACACCAGATAATTCATTATTATGTCGTATTGGTTTGGGAAAGGGCAAATGAATAATAAAGTCCCTCACTGATAAAGGCGGCTCTGTGAATCCAAAGATTCCAGAAGTCGTGGGTTCGAAACCCAGCCGGGACATGACCAGTTATCCTCCCATTTGGGAATTTACCCCGTAATAATACGTCTTCGGCTTACTGCTAGACCAATGGGACTTTAATAAGTCCTATTCGGTCAGTATAATCCCCCCAAAAACACCACTTCGTGGTTAAAAAAAGAAGAACGCCTCACTCAAAGAATGATTATAATTAGCTAAAAATAAATGATATCAAATTGAGAACACCTTACCCCCTCTCTTTCTATATCTCTGTACTCCTCTCTGAATTTATTCCTCTTATGTTTATCTTTCTTTATCCTTTCTAGGGGTCATCCAAAACTTGATTTATCTTTAAATTTACTTGTTGCACGGCAATAAAAAATGGCGGTCGGAGTATGATTTTTCTGAACTTATTTGATTTGAATCGAGAAAATTACACCGCGACCGCCATTTTTTATTGCCGTGCAACAAGTAAATTTAAAGAGAAATCAAGTTTTGGATGACCCCTAGAAAGGATAAAGAAAGATAAACATAAGAGGAATAAATTCAGAGAGG
The DNA here is from genome assembly GCA_024516035.1 of Bactericera cockerelli. Classification (NCBI taxonomy): domain Eukaryota; kingdom Metazoa; phylum Arthropoda; class Insecta; order Hemiptera; family Triozidae; genus Bactericera; species Bactericera cockerelli. The sequence continues at coordinate 16,258,093 of CM044961.1, forward strand.
AGTACAGAGATATAGAAAGAGAGGGGGTAAGGTGTTCTCAATTTGATATCATTTATTTTTAGCTAATTATAATCATTCTTTGAGTGAGGCGTTCTTCTTTTTTTAACCACGAAGTGGTGTTTTTGGGGGGATATCAGTTCTTTTTGTAAGAAAATATAGGTTCATACACTACTGAAACATTAGGAATGACAAAAGTAAATAAGCTGGGAAAATGTGAATGTACCAAGTTGTCTTGTTTAAGATATAGTTTTAGCAGTACGTATTTTATTTTTCTAAGGTCAATATGTATTTGGATGACAGATTTGGCCCCCTGAGTCCCCAAAGTGAGTAAATAATATATAAATTTGCAATACAAGATCTTTCGATTCTATTCTCCACATGATTAGGTTTATCTTTCAATGCTAAGTAGACCTCGGAGCCTCCTATGAGGCACACTACAACACCTGGATTTACAAAAGGCAAAGAAATTAATTTGTAATCACCTCTTCAAGGTGAGGTAATGAGTTCTCTTCCGTTGACCTTTTCTTACCCGAATTCTCTCCGGCTTGTTGCAGGGGTCACCACGAGTATCTCTCCCGGAAATAAAAACATGCTTTTTTACATTAGGTATTTAAGAAAATGAAAACTATAACATATTCATTTTTATTTAAGAATCGGCCTTCTATAAGGAAATCTTTAAAATCTCTAACTAATGAAAGGCAATGCCTTCAGTGTATAGTAGAATTGAGTAAAATACATAGAAGGTCATGCCTTAGGAATATAGAAGTGTTAGGGATAATACATAGAAGGCAATGCCTCAGGAATATAGTAGGGTTAGGGATAATACATAGAAGGCAATGCCTCGGGATTATAATAGGGTTAGGTAAATATATAGAAGGCCATGCCTTGGGTTTATCATAGGGTTAAGAAAAATACATAGAAGGCCATGCCTCAGGTCTATATCAATGATTCCTAGGTGTTTCGATTATAATTTTTATGCTAGGCCTAAACTATGTAGGTATAAAATCAGGTAAAAATGCAAGCGACGCGACGGGAGACAATTTGGTGTTGATAAAACCATGAGCGGGAGAGAACTCGGTTGTGAAGTCCCTTATCAATACCTCACGAGGTATGAGTGTACCCGGACATAATGGACAGAGAAAAAAAAAACTTCCCTCAAGGGGATCGAACCCAAGTCATCGTGCGTGCTAGCCTAGTATGCTACCCACTTGGCCAAAGTCACTACTTTGTCACATCTTTTAGTGAGTAGCATCGACATTATGAGAGCTAATTCATCATATTTTATCTCCATCCAACCATATTTGTCCAAAATCAATCTCGTAATGCCGCCACAGGTCATTGTCCAATTCTGCAATTTCTAAAATTTTCCTCGCGAGGGTAATGGGGTCGTCATGAAGATCAAATATAAAGATTGGAAAAACAAAACAACGTTAAGCCCAAATTGAAAACATAGAGCTAAAAAATTTCGTCCCCGCCAGGATTCGAACCCATGCTGACTGGGTGGCAGGTCGAGCATGCTACCAATAGACAAAGTTATCTTCTACAGAAACGGACGGAAAATGAACTAAATTAATACTTGCAAACTTAAACTTTAAAATTTTGCAGTGAGAGAGCGAGGTCATCTCGAAAAATACATACTGGCCAAGATCTGACCACTAAGCTAAGAATTCGAAGGTACCTACCCGCCAAAGAAAATGAAAAGGCCACCAGGTGCCACCCAGTGGACCGGATGAAGGAATAAAATCAATAAATTTGGTATCTGCTCATCAAGATCTTTCATTTGATACCACTTAAGACTAGTATTATCCTTCAATTCCCGATTTGGGCTCCCAAAACCCGAGGCCGCCCAAATGGGCCGCCCGCTTATAATTTAGAATTTTTTTTTGGACCGGGCTCATCTCCATTATATCTTGATCACTTTAGACACCTCACTTAATCTTCAGTGCCAAGTTAAAGACACGAAGTCGGGTCTCAAAGGATCCGTATGAAGAAAAAAAAACAGAAAAAAAAAAAAAAAAAACAAAATTATGAATCTTTTCATGTCTTTCACGATTGTTGGGGGGTCTCGAAAATAGGGTTCCCGGTGGCCTAGGAAGTCAAACAAAGAGTCAAATCAACTTATTTTTCAACGTAGAGCCCATTTCTGCAATAAAAATCGCTATTTTTGAAATTCATGTTGCACTTTTCACTGGCTGAAAGTACATGAAATGTATGGGAACTATGTTTTCCGTAACCTTACACTCTGCCGGGCTGTCTCTTTCTTTGTATAGGCGTTCTTCACACCTCGGCCGAGGTGTTTGATTAATGCGATACATATTATTTTGCTCTGGACTCTGAATGAGCTGCTTTATATCCTGTAATTTGAATAAAATAATATTAGCCGTATTTTTCTTTCTAACCAAAGTTAACCAAACTGGAATAAAATGAAATAAACTGGAAGCAAGTCATTTTTCTTTTGGAAGAGGAAAAATTTCCACTTCCAAAGTTAACCAAAGTGGAAGTAGCAAATTCTTGCTGCTTCCAGTTCTATTATAGGTTAAGTCCATTGTTTATCTTTAAAAGTACCGAAACGCATTTTTCTTTCACGAATGTGGTGAAGTTGACCTTTGAATAAAATGGAAATATTGAACCTGGAAAAAATATTTATCCATAAGAAAAATACCCCTATTCTTTTTCATTTGAAGGATCGCTCACATATTTATCTTAAAGTACCTGTTCGGATTGTACTATAACTTGGTGATTCTCCGCGATGAGGGGTTTGGTAAAGTTCCACCGGACTATAGCGTAGTCCTTGATGAGATAGTAGAGGAGACCATCTGGCTCATCGCAGAATAGACCCGACGAGATGCCCATCTTGTAGCCAAAGAAGTGACTTTGCAGCGTCATGTTCTGTTGAATAGAAAACGAACAACATGAAAATTTCTCATTAGATCCAAAATCAAGTGAATGAAAAAGAAAAAGTTTTGTGAGTTCAAATATCGGAGAGAAAAATAATGTCACAAAAGATCTATTTAAGGTCGCAGTGACAAAGAGCTTTCGTAGCCGACAGCCCTACTTATACCAATCGGAGAGAAAAAGAAAAACTTGGTCAATAAACTTTTCTATTTTTTGTTTCTCTAATCTATTTCGAAATATAAGATCAAAAACCCTAATAACATAGTCTGGTAGACTTTTTTCTTACTGAGATCCTGTCTCGGTTGTCCAGAAGTTTGAATGAATCTTGATTACAATTTCCTACTTCATTTTCCCTTTATATGCAATTATGCAATTCTAGCTTAGACCTAATTTTAATCTATCCATCTTACTTGTCACTTCTTTCCTTTTCCCTCATTTGTAGTTTGCCAATTTCTGGATAACCGAGATTTCTCCTTCCTCTTAGATATTCATTTCTCCCAGACTTCTCGGCTCTATCTCCTTTACCCCGCCATTATTTCCTGCTTAACCTCTCACCGAGCTTGCATGCAACTCATCCAAGCTGACGGCAAACAGCATGTCACTATCGTATGACGTCATGTAGAGAAGGCCGTGACACACGGCTAGGCTACGTAGCGGCACCGAGTACTCGTTGTATCTCGGAATCACTCGTGTGAACTCGAGATCACTCGGGTTCATGACGAGAAGACTCGAATCGCCAGCGTCGCTGATGTAGATGGAATCGCTTTTCACGTCGAATACGAGAGAGTTCAAATGACGGTTATCGATTGAGTCTAAAACTTTCTGCTTCACCTGAAATAACAATGGAGGTTGTCGTGTTTGTGTTTGTGGAAAAAGTGATACATGAAAACAACACAAACTTATGATGAAAACAGCATAGGTAGCTGAAATGGCTGGAACAAAAAGGGAAATTCTATTCTGGTGTCAAAATAATTTCCAGGCAAAGGAATGAAAGCTTCCTGTAGATCCCTGTTCCTTTGAGCTACTGAAGTTTCCTGTAGATCCCTGTTCCTTTGAGCTACTTAAGTTGGTTTAGTATATCCATAAATTATGGTCTATACATGTAAATTATGGTCTATACTTGTAAATTATGGTCTATACTTGTAAATTCTGGTCTATACTTGTAAATTATGGTCTATATACTTACAAAAGTGCTGAACCAAGTGTCGTATTGGATCACTTTGGCGGGACACCTCTTGCTCCCTGTGTCCAGGACGAACAGGAATTTGTTCTTGGCATCTGTGGCGAGCGACACGGCGGACTGCAGACAATCGCAATGCCCGGGTAACTGTAACGGGTAGAATAATAATAATAATAATAGGAAGGACTGCTGAAGGACTTTTAGTTAGTGTTTAAGGGTTGAAGTGGTTAGTGTTTATCTTTAAGGGCCGAATTTTAAAACAGGAACAGATTTAATCTAAGTGTACACTATCCCTTAAACCTTAAATCGGGCTATAGTGCGCTGGATTGGTTGAAACTCCCGATTAGAGAAGCCTTGTTAGGCTTCTCACAATTCACTTCGAGTACCCACCAGTAACACTAGATTAGACTCCTGTTACCTGTGACTCCAGGTTAGGGAAGGGTTTGATGAGCCTGATGGGAGTGAGGGAGCTCGTCAAATTGGACAACTCCGGCCATGGGGCCTCGAACAGAGTGACGGCTTGGCCTCGGTTCAGGCGAGGCGATGCCAAGAATGCGCGGCTCTTATGTATGGCCACATCCTTCAAGATAGATTGCTCTGGTAGTTGAAGAGGGGCCAAATTCCACGCGAGGCTGGTGGCCAGTGTTGCCAGCGTGAAGAACGAAGATAGCATGAAACGATTCATGCCTATTTATTTGAGTCCCTTGGAGATCTTGTATTTATTTTTCCGTTTTAAAGTACATTGCTAAATATTTTTAGGGGCAAGAACTCTGAATGTTACAGACCTCTCTTTAAATAAATATCCATTAAAAAAAAAAAATATTTCTTAATACGACTGTATTACAGCACATCTAAGTACGTATTTCTCTACACTATCCACATAACACAAAAGAAATATCTGGATCCCTTCTTTGAATACATACTGCAGTAAGTAGATTTATCAAATTAATATTAAAAACGTAAACTTCAGTTAAAAAAATAAAAATAACTTCACATCAAATATAATTAGGTATATCTTCCTATTAGTAGGTAAAGTCACATTATTACGTAAATGCACCTCCCGAATGTATAGTAAACTTTCAGTTTAAAGTTATTAGGTATTTATTTCTAGATATTGTCCAAAAAGTTTCACATATTTTTTTGTCTTGATTTATAAAATTTTAACCTTGTATCAAGGAAGATTGATTTCATATAGATATTTTCAAAAAATCCTACATTTACACGGGTTGGATAGGCTAATTTTCCAACTAGTCACTACAACGAACTATCGTAACTACTATTAGTTTACATTCAACAATAATTGAATAATTCCACACTCACTATTACCTACCTACAGTAGTGTAATCCCCATGCAGCTAGGTATCAGGTAGGAGGCTAGTTGTGCAGAATGGAAAGCAAATAATTGTAAAACAAAAAAGCAGGGCCTGTACTAAGTGGTATTCAGGAGGTCATCGGGTTGTAGTATAAGATAGAATAACCTAGATACAGTGCGCCCGGCGCCCGTCATAGGCCTTAGTAGGCGGCCACAACGAGGAGTACGAGGACCCTGGCTTACACCCTAGACCTAGACCCCAGACCCTGGTACCTACAGCTTGATATAGACGATTTTCTAACTCTCTGGATACGATCCTGACGTACGGAGTTTCATGGATCAGCACTTCTGACTTGAGAATAAATAGAGGCAAATCAGCTAATCAAAAAATGAATTCTATAGAAAAACACATCGTCACCAGAATTTCTGCCTTTATTTGCAAAACGAATAGAATTTTATTTTCAAACCAATATGACGATTTGACGATCATCATCGGTATACATAGAATTTATTATGCTTCACCAACAGAATAAGTTGACAGTTCATGAGTATCTGAGTGCGTGCCTAAATTTTAACAAGACCTTTGCAAAAAAATTGCAGAAAAATGGAGAATCCTTTTTTCTGCAAAAAAAAATCCTTAATGTCTCAGAAAGATAGAACAAATGAAGTATTTTTAATTTGATTTATTTAGACCTTTGCAAAAAAATTGCAGAAAAATGCAAAACAAATGCAGAAAAAATTTGCGTATCTTGTGTCTCAGAGAAGATAAAAAAATTAAATATTTTTAGTCTGATTTAATTGTCAATTAAATTTCAATACATATTTGAATTAGGTTTTCCCAGTAGGGATGGATCTAGGGAGGTGAGCGGGGGCAGATAGCCCAGGTGGCAGGCAAATAACAGCGAGACAATGAGAGGTTTTTCAGCTTTTGACCAGCGCACTAGTAAGTGTAGATCCGTTCCTGTTTCCTTAGATCTATTTAGGCTTAACCGGTTCCGATTGGCAGCCGAGACACCCGCCGAAGCCAAGAGAGTTGCTCTGGACCAGGACTACATCACTGCGGCCCACCACTGGCTTTGGCGGGCCGTGCTTGCCGACCAGTAAGTCCCGCGTCTCATGATCTTCTGGGGAGGCTTTTGCCACACCGTCCCATTCATTTTTAGAATCAGTCTCGGTCACATTGTCTTGACAGAACATCATCTGACAGAGCAGGGCCACGCCCAACACAACACTCAGCACTTTGGGCGCCATTGATTATTTAGGGTTTACTAACAGTAGGTAGGAGCTAACACTGATCAAACTTGAACTATCAACTTGTCGCTTTGAACTGACATAAGTTAGATCTGCGCGGGTTTTTTATATGATTTTTAAATTAATTTACTTACTCACAGAACCTATTCAAACGTTCGAAATTCTTGGAAACTAAGATGTACATAAAAAATTAGCGTTTTAATAATCACTCGAATTTTTATTATCGGAAACAGAACAATAATTGACGTATGTATCACCTAATTCATTATTACACCGACCTCAGTAGCTCGATCGATAATGCGGCGGATTTGTCCGTGGATGGTAATTCTACAAAATAAGGCAGGTTTGCCTTATGTTTAAATGGCTGGTGCTCCATTTGCGGTCAATAAATATCATTTTTCTTTTTATAAGAGAAACCTTTGTAAAAAAAAATGAACTTTCTAGGTATTTCTAATAAAGAAATACAGAGATCAATGAATAAGTAATTTATACAGGGCATGAATTTTGCTTCCATAGAATACTAGCGGGCTGTCGCCCGCTTTGCGGCCGAGGCATGGCCGTGAAAGCAAAAACTCCTTTTTCGCCAATGGCAGGTGTTGTAGTGGGAATTTTGAAAAATCCCGTCTTATTGCACATCTAGACTATAAGACAAAGCTACCTACCAAATTTCAGCTTCCTAGGACTTACCAGTTCGGAGAAACAGTGATGATCAGTCAGTCAGTGACTTTGACATTTATATGTATATTAAGATAGACTAGTAAACCGACCTCAGTACCTTGATCGATAAGGCGGCGGACTTGTAAACTGGAGGTCGCTGGTTCAAGTCCCGATTTCAGAGTAGATTTAGTAAAGCGAGTTTGAGTGGTTGATGTGATATCACAAAAGTGATCAACCCAAATATGATAACTAGATAGACTAGCGGGTTACACCCGCCGTTGGCGCCCCAGTAAAAATATACTAAAATCCTTTCTTAGTTTGCATCTAATGCTGGGTCCACACAGGTGAAACATGCAACATGAATTCACTCTGTGTGGACGGCTTCTGAACACGAACATACTTTACTTTATTGTGACGACGGCCTTAACGACCATATGTCTGCTCAATAGCAGCCCTCCAACGAATTCTATCTTGTGCTGCAATCTTCCATTCACTAGGTAAAACTCCCATCTCTTGACTATCTTCACTGATATTGTCCTCCCAACGCATTCTTGGTCTGCCTCTTGTTCTTAATCCACCAGGATTGTGCAGCAGTACTAAATGGGGTATTCTAGAGTCATCCATTCTTGCCAGATGACCTGCCCATTGAAGTTTTCTCAATAATTTTTGAACACGAACATGAATGTTCAAAAATTATCCATGAGGATGTCGGTTTTCTACCGAACAGCTTTGATCTTTGTTGCGACTATGTTGCACGTGTGTGGACGGTATAACTGAGTTACTACTGAATTAAAACAGAATGGATCACTGACGAACACGAACTGGAACACGTTGCTGCAACAGTGATCCAATTACCACACACATGATGCAGCAACGTGTTGTATGTTGCATGTTGCACCTGTGTGGACCCAGCATAAGAGCTAAGAGTAACCTACAAGTCAAAATTCTGCTTCCTAGGACATACCAGTGCTGAGAAATCGAGTTGAATGAGTGAGTGTTATCTTTTGCATTTATATAATTATGTATAGATTATTATTATTGCTACATACATCACTTACAGTTTAAACTGGACGATTCATAGCCGTAAAAAAAGAGTATGTTGGGAATTGTGAATCATTATACTTTGACACCTTTGTTGATGTCTAATGCCCTAGTAGGTATCGTCCTCAGATCAGTACCCATCCTTGACAAACTTTCCAACTCTCTGGATAGGTACGACCCTGAGGTAGGATACGTAGTTTCATGGATCAGCACTTCTGACTTGAGAATAAATAGAGGCAAATCAGCTTATCAAAAAATGAATTCTATAGAAAAACACATCGCCACCAGAATTTCTGCCTTTCTGTGCAAAACGAATAGAATTTAATTTTCAAACCAAAATGACGATCTGATGATCATCATCGGTATACATAGAATCTATTATGCTTCACCAACGGAATAATTTGACCGTTCGTGAGTATCTGAGTGCATGCCTAAATTTTAACAAGACCTTTGCAAAAAATTGCAGAAAAATGGAGAATTTTTTTTGCGTCTGTAATCCTTAATGTCTCAGAGAAGATAGAACAAATGAAGTATTTTTAATTTGATTTATTTATCAATTGAATTTTAATAAATATTTGAATTAGGTTTTCCAAATAGGGATGGATCTAGGAAGGTGAGCGGAGACAGCTACCCCAGGTGTCAGGCAATAGTAATTGCAGGAGGAGGCTTAACCGGTTCCGATTGGCAGCCGAGACACCCGCCGAAGCCAAGAGAGTTGCTCTGAACCAGGACTACATCACTGCGGCCCACCACTGTCTTCTTGCCGTCAGGACTTGCTGTCTTATTGGTGTTGTTAGCAGGAGCACAGAAAACCATCTGACAGAGCAGAGCCACGCCCAACACAACACTCAGCACTTTGGTCGCCATTGATTATTTATGCTTTACTAACACTAGGTATTAACTAACACTGATCAAACTTGAACAATCAACTTGTCGCTTTAAACTGACATAAGTTAGATCTGCGCGGGTTTTTTATATGTTTTTTTAATTAATTTACTTACTCACAGAACCTATTCAAACGTTCGAAATTCTTGGAAACTAAGATACATAAAAAATTATCGTTTTAATAATCACTCGAATTAATCACCTTTGTTTTAATCGTTTTAATCACCTTTGTTTCACCGACCTCAGTAGCTCGATCGATAAGGCGGCGGATTTGTAACCTGGAGGTCGGTGGATGGTAATTCTACCAAATAAGGCAGGTTTACCTTATGTTTACCTGGCTGTCGATAGGAGTAAATTTGTTATTTAGGATTTTAATCTGGTTGTCTTAATAAATAAATAAATAATAATACCTGAAACTCCTGTTGTCATTTGGGTATTTATAATGCCTAATTAAGACAAAGTCCCATTTTTCCAGCAGATAATTTGGTACCTACTATTGTTTTGTGCTCAAAATTTTGAAGAAATGAGGAAAATTCCATGCATTTTGGGTGGGATAATGGGATTTGAAACAACGGATCCTTACGCCATCTGGATTACCTTAACCAAAATTGACCAAAAAATATGTATATGTAAAAATAGTTTATACCACTTCACCACCTGGTTTTATGCTTGAGTCTCGCGGGTCCTCAGATCAGTTCCCGCCCTTGACAAAATTTCTGGATACGACCCTGACGCAAAGCTCTTGATACGTAGTTATATAGATCAGCAGTTCAGACTTGAAGATAAAAATAGGCAAATCAGCTTAGCAAATTATGAATTCTAAAGAAAAATAGAGTCAGCAGAATTCTTGCCTGTCTAAGCTAGAAGTATAGCGCTTTATTTTCAGAACTAAATGATCATCATCAGCAGAGGCACCTAGAATTATTTATTATGCTTCTTCACCTACGGAAATCACATAATAATATTGTTATTTTACCTATCGAATATAACACGTCTACTAATCATTTACCTACATAGCTTCTCAATTTTGTTCTCATAAAACAGTTTTTTTTTTTGAACGTCGCTTTCAACGGCATGGTCATATCCATTCGCAGGAAACTCACAAACCTGCTACCCGAATTAATAAAACTTCATTTTTATTACTATTGTGCTGCCTTATTTACCGCCCGCAGTACAAAGATTCTCAGATTGATCCCGGGTTGGGCAGAATTTTTGTTCCCTATTAAGTAAAGAACATGCCCTCAAGGCTAGGGTTTCCGGTTCAACCCAGGCTGGGTGAGGTTAACGTGGGTAGGTAGTATAACGAATCCCAGACTGACCTCAGTAAATTAATCGAAGAGGCGGCGTGCTTGTAATCTGGCAGTTGGTGGTTCGCGTCCTAAATTAAGCAAATATAATTAATAAAACTAGTTTAAATAATTGTGATATCACGATAGTGATTCACACAAATTTGATAACGTTCAACATTAGGAGGTACGATTCCCAGCAAGTGGAGGGTAAAACCCCAGTCATAAATGTTATTCAGGACTTCTCAATGAATGTAGAATAATAACATATACTGTTCACAGTTTAGACTAGGAGGCTAGGGGCCAAATTATGAATCAGGATTAAAGTTAATCTAAGCCTGACACGCTCTCAAGTAGCAGTTTAGAACCAATCTCAGTGCACTATATCTAATTCTGTGTTCTAATTCGGCCCTATTAGGAGTAACATTGTCACGATGATATGATAATAGAATCCATATTATTATTGTTGTATTGGCGGGCGTCCCTTATTATTATTATACTTGACATCTTGACACCGGGAATCGGACTGTTGGTATTTCCGAACGTCTGGACTCTGGAGTAGTACTGCCAGAATAACTCTTCAACCAATACAAAAAAAAAACATGAACTAGAGGGAAGCAGAAGAAAGAAAAAATCATCATATTTTAGGTCAGTTTAAACAGTTTTTTTTTTTTTTTTTTCATTTGAGCCCTGAATGCCCAATGTCTCAAAGAAAATCAGAATAATAATATAGGAGGATTAAATTTATTTATTTATTCATACAGTTGAACATGGATATAGATAACTTTTTTTTCATATAGATAACTGAATACAAGACAACGATTGGATATAACAGGTCAACTCTCTATAAGGGAAAATAACCTCTTTAAAAGAGAAACTTGGATACCAGAGAAAATAATTCCGATCCATTGGGTTCTCTGGGTTTGATGGCAGAGATTGCCTCAGGCAATAATCACGCCCTTTGTCAATATTATTCTTGTCAATAAAGAGTTATTATTATTATTATATTCTCTTGCATTCGGGATCGACAGCAATTTCCTGGAGTCTAGGCGCGGTCTAGCCGCAGCCGAGACAACCACCAAAGCCGAGGGAGTTGCTCTGAACCAGGACTGTGTCGCTGCGGCCCACCATCACTGGCTTTGAGCCATTCCTGCCGGCCGTCTGGTTTACTGCTGACGACGGGACAGCAGCACCTTCAGTCACATTGTCTTGACAGAAAACCATCTGACAGAGCAGGGCCACGCCCAACACAACACCCAGCACTTTGGTCGCCATTATTATTGGATTATTGGAACACTGATGAAACTTGAACGTTCGACTTGTCGCCTTGAACTGAAATAAGTTAAATTCCATTTTCGCTGATTTTTTTATATTTTCACTAGAATTTTCCTGGTTAACCTTTATCAGATTTGACCATTTGTAATTCTTGGAAACTAAGATAAGTGCTGGAATTTTAATTACCTTTCGTCGGACAGAATATTTAATTACTTACCCATTTAATGCAATGACATCATCAGATAGGTTTAGTATAAAGTTTACTTTCGGCGTAAAACCCTAACTTAATTTTAATACCTAAACATAAACCAAGTGAAACTGCTTTTTGATTAACTTCAAGTCATTATTGTGGCACATGCAATTACGAAACAAATTTTATCTTACTCATAATCTATACTTATATAAGAGAGTTTCACTTACTGACTGACTGACTGACTCACTCACTGATTCATCACTGTTTCTCCGAACTGGTAAGTCCTAGGAAGCTGAAATTTGGTAGGTAGCTTTTTCTTATAGTCTAAATGTGCAATAAGACGGGATTTTTCGAAATTCCCACTACAACACCTGCCATTGGCGAAAAAGGATTTTTTGCTTTCACGGCCATGCCTCGGCCCGCAAAGCGGGCGACAGCCCGCTAGTCTTTTATATTTATGACTAGCTGGTTAAACCCGCCGCTTCGCCAGCCCATCAAACACCCACCCACATATACACACACACCCACACACAGACACACCACACACACCGAAATTCGCTCTCATGCGTTGGAGCTTGGAGTAGGCACCTACTCTCTCGCCGTTGTGTTGTGGGCGTGTCATATGAACAGCTTCGGTGACGGCACGCTTTCGCTAATGAATCATTATTGGACCGAGAAATTCCGATAACTGGAAAATGGTAGTAGAAAATTTACTTTTTATTAATTTTCTAGCTAGTTTGACTCTGGTTTAGGGGGGGTCAACTCTCATGAAAAATTTTCTATCTCTTACCGTTTGGGCTGTAGTATTGTAAACAGACTAAGTCAAGGGGTCATAGTCAGAGACAGCCAGACACTCACAGATTTGAGTTTTATATACAGGGTGATCCCTAAACATGGGGACAACGGCCTACTGATGATTCATTGAACCATTTCCAACAAAAAATATGCCCATACAAAGAGGTCGATCTCCCTTAGTTTCGAAGATAACCGCCATTTTGTAGTTTTTTTTTGAAGAAAACAGACTTGCCCTCAGTTCTAGTGCAATAACTTATATTTCACTACATCTTGAAAAGAAATTAATTTTATTTTTGTAATTTGCACAAAATTTCACACCTAAAATCATCATCGCAACATGCTAGAAATAAACCCTTACCTGTTTCTAAGAGACAAACTGATCCAGAGTTTGGTGGTTGCAGTTTTTCCGTCACACTTTGTAGTTGATTTTCTAGAAAATTTTCCCGGGTGGAAATCTGGAACTCTTTTGTAAAAACATGTCTGTTTTGTTTCCTAACATTAGACACCTCGATCATTGAAATCGGACAAGTGAAACCGGAGAAAAGACGCAGGATTGGGTGGAGGGTAACACCCCCGTCGTGATATGACCATGCTATCGAAAGTAACGTTAAATCAAAAATGAAGATCAAAATGCTGAGTTACGTATATGGATCAGCAGTTCTGAGTTTCTGAATCAAGAATTTATTGATGAGGCAATCGAGGCACATTAGCTTTGAATATTTCACTGGAAACTCACAAACCAGCTACCCCAATTAACCTCACCGAGCGTGGGTTGAACGGGATCACCCCATGCAAGTCCTAACCTCACTTGGCGTTGCTCAACATCAGTAACAAAACGATAACTGGTACCATCTTCGTACAGTAGCCAACGTACTATTGGCGCTGACTTACATACCCTTTGAAAAATACAATTATAGGTACAGATAAACTTTTCGATTGATTAAAATCCATGGATTTTTTTTATTTGAGGTATCTCTATATATAATTATAAAACAGAAAAAAGGACTACCTACCTACCTACCTATGTTTGTTTGTTTGTCCGGAGTTGTTTAGCCAAAACGGTAAGAGATAGCGAAAAATGTCTCAGAATTGACCCCCCCAAAACCATTATCGCTTTGTGCAGAAAAATTATAAAAAGTTCAAAAAGGCATTGCTGTCCAGCAGTACGGCCATGCCTTAGTAAATTTGAAATTTAGTCCCGTTGCAAAGCACGGGCAAACGGCTAGTAAACTATAAAACAACAAAATACCTAATACCTATATGTAGGTATGAATGAAACACGAGTCAATTTTATTATTTACTAGCCGTTTGCCCGTGCTTTGCAACGGGACTAAATTTCAAATTCTAAGGCATGGCCGTACTGCTGGACAGCAATGCCTTTTAGAACTTTTTATAATTTTTCTGGACAAAGCGATAATGGTTTTGGGGGTCAATTCTGAGACATTTTTCGCTATCTCTTACCGTTTTGGCTAAACAACTCCGGACAAACAAACATAGGTAGGTAGGTAGGTAGGTAGGTAGGTAGTCCTTTTTTCTGTTTTATATATAGAGATTATAAAAAAAAACATTGAATAGGTACCTACAATGAGTGTAAAATAAGAAAAAAATCATAATAATTCTAAAACCACCAGTGTTGAACGTGTTGATAAACAACTTTACCTGCAGTGTGGACGTGTTGAAAATTTAGGTGGGAATGGTGCAGTGTTTATCAATGTTGTTAAACAACCGGAGTGAGGATGATTTTAAACAAAGGAGTCGGTAATCCGTATTTTTTTTTTAAATAATATAATATTAAGTGTATATGTATAAATCGGTTCGTGTAAAGATACACTGCCGTGCTTGCTGGAACATGGCCTGGCGTACTAATTTCCTGGAGTCAAGGTGCGTTTTATCTGCAGCCAAGACATCCTCCGAAGCCCATGGAGTTACTCTGAAGCAGGAGTGTGTCGTTGAGACCCGGAACTGATGACTTTCTTGAGCTGTTCCTGCCTTCTAGCTCACCCCTTTCATGGATATGTTCTGGCTTGTATTCTTCTTCTGACGAGGATGAGCTATCAGAAGACTCAGTGGTCGTTGTTACCTTTTTCCAAGGGGGATGGTTTGTCGTGTGTGTGGGGTTCTGTGGCTTGAATCGACCACAAATAATGAATTGGAATCTTATACTTAAACTTGAAACTTGAAAGAAAAATACTTGTATGTTGAAAATGAAAAGAATTGCATTTTTATTGAGAAAACTTTTTGACTTGAGAAAATTGTAGGAAATTTGGAAGCCTATCAACGTTATTTATCAACAGTGATGTGGAAACATCGAGCTCGTTGATCTCGCGAGTTTTACTTCGGGAAATGTTACTGACCGCGAGGATAGAAATCAGTTTCCGCGAATATTTAAATCACCAGAACCAAACAGTGTGTTCTTCCGAAGAGGATGAGCTATCAGAAGACTCGGTGGTGGTGGTTACGTTTTTTCCAAGGGGGATGGTTTGTCGTATGTTCTTCTGACGAGGATGAGCTATCAGAAGACTCAGTGGTCGTGGTTACGTTTTTCCAAGGGGATGGTTTGTCGTGTGTTCTTCTGACGATGATGAGCTATCAGAAGACTCGGTGGTGGTGGTTACGTTTTTCCAAGGGGGATGGTTTGTCGTGTGTTCTTCTGACGAGGATGAGCTATCAGAAGACTCGGTGGTAGTGGTCACGTTTTTCCAAGGGGGATGGTTTGTCGTGTGTTCTTCTGACGAGGATGAGCTATCAGAAGACTCAGTGGTCGTGGTCACATTCCCATGACAGAACACCATCTGACAGATCAGGGCTACGCCCAACCCAACACTCAGCACTTTGGTCGCCATTGATTAACAGTTTTCTAACACTGATCAAACTTGAACGATCAGCTCAGTGCTCTGAAACTGAAATGAAAATAGTTCGATAGTCAAGTACGCCGGAATTTTATTGATTAATATTTTAAAATTTCTTATCCTATAATGAGGAAAGTATTGTATTTAAGACTAATATCAGCTGAAAATTCGACGAAAACCTTTTTTTAATGTCTGTAACTGTAACTCTACCCAATCATTATAATTAACTTTATAGAAAAAGTACTTTTTTATGTATTCAAAATATTATCTATTAGTTAAATAATGTATTACGCAGTTGTAGGTGCGACGAATTTTAATTTGAATATTATAAAAGTTTCGATTGTTGTAGGTACTTAGGTTTAATGTTTATTGTACCTACTTTTCCATCAGGAAATCCCCTTCAAATGTTTGATGATTACGAATTAGATATGTATAAAATAGAATTTTGTACCTACCGATCTAAAAATTTTGTTGCATTTTTAAAATTCGTATCTACGAGTAGGTATTATTGTTGCATTTATAAAATTGGGATTAACGAGTAGGTAATATTAATTTATTATTCTCCTTAGAACGAAATTAAAGGTAATTAAAATTCGAGCAATTACGAATAATAACACTTATCTCAGTTTCCAATAAGGCCAAATGGTCAAATCTGATGAAGGTTTGCCAGTAAAATTCTAGTAATAATAATAATAAAATACCGCGAAAATCTAATTTAGCTTGTTTTAGTTCAAAGCGACAAGTGTTCAGTACTGAAGGTTATTTTTACAAGGAAAAATCCATACTTTTTTTATACTTTTTAAACCTTGTGAAGTAAAGGTTATTTTTACAAGGAAAATTCAGAGTCTATGTATAAAGGTTGTGTAACCTTGTGTGCCGTCTGGGGTGTTAATCAATGGCGACCAAAGTGCTGAGTATTGTGTTGGGCGTGGCCCTGATCCGTCAGATGGTTTTCTGTCTAGACAATGTGACCACGACCAGTACAACAACTGAGTATTCTGATAGCTACTCCTACTCCTCCTCCTCTTCCTCCTCATCGGAAGAAGAATACTACTTCGATGCAATGGATGGGCTGGATGTCTGGCTTCGGCAGATGTCCGGGCTGCGGCGCTGATGCGCAGCCAAAAAAAAAAAAAAAAAAAAAAAACGATACCAAAGAAGTTGCCACCTGTACCTACTACCTGCAGCCTAATATCAGCCGCCTCCCATGGGGGCTGCTATAACCAATATCAATGGATATCATAAGATCCATAACTTGAGATTTAGAGGTTCAAGTTAGCCAGCGTCGATGGCGCGTTGAATGCACCGGTTCTCGTTGGATCACCGAAGTTAAGCAACGTCCAGCGAGGTGAAGACTTCGTGATGCTGGCATTCCGGGTTCCGGCCCAACCCAGGCTGGGTGAGGTTAATGTGGGTAGCAGGTTTGTGAGTTTCCTGCGAATGGAGGGTAACACCCCCGTCGTGATATGACCATGCAGTTGAAAGCGATGTTAAAAACCAAGAAAAAAAATAAGGCAATTTTCTGATTATGTTTAATATGTATAGTGGAAAGAAACCACCAGGTGAGGTTAATGCTCAAAGCATTTTCTACCACCTAACCCTCAGAGTCTTATTATTATGTGGTGACAAACTCAAATTAATGAGGAAAAATTCGTGCAGTGGGTGGGATTCGAACCAACGGATCCCTACGCTACCTGGATTACCAGACTAGCGCGTTAACCACTTGACTACCAGTGCACCGCTATAGACGTGTGACTACCAGCGCTATAGACGATATTAATGCCTTCATTGAAATAAATGATGCTCAATACGTAGATATTTAAAGCTTCCAAGATAACGTCAGAATCATGTTCTTCTAGAATAGATATAATATGTACCTATGATATAATATGTGCAGCTGTATAACATGTACCTATGTCCAAATATTGTCAATAAAAAGGCAACTTGATGCGATTAAAATTAAAAAAAAAAAAAAAAAAAAATGGATACTATTTTTTTATTTTTTCTAATAATGGGCTAGAAAATAATATTTTTACTATCAATCGCATGTTATAAATACTCAATCTTGAATTTCTAGCTGCGGCTGAGTAACTTTAGAATTACTTAACCCTAGTCTGTCCCGGTAGCTCAGTGGTAAAGGCGGCTCCTGCTAGTTCAGGCTGTTCCCAGCTACTAAAACTTGTTTTTTTGTAGTTTCCCTTTTGGGACAGAATATAATATTTTAGAAAGCTAGAAAAACCTAGACGTAGATTGATTTCGATGTTAGTCAAGAGGTTAAAACTATGGTCTGGTAATCCAAGTAGCGTAGATATCCGTTGGTTCGAATCCCATCCAGTGCATGATTTTTTCCTCATTAATTTGATTTTGTGACCACATAATAATAAGACCCAGAGGGTTAGGTGGTAGAAAATGCTTTGAGCATTAACGTCGCCTCTTCATCTCGATGGACGTTGCTTAACTTCGGTAATCCTACGAGAACCGGTACATTCAACGCACTATCGACGCTGGCGAAGCATTACCTTAATCACGTACAAACCGGTTAATGGTACCCATTACTCTGTTTTAAAAAAAGTTATTCAAATTCGAGCGAATTCAATCTAACTTCTAAGTACCTACCTATAATGTATATTTTATGTTTCAGGGAATTTTCAGCAGTTAAAAGTCAAACCTGAAAAACGTGTGTCCATAAAATTTGCGTACTGTCAGATTAGGTAACTTATAAAACACACGCGCCAATCGAGAGTTGCTTCTTTAGATTCGAAGCACTGAAACAAACATTCCATGGATACCGAACTACTGAGTGTTGTGTTGGGCGTGGCCCTGCTCTGTCAGATGGTGTTCTGTCAAGACAATGTGACCGAGACTGATTCTAAAAATGAATGGGACGGTGTGGCAAAAGCCTCCCCAGAAGATCATGAGACGCGGGACTTACTGGTCGGCAAGCACGGACCGCCAAAGACAGTGGTGGGCCGCAGTGATGTAGTCCTGGTCCAGAGCAACTCTCTTGGCTTCGGCGGGTGTCTCGGCTGCCGTTCTGGTGCCGGCGACGGCGGCGCTGCAAGTGGCGGCGCTGCAAGTGGTGGCGGTGCAGCGGCGGGGTCACCACCGTCCCCAAGCAACGCTGAGCCACCACAGCCCCTCCTACCTGCAGCCAATGAGCCGCCTCCTATGGGGGCCGCTATAGACGAGATCAACGCCTTCGAGGAAACGAATGATGCCGAATACGTGGAAATTTAACCTGAATCTTCTAAAAAATCTAAGCTTCAGATGGCTAGAACATCATATTTTTAAATTTTTGTTAATCTTTGTTTATTTTGTTTTATTTTGATAATCGCATGTTATTAAAAAAAAAAAAAAAAATCACCTAGTAAAAATATTAGAAAAAATTATGAATCTAGAACACCTTCATTAAAGGTCGAATTATGAAACAGGATTAATAAATTTTAGTGGATTATCCTTAACTTTCACCTTGACAACAACTGTAGAGGTCATAATCTAAGCCGGGGATCGAATTATGATTGTAAGAAGAAAATTTGCAAAGTAATTTTGTATTACGAAATAAAATTGTACATTTAATAAATGTATTCTTTATTTACATACAGTTTAACATGAAAAAATTACAACAGTGGTTTCATAAAAATAATAGTGAAAACTGTGACATAAAATATTCTTTGAATAATGTAAAATAAAAGTTTGCAATTATCATGACATCCTAGAGACTTCCATCATGTTATTCCTATGGAATCGATTCAATATCCGCGATATAATTAAATCGGCAAATTCACAACAATGGTTATGGAAAATGAAATTTCAACCAAACATAAGTTCAGTTTTCTAATCTGAGTGTGCCCTCACACTAACACTTTGAGCCCATGAATACCATATATGACTCTCAGCTGACATTTCACAAAAGACATGAGTACCATATATGACCCTCACCCGAAATTTGACTGTGGACATGAGTACTCTATATGGTATTTACGACCTTCATTTATTTGAAGACATGAGCACTCCTCGTGGTATTCGTTTCCATGTGTTTCTCTTAGGGAATAGGTTCTAGTGGTCCTTGGGAGCAATGTATGAGTGTTGGGTTCTGAAATTTGAGGTCCCTCGGGCTCACTCGCCGATCCCAGCTCTGGGGCTCAAAGTGTTAAGGAGTATTCCTAGTCATCTCTCTCTGGTGAGGTAACTTACAACAAAATGTGGGTGAGGAATCAAACGAGACGTTGTGTTGGTTTTGAGGAAAACGCCCCCCAGAGGAAGTTGGTATTATTTTGTAATACGAAAACAATATTCATATCTTAGATATTTTATCGTTCATTTATAAACACTTGACATCAAGAGAAGTAGAACAGTTACACCTTTCGCCATTCATTTCAATAAATTTGCTCAGGACTCAGATACAACTTCTGTTGTAGCCAACGACTATTTACTTTCTATGGAAGAGTTATTGGTATTGCAAAGTAATCACCACAGCTACATGGATAGAGCTCTCGGGTGTGGCTCTGTATTTGAAAAATGAATTGTTTAGAAAAAAAAAAAAAAAAAAAAAAAAAAAAAAAAAAAATGGACCCGAGGGGGACCACCGTAGACAAGAAACAGAGAGATGTTTTATTTTTTAAAAACATCAGGATTTTTCTCAAGCAATAAATGAGGAAAAATCCTTGCATTAGTTGATACTCGATTTCCAGACATGTCTTCACATTTTACTACCAAAGCCAATTGTGAATTTTAACCATCATTCTTTTTAGAGTACACAACTAGGTTTTTTTTAGTTTTTAGAAAAAGCACAATATTTTCAAATTATTTAAATTATTTGCCAAAAAATAATGGATTCTTCAGTCCTCCACGAAACGAATGGAACACTTTAGTGATATTTCTTTTCTTCTTTTGAAGCCATCCACGGAAGAGCAAAATTCTAAACAACTTGACTGAGTTTTCGATGTCGAAATCGTGAGTCGAAACCCGGAATCTTCTGGCTTTCCTCCTCTACTTGTGTGATACTGACTCTCTGATATCTCCCCACTTCTCCTGTGTCTCTGGAGGTGAAGGTCATACTTAACGCTCTGATATCTCCCCACTACTCCTGTGTCTATGGAGGTGAAGATCATACTTGACTCTCTGATATCTCCCCACTACTCCTGTGTCTATGGAGGTGAAGATCATACTTGACTCTCTGATATCTCCCCACTGCTCCTGTGTCTATGGAGGTGAAGATCATACTTGACTCTCTGATATCTCCCCACTGCTCCTGTGTCTATGGGGGTGAAGGTCAAGCTGACCTCCATCATACTTGACTCTCTGATATCTCCCCACTGCTCCTGGGTCTACGGAGGTGAAGGTCATACTTGACTCTCTGATATCTCCCCACTACTCCTGTGTCTATGGAGGTGAAGGTCAAGCTGACCTCCATCATACTTGACTCTCTGATATCTCCCCACTACTCCTGTGTCTATGGAGGTGAAGATCATACTTGACTCTCTGATATCTCCCCACTACTCCTGTGCCTATGGAGGTGAAGATCATACTTGACTCTCTGATATCTCCCCACTACTCCTGTGTCTATGGAGGTGAAGATCATACTTGACTCTCTGATATCTCCCCACTACTCCTGTGTCTATGGAGGTGAAGATCATACTTGACTCTCTGATATCTCGCCACTGTGGTTGTCCTCCTCCCCACTGCTCCTGTCTATGGAGGTGATGGTTAAGCTGTCCTCGGTGGAGGAGAGGCGGTGTCGGGAGCGGTCGAGCATGTGCTCTAGTATCCTGTCCACTTTGGGGGAGTTCTGAAATCAGGGAGAAAATAATATATCTTCATCAATCAATACCCATGAAAATTTTCAGATCACCTTGAGTGAGAGAATTTGGAAGAGAATGCCGTTGGCATTAGCACCGTATATTCTATGTCATTTGCAAATAAAACTTGATCCAACATGTTAAATAGTGAGGCATGGATTCAGGTACCCAATGCTTGGAATTTTCCTTATTTATTTGATTTTCTTTATTTATTTGAGGTTAGGAGGTGGAATTGTTTTGAGCATTAACCTTGCCTGGTTACCTGTTATGTACCTCTGTATGTAGAATCTTGATAACTTGAAATCCCGGTAAATCGAAAATCCCGTCAACTCGGAAATAATTCCTCGTCCCTTGTCGAACTTGGCTCTTTATTCGAAATCCCGATTTCAATAACTGGAAATTACTGTCCCTTGAATTTCCTGTTAGCGGGATTCTACTGTATTATAAATAATATCTTATTCTTATTTATACCGCCCGATTAGGACAAAAGTGGGGTACGTTAAACAGGAATAAGACCAATGTCTCGCAAGAGGACTATAAACAGAGGACTAACTAGCCAAAAGTCCCATTATTCCGGCAGTAAGCCCGAGACGTATTATTATGTGGTCATAATAGAAGTCACCGTGGCCAAGTGAGTTAGCTCGCTATTAGGCATTGCACGCACTGTGACCTGGGTTCGATCCCCTGCGGAGCAGGATTTTTTCTGCTCTGTTCTTGGGTGTTCGGGTCCACTCATACCTCGTGAAAGCATTAAAGCAGCTACTCATAAAATGAGTAGCTGCTTTAATGTGAGCAGCGACCAGTGGCGGAATTATAGGCAAAAATAAGATATTAGGATATTAAAAGATATTGAAAAAGTCCTATAATTCTGCGCTACCACTAAACATTGTGATATAATAACACAAAGAAACATTTATTTATAATGTAAAATCCCAAATAGGAGGATAACTTATGTCCCGGCTGAGTTTTGAACCCGCGACCTCTGAAATCTCTAGATACACAGAATACCGCCTTTACCACTGAGCTACAGGGACAGACGACAATGTCTCGTCTCGTCAATATTTTTTTTTTTTTTCAACAAATAACTTTTATTTATTTACATTTTTTGTTATTTACAATGGGTGAAAAGAATATAAATATCAAAAAATACAAAGACAAAATTATTCACGTCCTACACGGGATTCGAAGCCACGACTCACCAGGCCGGCGGTGCTGAGAGAGTACTCGTGCTGGGAGCAGGAGTCTGGGTCCCTGGCCGACACATGCGTGGGTCTCTTGCTCGTGGGTTCCAGGGTGGCGTAGCCTCGCTCGTTACGCGTGAACTTGCTCTCTTTGGTGTCATCTGAAACACAGTTGGCATTTAAAAAAATGAGTTTTACATCGCTTTTAACTGCATGTTCAAATCACAACGGGGGTTTTACCTACCATTTATCCTATAAAATATATAAGACCTGTTTGACTGCTGGAGTAAAGGGACTTTTCAGTCCTACCTCGGCAGTTAAACAAGGTATATTCTATTCTATTCATTGTTGTTGTAGCCAGCTTGGCTTCAGCTGTAAGTGGGAATGATGGTCTTCAGCCAAATTTATTTCAAATTTGGCTTGTCCTGAACCACATATTTCTAAGTGCGATCAACCATCGTGAGGACTTTTACCCACCATTGGCTCGAAACTCACAAACCAGCTACTCAAATTAATCTCACCCAGCTTGAGTGGGGGTAGGAATAGTCAGCATCAGAAGGAACTATTTTATAATAAATATGACATAGTTGATATCATTGTACAGTTGAATGAAGCTTGAATGTTCTTCCATGTTGAAGAAAAAGATATAATAATGGAATCTAACACAACAAACAATTTCAAGTCCCTATAATCGGCAGTGTCCAGCAGTGTGAATAAGGTCTTTTATTATTACGTAGGCTCATGTTCTGTAGGTTCAAAATCTATTGATAAATAATCTGTAACTTTGTATTATGTATTTTTGTAATGTCACTGTACTTTTGATTTTTCATGAGCTGACTCAATATAATATTCATACATTTTGTAGTTTACTGCAAATAAACGCCCTTGCCCAAATTGTGTGACATTGGGGCATATTATTACTATAATTGGCAGTATCCTGCAGTCTGAATAAGGTCTTTTATTATTAATAAGCAAAAAAAAAACTTATATAGAAGATGAAGAAAAAAAAATGCACAAAAAGTAGAAATTTCAAACGGAACATTTTTTATTTATTTCACAAAAAATGACACAATAACTTTGACATCTTTGGATTAGATATTACGTAAGCAACTGAAAAGTAATCAAATGATGTACGATGAATTTGGTTCTTTGTGTTATTTTATCTCAACTTTAGTAAGTAGCTCAGCACTAAGAAACTCCTCAGAACGTCTTTTGCCTAGAAACTAATTGCTTGTTCGCAATGCCGCTACGGTTGTGACCCAGACCCATACATGTTATTAATAATTTTTTCTCGCGCGGTATGAGTGGACATCGGACATCCAAGTACAAAGCAGACAAATATCTACCCTGCTGGGGATCGAACCCAGGTATGTGTAAGTATCGTACGTTGCTCCACTTAGCTACAGTGATTTATATTAAAATATATGTCATCCGAGGTGGTCTTTTTTTTTATTTAAAAAAAAGATGAGTGTTTCACAGCCGTTTTTATTTCGTAGCCATGAAACAGGAGCTACTGTAGACGCTTATGGTCTGTGTTGTAGCCTGACCATCCCGTAGTATGCTTCCCCTCTGATGGGCGTCAGATGAGAATTATTAACACTTAGACGACCGGGTGTACCACCGGTGGTACACGCACGTTCGTACGGAATGGACCGGGTGTACCACCGGTGGTACACAATGTCGGAGAGCCGTATTATCGCCGGTCTAACAAGAGAATTCACGAAAAACCATGCCGGTCGTCTAAGTGTTAAGATTGTGGAGTTAAGAATTCTCATCACTTCCTCCATCCTACCCTGTCTGCTGAGAATCATACCCAGGTCACTGTCCGTACAAGCCTTGTCCGCTAGAAACCCTTTTAATTTATAATGCACCTTTACTCACCGTGTCGACTCTTAGGGACGAATTATGAAACAGGATTAGATTGATGTAAGTGGACACTATTACTGAACTGAGGCTAAAGTGCGCTGAGATTGGTTATAATAGCCACTAGATGTTGTGTTAAGGGATAGTGTCTACTTCGATTAATCTAAAGCTGTTTCATAATACGGCACTTTATGGGGGGTTACATAATGGCCAGTGCGCGCAATTTTGGTTTCATCATATTCTAAATAGCCACATATTCTACATCATCAGATCTCAATAGCCACATATTCCACATCATCAGATCTCAGCATGTTATCGGAAGAATACGGGACGAACTCATTGTTACAATTGGAACAAACAGTGCCTGAATTTTCCGCCGCGCTTCTGCCTTTACTCCTTTCGACCTCCTCAGCCAGCTGATCCACCGCTGTCTGGTCCACCCCTGTGAGCTTGACCCTGCTGTCGAGTGCTGAGGAGCCTGACAGGCGCCCCTCTGCGTCCTGATGGATGTGGACGGAGCTGTTGACCAGGACTTGCGCGATGGGCGGGGCCTGGGTGACCTCGTACTTGACAGGGACGTAGATCACTTTCGGCTCGTCGGCGTCCAGTGACGGCAACCCTTCCACCGAGTAGGACTCATACTCCACCTCTAGGGCGCGCTCATCAATTTCAACTGTAGAATCATTCGGACTCACTGGATGTGTGCCGCGTTCATCCGTTTCAAGTGTAGAATCATTCGGACTCACTGTGCCATCGCGAGCTTCGACGGAGGAACTGGTCAAGTGAGGTGCAGGTTGCGTCAACGAACGAAGAAGATATACAATAGGTGGATCCGATTTTGCTTCGTTGGGTTTGTTGAGGACGACGTCGGGTTTCACTTGGGGGGTGTCCCGGATGGACTTCAGAGGAAGTGCTACTGTCATGTGCGAAATGAATAACATGCAGGTATAGCTCACGTACATTTTGGAACACGCGAGCTTTTATCGCTTATGAGTCGATGTTCACTGCACTGTTTCAGGATAGATTTGGATCGGATCAAAATTTAAACTCCAATGACGTCAATCGGACGTTTAGTCTACCTGATAGCACTTTACGAGCAAAATATCAGCAAATAAAACACAAGAGTTGATTGTTTTAACAACATGTTAGGTTTTAACTCAGGAGCAAAAGTTTTTATTGTTCTTCTAAGAACATTGGAAACGCATAAAACGTATGAGAACGGAGATGTCAGGTTGAAGTTGACTATGTTTGAAAACAAACGCATGAAACAAAATTATAGTTCTGTGGTGACATTAGTACGGCATGTGATCGTCTATTTCTAGGTTTACGCATAAAGCACATCTCAGATTATGTTTACCCTTAGTACGTGATGAATCGTGTGGATCCAAGGCTTTAATTTGAACCCTAAAAAATAACTCTAACCAGCTGCACCAGTAAGGTTTACCTTGGTCCCTTTGTTTTTACCCAGGAATTTCTTAGTGATTTATAGTATGTGAATGTGGTTTATTTAAAATTATTCATAAACAATATCGTTCAAACTTTATTTACAATTTATATATAGGTACAATGAATAAATGTATAATAATAGTACACAAAGCCTTATCAGGGGTATTGATAATACCCTTGGCATTTTCTTCTAAAGACTTTTCTTTTTATGATTTATAATATGTATTGTGTAATCGTTTAGATTTTTTAAAGATATACATTTATGCTTTTGTGTCATGATTTTTTTTGTGTAAAAAAAATACATAAAAATGTTCTCAAGAAACATTACAGGTACTACTCACCACTGGTGGTGATCCTCATCTCATCAGAACTTGGCGTTTCATTTGATAACTCGCTCGGTAGAATCAGCTTGTTGGCCCAGTGATCAAAGCCAGTTGTAGAACTAGTAGACCCTGTATCAGCAATAGAGATTTCATTAATGAATTCATGGTACAATTAACATATTTAATGGTACAATTAAGATAAAAGGATCTATATACAATTATACACACACGCCTGAGATTAAAGGTCTCTGATTAGTCATCAAGTCAGTCCACTTGCTTGCTAAGACTAGGAAGTCTCAGTACAGCAGTTCTGCAATGTTTCGATTTTTTAGTATTTGAGACGAATCGTGTTATGAGACGAATCGTGTTTTGTTTTTCTTGAGACGAATCGTGTTGTGAAAAAGGTCACCTCAGGTAGTTTGAGACGAATCGTGAAACCCCCATCTGATTAGTCATCAAGTCAGTTCACTTGCTAGCTAAGACTAGGAAGTCCCAGTACAACAGTTCTGCAATGTATATCTGATTAGTCATCAAGTCAGTCTACTTGCTTGCTAAGACTAGGAAGTCCCAGTACAACAGTTCTGCAATGTACATCTGATTAGTCATCAAGTCAGTTCACTTGCTAGCTAAGACTAGGAAGTCCCAGTACAACAGTTCTGCAATGTATATCTGATTAGTCATCAAGTCAGTCCACTTGCTAGCTAAGACTAGGAAGTCCCAGTACAACAGTTCTGCAATGTACATCTGATTAGTCATCAAGTCAGTTCACTTGCTAGCTAAGACTAGGAAGTCCCAGTACAACAGTTCTGCAATGTATATCTGATTAGTCATCAAGTCAGTCCACTTGCTAGCTAAGACTAGGAAGTCCCAGTACAACAGTTCTGCAATGTATATCTGATTAGTCATCAAGTCACTCCACTTGCTAGCTAAGACTCGGAAGTCCCATTACAACAGTTCTGCAATGTATATCTGATTAGTCATCAAGTCAGTCTACTTGCTTGCTAAGACTAGGAAGTCCCAGTACAACAGTTCTGCAATGTATATCTGATTAGTCATCAAGTCAGTCTACTTGCTTGCTAAGACTAGGAAGTCCCAGTACAACAGTTCTGCAATGTACATCTGATTAGTCATCAAGTCAGTCCACTTGCTAGCTAAGACTAGGAAGTCCCAGTACAACAGTTCTGCAATGTACATCTGATTAGTCATCAAGTCAGTTCACTTGCTTGCTAAGACTAGGAAGTCCCAGTACAACAGTTCTGCAATGTACATCTGATTAGTCATCAAGTCAGTTCACTTGCTTGCTAAGACTAGGAAGTCCCAGTACAACAGTTCTGCAATGTACATCTGATTAGTGTAATAGGTCAGGATTGTGTAATAACTATAAAATTACACAATCCTGACCCTAAAACTAATTACACTCCAAAACCACAAAGTCAAGTAATTAGGTACAACTTTAATAAAGCTGATTTTATAAATTGCACTAAGGACATTGAAAAAATAAATTGGGATCTAGAAATAGGGCCAAACTCAGGTAAATCTCCTGATGAGATACTAAACCTTTTTTACCATCACATGAACGAAATAAAAGAAAAACATGTCCCCAAAATAAAAAATAACAATAAAAAATTCAAATTCCCCATTTGGTGGACTTTTGAATGCAAAAAAACATTTAAAAGAAAAGAACGTCTACGTAAAATAAAAAATAAATCCCAAAAACAAACTAAAGAATATAAAACATTAAGAAAACAAATAAAAAAACAAATTAAAACAGACTATCAAAAATATATCAATGATGTGGTTAGCAAAATCAAAGTAGATAGTAAACATTTCTGGAAATTCTATAAAAACAAGAAAGCCCTATCTAAAAAAGATACATTAACATACAATGGAATAGAAATCACTGACCCTCAAAATATTGCTGACTCGTTTGCCACTCATTTCTTCAGTGCTTACAACCATGCCACTCCACCTAACGTCCATACAAACGAAACATCAGACATTACATCATACATACACATCGATGAGATCACAGAAAAAGATATCGAATCAGAAATAAAAAACATGGACACCAACAAACCAGCAGGAACTGATGAAATACCCCCTATTTTCTTTAAAAAATGTTTAAAATCTATAATAATACCACTTACATACATTTTTAACTCAGCCCTAAAAAACTCTCTATTTCCCACCAAACTAAAAGAGGCTATGATAACCCCGGTACCTAAGAAATCTCCCACTGAAATCTCAACATTCAGACCTGTTTCAAACCTGAATGCAATAGCAAAGATATTGGAAGGTATTCTTTACTCAAAAATCTCCAATCATGTTTTCTCCATCATATCGAAAAATCAGCATGGTTTTGTTGCCGGTAGATCAACAGTGACAAACCTTGTTGAATTCTGCCACTATACCTCAACAACAATGGCTGAAAACAATCAAGTAGATGTTATCTACACAGATATACAAAAATGTTTTGATCAGATCTTTCATACAGCCATCATAAATAAATTAAGGTCCGCAGGATTTTCACCTCCCCTTGTAACTTTTCTCAATACCTATCTGACCAACAGAATAAACCGCGTCATTTGGACAGACCTGGAGGGACATAATAAGTACTTGTCACGTTCTTTCAGTCCTCCATCTGGAATTGGTCAGGGGTCGAAGTTGAGCAGCCTCATCTTCATTCTTGCATATGATGACCTAAAACATCACATATCTCACTCAGAATACAAACTTTATGCTGATGACATTAAAATTTATAGAATAATCAATAAGACAAGTGACTGTGATTTATTACAAAAAGACCTCGATTCTCTACATCTTTGGCTAAACTCTATTGGACTCCATTTTCATCCAGACAAGTGTGCCAAAATGACTTTCACATACAAAAAACATAAAATTGAACACACATACAATGTCGACAATACCCCTCTGCAAGAAAAATCATCAATCAAAGATCTTGGTGTTGTAATAACTAACAATTTATCTTGGAATAAACACATTGAACAAACAACTAAAAAAGCCTATTCTACCCTAGGCTGCATAATACGCCACTGTGATCCCATAGACGACATGGACGCTATACTCCTTCTATATAAATCCTTAGTGCGTTCCATACTTGAATACGCCTCTGTTGTATGGTGTCCTCAAACCCAAATAAATAGAAAAAAAATTGAAATCATCCAGAAAAAATTTGTCAGGTACCTTTTCTACAAGCTAAATGGTTTCTACCCAAAGTACCCTAACTACATACCCTACAATTCATTAATAGAAAACATTCCTATAGACTCAGTCCAATCAAGATTTGACCAAAACCAAATTTCGTTTCTACTAAAATTACTAAGTAACAAAATAGATAGTCCCTACATTCTCTCCAATCTCAATATTCATGTACCAAAACCTAGATTACGTCCCAACATCTCTACCTTTTTTAGTATTCCAATATCAAGAAATAACCATCATTTAAAATCTCCCATTAACCATATTATGCACCATTATAATACATTAAACCCTAAACCTGACATATTTTAAGATAATGTTAGGAATAATGTACCTAATTATAACTTTCGTTTTTAGTAAAAACATTTCAGTTATTGCTGTGTTTTGAACCATTCACGGTCGAAACACAGTGTTGAAATTACGATTAAAAAAAAAAAAAAAAAAAACAAATTAGTCATCAAGTCAGTTCACTTGCTTGCTAAGACTAGGAAGTCCCAGTACAACAGTTCTGCAATGTACATCTGATTAGTCATCAAGTCAGTTCACTTGCTTGCTAAGACTAGGAAGTCCCAGTACAACAGTTCTGCAATGTACATCTGATTAGTCATCAAGTCAGTTCACTTGCTTGCTAAGACTAGGAAGTCCCAGTACAACAGTTCTGCAATGTACATCTGATTAGTCATCAAGTCAGTTCACTTGCTTGCTAAGACTAGGAAGTCCCAGTACAACAGTTCTGCAATGTACATCTGATTAGTCATCAAGTCAGTCCACTTGCTAGCTAAGACTAGGAAGTCCCAGTACAACAGTTCTGCAATGTATATCTGATTAGTCATCAAGTCACTCCACTTGCTAGCTAAGACTCGGAAGTCCCATTACAACAGTTCTGCAATGTATATCTGATTAGTCATCAAGTCAGTCTACTTGCTTGCTAAGACTAGGAAGTCCCAGTACAACAGTTCTGCAATGTATATCTGATTAGTCATCAAGTCAGTCTACTTGCTTGCTAAGACTAGGAAGTCCCAGTACAACAGTTCTGCAATGTCTATCTGATTAGTCATCAAGTCAGTCCACTTGCTAGCTAAGACTAGGAAGTCCCAGTACAACAGTTCTGCAATGTATATCTGATTAGTCATCAAGTCAGTTCACTTGCTTGCTAAGACTAGGAAGTCCCAGTACAACAGTTCTGCAATATATCTGATTAGTCATCAGGTCAGTTCACTTGCTTGCTAAGACTAGGAAGTCCCAGTACAACAGATCTGCAATGTATATCTGATTAGTCATCAAGTCAGTTCACTTGCTTGCTAAGACTAGGAAGTCCCAGTACAACAGTTCTGCAATATATCTGATTAGTCATCAAGTCAGTCCACTTGCTTGCTAAGACTAGGAAGTCCCAGTACAACAGTTCTGCAATATATCTGATTAGTCATCAAGTCAGTCCACTTGCTTGCTAAGACTAGGAAGTCCCAGTACAACAGTTCTGCAATATATCTGATTAGTCATCAAGTCAGTTCACTTGCTTGCTAAGACTAGGAAGTCCCAGTACAACAGTTCTGCAATATATCTGATTAGTCATCAAGTCAGTTCACTTGCTTGCTAAGACTAGGAAGTCCCAGTACGACAGTTCGGCAATGTATATCTGACTAGTCATTGAGTCAGTCCACTTGCTAGCTACATGCATGACAAGTTATCCTTCCAATTGGGACTTTCATCACGAAATAATACGTTTTGAGTATACTGCTGTATTGATGAGACTCATTAGTCCTAATCAGGCAGTACAAATAAGGCGTTATTATTACATTTCTGTTTATACTGACTCACTGACGTCGGACTCGTTATTTAAAAATCCATGGTTCAAGTCCCAAGTAAGAAAGAATGGAATATAGTTTGTTTATACTGCCGAGGTAAGACTTTCTTTTTCCTCGCCAACAGTCCCTTTACTCCAGCAGTCAAAGAAGTCTTATATATTTCATAGGTATGGCAATAAATTTTAAGTATTGTAAATTAATTACAAAGCTCGTTTTTTGTCCTCTCTTGAAGTACTTTAACAACAAAAAGGGTCTTATCCTTTTTTCGTTTGGTTACGACTTACCTGAGGAGCAGGAGGAAGAGGAGGGGGGTGAGAGGCCCCGTCGCTGGTAGAAGAGAATGTAGGCTCCGGGCGTGACTAGCTCCGACTCAATCAGGGGCGTCACTTTGGCATCGTCGAAACTGTACCACTGACTGTCGTACGGGTTACGACAGTACGCTGTGGAAGCAAGGGATAAGCATTTTAGACGTAGGTAATACGATTTACCATTCCCGGCGAATGGAGGGTAAAACCCCCGTCCTAATCCAGGACGTTAAATCAAATAGAATCGTTGGCGTTAGGAAGGGCATCCAGCCGTAAAAAATCTGCCAAAACCAACCAACCTTAACCATGAGGTTGAACAACGTCGACCCTGCTCAAGCGGGATAAGACAAAGTAAAAGAAGAAGATTACGATTTATAACCAAGGTAATCCAACAATCCAACAATTGCATTCAGTTTCTTGAAGAATAATAGTATCGCCTTATTTATACTGCCCGATTATTAAGTCTCGTTATTTTAGCAGTAAGCCCACCGAACTCGCAACCTTTGGATTAACAGAGTACTGTTTTTAAAAATGAGCTACTGGGACAGACATACTTGAGTTTAGTGACGTTTTCAATTTCAATTGAATAAGAACAGTACTAATGATTTTTTTGTTGAAAGTGAGTAGTAAGTAAGTCATTTTCCACTACTATGTAATCATTTACCAGATGGACGAGAAGTGACACAATACTTTCTCATTTGGGTGCTGTGTCAAGACGAAAGCACCGAAAGGTATCACTTACAAAAAACTGTAACCCAATTATTAATATAATTATAAAAGAAATAGCTCAAATTCTCATGATGGTTGATCGCACATAGTAATATGTGGTTCAGAACGAGCCGACTTCTCCACGTAAGTTGGCTGGAGACCATCACACCCCCATCTGTAGGCTAGCTGGTTACAAGTTGTGCAAGTCCAACTCCCATTGATTTTGTAATCACCTGTGTAGTGTCACTCACCTGTGTAGTGTCACTCACCTGTGTAGTGTCCCTCACCTGTGTAGTGTCCCTCACCTGTGTAGTGTCACTCACCTGTGTAGTGTCACTCACCTGTGTAGTGTCCCTCACCTGTGTAGTGTCACTCACCTGTGTAGTGTCCCTCACCTGTGTAGTGTCCCTCACCTGTGTAGTGTCCCTCACCTGTGTAGTGTCACTCACCTGTGTAGGGTCACTCACCTGTGTAGTGAGTCACTCACCTGTGTAGGGTCACTCACCTGTGTAGTGTCCCTCACCTGTGTAGTGTCCCTCACCTGTGTAGTGTCACTCACCTGTGTAGTGTCACTCACCTGTGTAGTGTCACTCACCTGTGTAGTGTCCCTCACCTGTGTAGTGTCCCTCACCTGTGTAGTGTCACTCACCTGTGTAGGGTCACTCACCTGTGTAGTGAGTCACTCACCTGTGTAGGGTCACTCACCTGTGTAGTGAGTCACTCACCTGTGTAGGGTCACTCACCTGTGTAGGGTCACTCACCTGCGTGAGTGATTAAAATAGAGAGGTTAGTTGATGGCATGGATATTCAGAACTATTACCTGCTGATGAGAGCAAATAAGCTCGAAACAGTTGTCCAGGTATGTTCTGATATTCATGTACATCTAGTACAACTTCTCACTTTTCTGTTTATACTGATACTGATTATACTGTGTAGGGTCACTCACCTGTGTAGGGTCACTCACCTGTGTAGTGTCACTCACCTGCGTGAGTGATTAAAATAGAGAGGTTAGTTGATGGCATGGATATTCAGAACTATTACCTGCTGATGAGAGCAAATAAGCTCGAAACAGCTGTCCAGGTATGTTCTGATATTCATGTACTACATCTAGTACAACTTCTCACTTTTCTGTTTATACTGATACTGATTATACTGTGTAGTGTCACTCACCTGTGTGAGTGATTAAAATAGAGAGGTTAGTTGATGGCATGGATATTCAGAACTATTACCTGCTGATGAGAGCAAATAAGCTCGAAACAGCTGTCCAGGTATGTTCTGATATTCATGTACATCTAGTACAACTTCTCACTTTTCTGTTTATACTGATACTGATTATACTGTGTAGTGTCACTCACCTGTGTACAACTTCTCACTTTTCTGTTTATACTGATCAAAATAGAGAGGTTGGTTGATGGCATGGACATTCAGAACTATTACCTGCGGATGAGAGCAAATAAGCTCGAAACAGCTGACCAGGTATGTTCTGATATTCATGTACATCTAGTACAACTTCTCACTTTTCTGTTTATACTGATATACCTGTGTAGGGTCACTGACCTGTGTAGTGTGTAGTGTCCCTCACCTGTGTAGTGTCACCACCTGTGTAGTGTGTAGGGTCACTGACCTGTATAGTGTCCGCCCTGCAGATGTTGACCGTGGTGGTTGCAGATGGCGTACAGGTCGTACGTGTAGAGATGCAGGTTGGCGTCCATCTGGTGGCGTCGCCATGGCGACCAGGGCGGGGACACGGGACTGTCGCCCGCCCCGCCCCCCGCCCCCACGTACTGACTCATATCCAGCCCGTACACCGGGAAGTCCACCACGGTGGTGATCTTCACGGGAGATCTGAGAGATAAGATAAGATAAGATAAATTGTTTTATTTAGAATCAATATACATATAGTTTACAAAGCAACACTTTCCCTAAGCTAATACAAAAACTGTGGGCTTCTAAAAACGAGGAACATTTATCACCACTCTTGATCAAGTTCTGTGGGTTTCTTCTCTTAACACAAGTCTCTTTTGTTAACTCTAATTTTTTTTATTATATGTTTTTTTTCTTCTTTTTTCTAGGTATATCTTACATTATTTTTAGTTAGGCTTTCAAAAGGGTTGGGAAGAAGAGATTACCACAGGCAATAACCCCGCCCTTGAGGTAGGACATTAACTTCGTTCTCTTTTTTTTTTGTTCTTGTATCTTTTTGTTTTTCTTTATAATTTCATTGTATGTTACTGTATATATTTTTTGTTCTACCTAATAAAGCTTTCTATAATAATAATAATAATTATGATTAATATTTTTTATAATCATGATTTATTTAACTGTATCTTCATACAACAAACATGTCATCGTTCTTCTCCCGACACATGGTGCCTACCAGGCTCGAGGCATTTCCACGCTGGACTGTCAATGACAGTCGTTGGCGTAAGAATGCCCCGACGTAAAAATTACGTTGATCTTAACACATTGATTGCCCAGCATGAAATGGTGCAAAACATCCTTGTACCCGTCTTATAGTTTCCCACTTTTCAGTAACAATGCTAAAAATCATATACTGTCAATGGTAATCATCTGACATGCCCTCAAAGAGAACATCAACTCCCTGTTAATGATATACTTCTGACGGGGCAACAGACGAAAACAGGCCGTCAGTGGTATACCACTCAGCGGTAGCACTGAACGTGTTAATTAAATAATTTTACAACAATGATTCTGCGTCTTTTCAGTATTGTATTGATGACCAGGTATAGTTCCTAGGTTCCTTTAAATAATTCAGTTAACACGTTCGTTACCAAGCCAATTTTTTCAAGTTTTACGTAGGGACCAGGCGGTAAAGTCGCTGTTGCATCCTGGGTACCAAAATGATTTTTTTTTTTTTGCATATTTGGCATCGTATTTGTACAAGAATCGATCCTATATCTGTTCTAATACTAACAACCTACCTCAAAAAGGCCATATATGGATGTCCGGTCCCTCGTTAAAATTTTGATAACGGCCACATGTGTGTTTCGGTCCCACAGAAAAACACAAAAACATCCACATATGGCTGTTCGGTAACAAACGTGTTAATGAATAAATAAAAATAGAATTTAGAACTGATGTCGGCAGAGAATGCCGTTGGCATTAACACCGCCCTTGATCAAGTTTTGTTTTTTTAATTTTAATATCTATGTATGTATACATTCTATGTCATAATTTTGTAAATAAAACTTGATCCAGCTTGTTTAATAATGATGTCTCACCGTACAACCTGCTGTTTCAAGGAAGTCTGACGGAAGCGTTTCAAGTGGACAACAAGAATACCGGGCAATGTCCACAGCCCCAGCTTCTTGATAACCTCCTGCTTGAGATTGCAATGGGGACAATGCCAGGCATCGTCTGCCCCCAGCACTTCCGCTTTGGTATACAACTGAAACAAAGCAAGCGGGGAAAAGTGGGGGGAGGTGTCTTTCTAGAGGACTATAAACAGATAATAGAGTAGCCAGCAATAACAGACAAGGTTAGTATGCAGTTTCCCAAGGGTTTAATGGCTTATAAAGAAAAAGGTTAAGTTTGACTGGATCGCATACAGAAATTTGTGGTTCAGACCAAGCCAACTGTTCAAAATTGGATGGAGACCATCTAATTGGATGGAGGCTCACCCGGGTGTAGCCAAGCTGGCTACAACAACATGGAGTCAAACCTGTGTAGATGCCTAAAAGACCCCTTTAACACTTGGACGACCGGGTGTACCACCGGTGGTACACGCGTGTCTGTACGGAATGGACCGGGTGTACCACCGGCGGTACACGCATGTACTACGCCTGTGAATAGCCTAAACATCGCCGGTCCCACGGGAGAACTTACTAAAACATGCCGGTCGTTTATGTGTTAATGGTACTTGTATTTTTTTTTTAAATGGAATGCTTTATTTTTTTATTTTTTTTTTTTTTTGTAGTCACACCCCTCTGAGGGTACATATTTATTATGAAATACATATTATTCTCACTTGAAAACACTCCTCCAGGGTAACTGTGCCACCTTGCTGCGTGTTCTGCTTTAGTTGCTTCACACTGGCATGTTCCTCTATTTGATCCGAGTCATCTGCTATCGTGCTGCAAGAATACAATAGAATGTTTAGTCAAACATAGATTTAAGATTTAAGAGAACAATTTTCAGGGGTCAAATTTAACTATCTATAAGGGAAAATAACCTCTTTAAAGGAGAAATCATGATATAAGAGGAAAAAATTCCGGTCCCAAGAGTTCTCTTATATTTTAGGTTTAACTGTACAGCTCAGGTGATATTTAACATAAGATTGTGTGAGGTTCAGAATGAAGTTTGTCTCACACACACAGCAAAAGTTGAATAGGTTCCGACGCAGAAGTGATTTGCAAAGGTATGATATTGAAGAACATTTTTACAAAATATACTCTTACTCAAATCTACCAGATCCAAGTCGGGACAATCAATTGTCCAGACTTGGATCTGGCGAATTCATGAATTTTTCATAAAGCTGAAATAAAAGATTGCTGAGTATTAAATAGGTTTTTTTTTAAATAAATAAGTAGAAGTACAGACGGCACTCACCTTGCCTTGGCAGTGAGGTCCCACTCGAGACTAAGCTTGAGGGTGGGAGGGCCTGCCCCCGCATCACACAGGGCCAGTGCCGCCTCTACTATCTCCATGAACAGGGGATGGTCCAGGGTCGGGTCTAGGTAGGCGGCTTGTGATGAGGGCACACCATCCACCTCATCGCAGTCGTCCACGAAACCTGAATAATTGTAAAAAGAGACAAAATAAATTGTAAAGTAAATTGTACAAAGAGACAAAATAAATTGTACAAAGAGACAAAATAAATTGTACAAAGAGACAAAATAAATTGTACAAAGAGACAAAATAAATTGTAAAAAGAGACAAAATAAATTGTACAAAGAGACAAAATAAATTGTAAAAAGAGACAAAATAAATAAAAAGCTCAGATACTGAGTTTTTTTTACTTACCAACCAACCTTAGTGAATTGATCAATATGGCGGCGGGCTTGTAATCGGAGGTCAGTAGGTCAAGTCCCAAGTTAAGCAAATAATTAGTAAATCGAGTTTGAGTAGTTGTAATACCACAGTTGTGATCAACACAAATGTGATAACTTTTTATTGACTTACAATGAAATGACTCAAAGGACCCTGCCACCAAAGATCAAAATATTTTAAATGTGTTTACATTTTTTGAAAGGGAACCTTTAGGTCCCGTAAATGATTCTTGAGTAGTGAATATTTCCAAACAAATGACTTTATTCTATTATAGGTACTTAAATAATAATAATACTCTTTAGTGGAAGGCATCTACCAGGCGAAGTTCATGCTTAAAGCATTTTCTACCACCTAACCCTCAGAGCCTTATTATTAGGTGGTCACAAACTCAAATGAATGAGGAAAAATTCATGCACTGGGTGGGATTTGAACCAACGGATCCCTATGCTACTTGGATTACCAGACTAGCACGTTAACCACTTGACTACCAGTGCAGTTCTACCAGACTTCTACTTTCTTTCAGGATGTCATTAAGTAACTTTAAAAAAAAGGAAAATATTCTGCAGTGCATGGATTCTACTCACCGGGAGGCAGGTCAGTGACCCTGATTTTAAAGAGAGGAACGTCCTGAGCCGTCGTCAGCACGTCATCGTGCAGAATGAACGCCATCTCCTTGAGAATCAGCTTCTGCAGGTCAGCATAGCCTGTGTCCCGACACACCTGCATGCTGAACGGACTGCCAAACCTGGAGATGAAAATAATAATAATAAATAAACCTTAATTTGGATCAAATTTATGATACCTAGTTTTTCTTTATAAGCAATCATCTGTCTTGCTTATAAAACTGTCGTTTATAATGTGGAAACAACACCTTCCTTGAGATTTAAACCCAGACTTGGAGCAGTGGTGAGCTTAGAGAACATTGACCCAGGTGAGTAGGTCATAGATGTTCTTGCCTGGAGCAGTGGTCCTCAATTTTCAGAACATTGACCCAGGAGAGTAGGACATAGGACGGTGTTCTTACCTGGAGCAGTGGTCCTCAACTTTCAGAATATTGACCCAGGTGAGTAGGACATAGGTGTTCTTACCTAGAGCAGTGGTCCTCAACTTTGAGAACATTGACCCAGGTAAGTAGGGCATAGGTGTTCTTACCTAGAGCAGTGGTCCTCAACTTTGAGAATATTGACCCAGGTGAGTAGGACATAGGTGTTCTTACCTGGAGCAGTGGTCCTCAACTTTGAGAACATTGACCCAGGTGAGTAGGACATAGGTGTTCTTACCTGGAGCAGTGGTCCTCAACTTTGAGAACATTGACCCAGGTGAGTAGGACATAGGTGTTCTTACCTGGAGCAGTGGTCCTCAACTTTGAGAACATTGACCCAGGTGAGTAGGACATAGGTGTTCTTACCTGGAGCAGTGGTCCTCAACTTTGAGAACATTGACCCAGGTGAGTAGGACATAGGTGTTCTTACCTGGAGCAGTGGTCCTCAACTTTCAGAACATTGACCCAGGTGAGTAGGACATAGGTGTTCTCTTGGGACGAGTCCTTGAGCTGTGGCAACTCTATACAGTATATGGGGTCAGTCTCTCTCATCACACTAATTGAGGTGCATGCTGAAAATTCACAAATTATGTATAACTATAAGTAGTGCTTTATTTAGACTGTCAGCGCAAGACAGGTAGTCCCATTATGCCAACAGTTTAACAAAGCACCTCTTTATTTATTTGAGTATAAATACAATGTATGTAGAGTTGGAAAAAGATTTAAATATTAACTTATTTTTTCAATAGCATGGAAAAATTTCTATATAAAACAAGATTCAAAATGAGATTAGTGAGATGTATATTTAATTGTTTTTTTTCATAATGCGCCTTTACTAACCCCATTTTAATTATTAACACTGAACCACTAACCAAGGCAAAGAAGAATAACAGCTGATGTGCAATACTGATTAAATAGATACTAGATAATGCAAACTAAACTTATAAATTGTAAAATATAAATTCAATTTCTTTGAGATGATTACAATTCCCAATGTAGCCCCTCTCTGGTCTATATTTAGAACAATATGTTTTTCAGTCCAAACTTGTGCTGTATGGAAAAAAAATCTACCATCACAATGTCTTAGGTAATGTTGTAGCTATACATAAATTTTCTTAAGATACCCATTTGAATATTACCTGTAAGTTCTGCATTCTATCATTAGTGGACAAAATATTCTGAAAATGCATAATTCATATATTTTATCTTACCAGAGAATGTTCTCTGAAAGCCTAGATCAGTGATTTCCGTGATGAGCATGTGATGTTGAGAGACCCCAGCATCTAGAGCCAGGGTCTCACGCAGCTCTTGCACATCTGCATTAAGGGGAAGGGAGATGCCTAGTCGAACCTGGAAGTTTTAAATAAAAAGATATCATATTTGTGTTAATCACTTTCGTAATATCACAACTACTCAAACTCGCTTTACTAAATCTATGCTGAATCCCGGACTTGAACCACCAACCTCCAGGTTACAAGTCTGCCGCCTTATCGATCAAGCTACTGAGGTTGGTTGAACCTGGAATTTTATCACACAGTATACAATGAAATGCATCCAAATATCCAGTACTTAAACTAGATATAATTAATGTGCATATTGTATTAAAATTTAACAAGAAAAAAATAAATTAGAGTAAAATCTCTCCTAGATATGTCTCTTATACTGTACTGACAAAGAATTTCCTCACCTGCCGAGGACTCTGAGATGTGTACAGTATTGTCACATACAGAGGTTGGAACTGGTTACGTGGAACAGGTACCGAAACACACAGGAATGGATCAAATGTATTGGACTGACGCTGACACCTTGGACAAGTTAATGAGGATCGAAACTGAGCTTGGAATACAGAGTGCACAAATGAGTCATTACAGCGTACATGGTTTGCCAATGTCTCAGCTGCTACTACTTCATCTGCTCTGCCAAATGAGTTCTGAAATTATATTGGAAAATTCTCTGTATCAATTTCACATACTTTTATGCAGTCTGTACTTTTCATAGCAGGTGCTACTAGTTACCTAAAACCAATTAAATTTCTGTTTTTAGATTATAATATGATGTACTCTGGTTGGCTGAAAGACTGAAAGTATTATGACAAAATGGAAAAAAATTACCACATACAAACTACATCTTTCTAGTGTGCAGGCCTAGTGACTACCACACTCAGACATGGTCACTATTGATTTGACACACTGGTCCTTGACATTATAAAATGGATGACCCATCATTAAATGATAGAAGAAAAAGAAAAAAAAATATCAGAAGAAAAAATATTATTTATTATAATGAACACATTATCCACTATGTCTTTTATCATAGCTCAATTTTTTATTTGAAGTGGAATTGGATTGCTGGTGTTTAACTCAGTACCAATCAGACTTTAAAATAAAGGTAGAGATTATTAGTAAATAATACCTTTATTGTTTTGTATTTTTTCTTTGTTGCTGTATTTAAATCTTCATGAACTTTGTCTAACAACCACATGAGAAATTCCTGAGCATCATGTTGATTATTTCCCCTGTATTGTGTAGCATATTTGTCTATGATCACTTTGAACTGATTTGATATCTCAGGGTTGTATGAGCATGACCAGATAGACTTCAGTAAGACTGCTAACTGTTCCGTAACTTCTCCTTTGGTTCCATATTTTTTGGAGTTGAATTTGTTTCTCCTTGACAGGTCTATTTTATATTGATCTAGAACAAAATACTCTGCCAAAATATCAGTGTGGCTCAAACACTGTAAGATTGCATTGATGAAACATGTATTCCCATGGTTGCGAAGACCTATGACACCAGGGACTTTGTCTCCATTAGCAAAGAGTAATGGCCTTGGAGGTGGTAATCGTACATCATTTGAACTTAGTGACACAGACCCATTCTGTCTCCTATGATCATAAGTAGAACACATGCTATTTTTGTTGTTTTGAACACTTAGTGATGAAACTTTCTGGACCATTTTGTTCAGAAACTGTTTCCAGTGTGGTCTGCTGAATAGTCCCTTCTTGCTCTCACCCATTGGGATCTCAGCTATGACTTTGGACTTCTCTTTGGATTTACTCTTCCACCTACTCCGAGTACTACTGAGAGCAGATCTGGTTAAGGAGAATGATCGCTTGAGTTTGATTTTCTCATGGTCTGTTTCGTTAAGGTTTCCATTCGAGTCACTTTCCTTGGACAGATTCATATCTGTCAGGGAGGTTGCTATCAGTGTTCCCTGAGCCATAGCAGACCCTACTTTCAGTTAGCTATAGTTAATGTAATTAAGACATTTGACACAGAAATTAAACGTGAACACAGAACGGAAAGTAAAA
This sequence comes from Bactericera cockerelli, assembly GCA_024516035.1. NCBI lineage: Eukaryota > Metazoa > Arthropoda > Insecta > Hemiptera > Triozidae > Bactericera > Bactericera cockerelli. The sequence goes on from CM044961.1 coordinate 16,299,722, forward strand.
TGCAGAGGACTATTCCATAATCAGTTAAATGGTAAAACCAATTAAATTTAGTAAATTAACGGTGTGATTATAGTTTTAAATTATCAATTTATCATTTTTGATTATCAAATTTTATTATCAGAAACATGAAACTTTTCCCAACCCACAACATTTTCAATATGGCCGCCATTACCAACCTATTTTTTAAAGATAAATTTTACTATTCGATTTAAAGGATGATTTTATGTTAGAATACATTCTAATTCACATTGGATGGAACAAAAACATGTCAAATTACATATTTTTTAAAACTAATAGAACAATTAACACGCGATAGAAGGATAATTGATATGTGCAATATTTGATTAATTAAATTTGTGTTGCTGCACTTTTCTCTGACGATAACAGTTAAAACATTGGAAGGCGCAGAAATTCAAATTTCTACAACAGATGTTTTCAGTTCAAATATTTCCAAGCAGAGAGCGCTACCTACAAAAAGTCGGCGACACAGTGACACAGGGTGGAAGGTGCAATAACGTCGGGTTCCATTAGAACCTAATGACTTTTGCAACCGTCATGTCAGCTTTTCCTTGATCGCTATTCAAGAAGGAGAGGGTTAGAGCAATTATTACCTACAAAGTTCGATTCTTGGCTAACAGCGAGAAGCAGATACCTATAGATGGTTAAATAGTTATTCTTCCAGGAAGCTTTCTTACACTCATACTCCAAAAATCTCCCTTTCAATATTGCACTATGAATGGCCGGCTTATTTGGGTTAAGAACTTTTCTGATTGGGTTCTTTGAACAAAATTTGATGGTCGAAATGCAGATTTAGGGATTTTGAGATTGCAAGTACCTACATTCTGGAATGAGACCTAATACGGTAATCCTATAATAGTTTCTTTGTCCGTTCGTTTTTTTTACGATTGTGAAACCCCGTCGATGGTTTACCCTTCCATTCACTGGAAACTCACTAAACAGCAATTGAAAACCTCACTCAACCTGAGAGGGGTCGGGATTAGCTTATTTTATCGTCTTGTGCTGCTCTCTAGTGGCATATCTACAATTCGGCAAACGAGATAAATACAACGAGCACAATTTTTTTCTCTGAAATGTTATCTCGAATCTGATTGGTCAAGGGACTAGATTTTTCTGGCAAAAATGATTTTTTTAACAGGCGAAATTTTCAATTAATTTCATTGCAAGAGCTTTTTTAATCAAAATTACCCATGGAAATTGTGTCGATTTGCAGAAGTGGAGTTAAACGTGTGATTGTACGCTAGATATGTCCTTTTTTCGTGACAACTCAAGATTAAGTGACCGTATAAAAGGTAAAACGACAGACGAAATAATCAATGAGATAAGGAGCGATTTTGATAAAGACCGCGGTTCATTTTTCGATAGGCCATCAACAAACCGGACTGGGATTCGAAGTAGGTTCGGCCCGTCTGTTGATCAATTCTTCCCTAGGGTAAGTTCAAACTTCAAAATCCTTTCCAACTTTTACTTTCTTCCTTTCTATTTCTTGTACCCCAAATTTTATAGACCATAGTGTAGTTTAATGATCATTGTAACTTCTACACTCGATGTTGTCTGCAGTGTGTCTTTTCACATCTTCAGAGTTGCTGTGTGAAATTTGCTTCACAAGCCCAAGGTCAGTGGTTATTTTTTGCTATTTTTAGGATAATATTCCTCTTGGGAAATAAGTACTGCTGCTTGAAAATTGATTTCCCATTTTCTGTCATGCATGTCTTATATGCTTTGTCATTTCAAACATGAAATGTATTGTGATTTCAAAGCCATCATGAGGTTACAGAAAATTGGTTGATAAAGTTATCATATTCATGTTAATCACAATCATGATGTCATAATTACTCAAACTCACACTGCTAAACTTTTACCATACTTGGGACTCAAACTACCGACCTCTAGGTTACAAGTTCACTACCTTATTGGTTGAGACAAACTGAGTTTTCAAAGTTATCATATTACTAAATTTTTGCTCAACTTGGGACTTGAACCATCAAACTCCAGGTTTTAATCAAGTCTACTGAGGTCAGAGACAGTGGTCCACTATAGTAGTACGCTAGTGCTAGATGTAGTAGTAGTAATAAGTAGGTTGTCAAGAATCCACATTTCCCTTGTTGAACTGTGAACAGTTGTATAACACATACACGACCGGCACCATTTTCAGTGTATGTACGCCTGGGACCGCAATATCTGAGCATATCTGACCTCCTGATTTCAAACCCGCTTGGAGAGTAAAATTATACAGGGGTATAGAGTATATTTCTATACTGAAACATAGGAATAGGTGTCCTACTGGTGGGACAAGCAGGTTTGAAATCAAGAAGGTCACTTGTCTCACCGGTGGGACAACCGGTCCATTGCGTACATACTCACTTGTCCCACCGGTGGGACAACTGGTCCATTCAGTACACACGCAGTTGTTCCACCGGTGGGACAACCAGTTGTGTATGTGATAAGGTGCACACTTTTATTTTTACTTTCCTTATCCTATAATAAGGAAAGTATTGTATTCGTCGAAAATTTGACCTACCCTGCTTTTCACATTTCTGGACGAATCATAGCCTCAGGATACCAAAAAAGTGGTTTTCAGCCATTGGTCCGTGCGTCTGTCTGTCTGTCTGTGAACAGGATAACTCAAGAACGGTAAGAGCTAGAGACTTGAAATTTGGTATGGTAACTAATTTTATACACCAGACGAACCACGAAACTTTTGGTTGAAATCGGCTGCATTCTGCGGCCGCAATATTAGCCGCAAGCGCCACTTCTTTAAATTGGTTAAAGATACAAAAAAAGTTAGAGGACAACATTTTCTTAGAATAAAAAAATAATAGGAGTCTATTCTGATCATTTTTTTGATATCTTGAACTTTTTGGACCTCGGCCCCAATTTACCGGTATTTTGTGGGGGACCCGGTTTGACTAACTTTTTTATTATTCATCCTAGAAGGGGGTTGTGACTTATCAAATTCAATGATTTTGAAGTGCTGATTACGAATTTTGCATTGATTTATAGCTATCTGTTACCGTTGAGTCACCAGTGGTGGAACTCGACTTATTTTTGGGGGATAAGGAAAGTCGTGTGATGTTTACACCAGATTTTTTTGAGACATTATCCAACTACACATAGTGTTGATGGACAGAAAATATTAATTGATAGGTGCATTAAATCTGTAATACTCTTGAAGATATTCACGCAACCTGTTTATCACTTACATTGGAAACAGTCAGGGACTTGCTTGATTGATAAGGCAGCAGAACAATAACAATAACACACATCATGATGAACTATGTTCATGTTGTGGGTTTTTTTTTCCTCCAGAGGATACATTTTCCCCCAGTGCCTCAATTTCTTCTATCCTCTACTTTTCCCTCTCTCATTTTGAATTGAAAAAAATGTTATAAGTACAAACCTTAAAATATACTTATTACAAAAAAAAAATTGAAGTTGAATCTGAGGATAATGTTATCATACTATCCCAGACCAACCTCAGTAGCTTGATATTTAGTAAAGCAAGTTTGAGTAGTTGTGATATCATGATTGTGATTAGCCTAGATCTGATAACTTATAAACTTATATTTTGTTTAACATTGCTTCCTACTGCATGGCCATATCACATTGGAGTATTATATGCCATTTGCTGAAAACTCACAAACCAGCTACTTAAATAAACCTCACCCAGCCTGAGTGGTCCCGGGAATAGTCATCATCATTTGAATGGTGTTCTATTCAAATCCTTACCTCAATGTATATTGCTTTTCATCAATGACAGAACAAGAACTGGGGTATTCAAAGTACCATCAATGCTGGCTTGATGTATATTTCACCTTCAAATGTGATTAAAAAACTGATTCAGCTGTGCTAAATTAAAAAAAAAAAAACACTCAAAAGTCAATTTTCTACATAGTTTTTTATGTTCACTCTTTTGTCCCCTAAAAATTGGGACTGTCAGTTATCTTCTAAACCTTAACAGATACAAATAAATAGTGTACATATAAACTGTACCTGCATTATATCATCTTTGCAAACTGGCCTTGTTCTGTGTAAAACCACATAAGGTTCATATAAACAATCTATGACTCTTTGAACAGAATACATTTTGGAGTGGCTAATTCATTGATTTAACTGTCTTTTTCAATCTTGAATACCTCCCCACATTTATTACTTAGATACCTAGGTGCCAATTTTTTTTTTTTTTTAAGGTGATAAATAAAGCCTCTGCGTTTAAAATTATAGTAATTATGGAGTCTCCATAAGTAATAATAAAATATTACCTATGTATGTATATCTGGGTAATGTACGTGTTATGTATGAGTATAAAAATGAATACCTGACATGTCACACTGAACATGGCAAGCAATTACTTACCTCTCACGTGACAGTATTGATTTCATTACCCTGTACACTTGTACAGGTACACTGCTAATACCTGTAGATAAGAAATTGAAGGAAAAACTGTTAACCTGAACATTCATTATCAATTTAATTACATAATGGAGTGGAGTGGTCAATGGACCTATTATGTATATAGGTCCCTGTCTGTATATAGATAACCATTATGTATATAATGGTTATATATGTACAATAAACTGAAGTTTATTGTATATCTCATTCCATTAGATGAGATATTGAATTGAATGATACTTTATTGATCATAAATTACAATAAACAGTACATGGATCAAAGTTAAATAAAATAATACGTAGTAAGGTAACATGATAAAATTAATAGTAAATAACAAATTTATATGAGAAGTATATCTATTTCTAACAGATATGTTTTTGTAATTTGACTATAAACTTATTCAGTGGTTCCCATATTTATTTTAAGTTCCCATTTTTAATTTCCAAAACTCTTGTTCTTGTCTTAATAGCTTTGTGCTTCGCCCTTATTAGATTTCATATTATTATTTTATTAAAAAAAAAAAAATCAAATGTACACCCTGGCCTAGCGGTAGCATGCTCGGCTTGCACTCCAGGTGATCAATTTTTGAATCTCGGCAGAGTCGGAATTTTTTCGGCTCTGTACTTTTTATGTCGGGGCCTACCCTAGGCCTACCCTCGTGAGGAAAATTGGGGTAGTTTAGAGTATGTCGTGATGTCGATGCTACCCACTGAAAAATTGTGACGAATATAATTAGATCAGTATCATCAGTATAGTATAAACAGAAAAGTGAGAGGTTGTACTAGATGTATATGAATATCAGAACATACCTGGACACCTGTGTCGAGCTAATTGTCTCTCATCAGCAAGTAATAGCAGATGTTTATCTTTTTTATCTTAAAAATAGGACAGCCAAAATGCACAATAAACTAATTTTGTGCTGAACATAATTTGCCCGGAGGAATCGAACCTGCGTCTAAGAAGCCCAGGGACTGGTGCACTACCCTCTTGGTCAACTAGGTTTTAACATCAGGGTCTTGTCAATTGTTTTGTCATCGTCAATATTATTATCAACAATGAACAACAGGGTGTTGAGGGTTATACTTTTGCTATTGCACTCCCTATCTATTCAAAGTTCTGTTCCCGAACATAGTATTACGCTGTTCTCGAAGAGTTGAAGGGCACTCCAAGCCTTATACTTAATAGTTGTCCTCTCCATATAAGGACCAGCCTGTTTTCCCTCCCTATCTGAGCCGAGTACCAGCTCCAGTGACTCACACGACTCACTTTGTTGACTCTAGTGCTTGTAAACCAGGCATGCCTTACTTAGGTGATGACTTGTGTTCTTCGGACTTGTCTACTTAATGTCACATTCGTGGTGGTGGATGTGTCAAAGGCTGTTTTAAAAGTGAGTGAACTTGAGCTTCTCGCAAAGAGACTGATTTACATTTGTTCACGTCATTTTCTGATAGTTATGAAAGGTTTTTGAAAGGCAGATTACTTGTAATTTGTCATTCTCACTGACCCACTCACGCTTACACTACTTCATTCTCACTCACGCTTACACTACTTCATTCTCACTCACGCTTACACTATGAGAGAGAGAGACCAACAACAACCAAATTCTTGAGTTGGTGAACAAAAATATCCGAAAGAAATGAAAATCTGCCATGTGTTGCACAATTTGTTTTCCTCACAGAATTATGTACCTACTCAATCGCATATCTTGTACTACATTTCCCTAGGTATTTTGTTTGTCATGTTAATGTTATGGCTGTAGACGAAAAAATAATAAATGAAAATGGTGAAATTTCCATTTCACTGCGGACAAAAAGACACATTGCAGAATAACAAGAAGTTCATTAGCAGTGGCAGTTAGAATAATATTATTGCTCCATGTAATTATCTCGGTGAAATTTTGTATCTTCTCAGTGGTTGACAACATGGGAGCAGTTTTGGCAAATCTTCACTTATTAAAAGTTCTGTTTATTTTTGCTTTACTCGTAGAAAAAGCAAATTAGGCAACAGCGATGTACCAACTTTTAATTTATCTGCAGACTCTAAAAGTTTTCCATTATTTGCTAGTAATAATAATAATTACCTATTCCGTGTCCGTGAGATAGATATTGATACCTAAATCATGGTGATGAGAGGATCACATGGACGCCCAGATCTAATGTCTAGGCTCCTTTCATGTCCATTAATTCTATTTGGTTTTAACGTCCTGACTTGAGGTAGACAGAACGGGGGTTTTACCCTCCATTCGCTGGGAATCGTATCAGCTACCCACATTAACCTCACCCAGTACGGAATTGGCGAAATTTTCTAGTAATAGTAGGTAATAGATGTAGCTAATAAGGTTCATTCAATCGAGTCCGTTACGCTAGAAAAAAATACAGTTTTGTTCGTCCAGTTTTCTTTTGCTGTGCTATGCTAAAATCCAGTAAAAATAGTTTTCAGAAAAATCACTTACAGTATTTTCAAAATCATGATTATAGATATTTTTTTTGCAAAATGGGTATTATTAAAAACTATACACCGTTGTGTACCTCCTGTTATTGAAATGACATACGAGTGAAATAATCCACTGTGATTAATGAATATAAGTAATAATGGATTTTATTTTGGCCCAAGTTCTAACCCCGCTATGGCAGTGACTTATCTTTTGGGTTTCCCAGTAATAGTAACTCAGTGGTGATTGATTCATTGTATTTTCTACGTTACGTCTTCACAAGGACAAATAATAACGAATAAACATTAGTAGCTTCATCGATAAAATGGCGGACTTGTAACCTAGAGGTCGTTGGTTCGTATCCAAATTTCAGCAAAGATTTAGCAAAGCGAGTTTGAGTAGTTGTGACATCATGAAAGTGATTAACACGAATGTAATAACTTTTCAATGACGAATAAATTGAACAAAGGCAAATGACTCGTTTCCTACGCAATCCTAAATATGTAAGTATATAACTACATTGATAATATTGTAAACCTATGTAAACATGTCCATGCTTACCAATGTTGATGATAATGTGGGCTGCTGTCTTGGGCTTCCTCATTTTATCAATGATTTAATCCTATCGGTGACTTCATTCTGTCATTTTTACTTCATTCTACATAGTTTTGTTTGTGTAAAATCATGTAGGTTATTTCTTTGCCTTAGAAAATTTGAATTTTTAGCCTTGACTGATGCTGTTTTTGTCGTTTTGTCAAACAAACAAAAAACACTTCATCCCAGAAATTAATGAACACAAACAGAAATAACCTCGAAAAGCGGTTCTAACGGGAATTGAACCTTTCAAACATGAGCTTGGAGTGAGTACCATTACAGTCTAATCGTATAAATATCTGCAAAAATACCGTAGGTATTTTAATTCTGGGAAGGTGGGAGGCTGACAAAAATCCGGACCCAGTCCGAAAAGCTAAAGAAGGCATCGAAAAAGAGATAGATCGAATTGTTCTTACTAGACTAGGTTTGAAATTAATGTACACAATCGATATCACAAGTTCAAGTTTCACTTATTAGATGGGATAGTACTATTTATATATTTAAAAAAATAATAATAATAAAAAATCCCCCAATGGCCTGAGATGCTAATTTGGGAATTTGAATATTGTAGCTAAAAAAATAAAATAAAAAAAAAATCAAGTTTAGACTTTAATTTCCCGCTTATAAAACATTTTTTTTCTTTCTTTTCAATATTGTGCTATAAAACACATAGGAGAAAAAGTTTTTTTTTCTTTCTTTTCAATATTGTGCTGTAAAACACATAGAAGAAAAGTTTTTTTTTTTCTTTCTTCCAATATTGTGCTGTAAAACACATAGAAGAAGATTCATTCAAATCTTCACGAACTCATATTGTTTAACACATGAGATCGAGTAAAAATCCATGTAGACATGTTGAGAGTGTAAAAATAAACAATAATAAAAAAGTATTATTTATTTTTCAAACACTTTTTAACGTCAAGGCTGATTGTGTTGTACCGAGTTTCTGGAATATTTTGAAACAACAGACCAGGGCTATCAGCCTCTGTAGTATAGCCTGGTAAATATAGAACCAAGGACTTCCACTCAGAGGGTCGGGCTTCAAGCCCCGAGAGGTAAATTTACGTGTCTTTGAAAATGACCTGTGGTAAATTGGTAATGTAAAAGATAGTTCAGTGGGGTGTGAGCTAACGCACTCGCCCGATAAACTGGCATTCAGGAAACTCGTGATTTTGACTCTCAAATAGTACATTGATTTTTATTCATTTGGAATTAACACAGGGTGTTAATGCTTTTGGCATTCATTCCAACCATGTTAATGTTAAGGTGCACCCTTGATCATGCTTTATTTACTAATACATATAATTATACCTTATCACTGTACCTATAAAAAAATGTAAATGAAGTCTAATCGAAATTGTTTAATAATAAGGTGGACCCCATAATTAAGTATTCCAATTCTTGGTATATAATGGTTAAGTATAAATCTTTCACAAAAGAGCACTATTATACTAGTCTAAAATTTTAGAGATAATGGAGAATTGTCAGTTATACTACCATTTTTACGGTAAAATGTTCAATGCCATTTGTCCGGACAACTCTGCTAGTCTGGACAATTTTTTTTTTTTTTTTTGATTTGTTTTTGTACATATTATAGCTAGATGGTATAAGGTTTGAGTGGTTGACTTTTTTCTTAACATCTCTATTTTTGGTTCTACAAGAACCTGAATAATAATTGATTTGCACCTTGTTTGGAATTTGATGCGAATGTAAATTTAAGTTTGGTTCTTCTTGACGGAAATAGGAAGCGCTTTCTGATGTATTATTGAGATGTCTCATTGAAATACGTGTGGCTTCGAATGATTTTTCGCGATTTATTTCTTGTCGCATTCCCAGATTGTGGATAGTGAAAATTCCTTCTAATAAATTATCATCCGCTTATTTCGTATAGATGAAATTATTGCCCCTCATTTGAAATGCGCCACTGAGTCGCCCTCAGGACCCCGCGCCACTGAAATAATCGCGAGTGAAAATTTTCTAGTATATTCGCGAAATTTCTACCACGTCATCACTTCGTAATACCGCTCCTCCCCTCTTCCTCCCTATCATACGTCACTTATGTGTCTGAGTCAATCTTCAGTTGTCTTCTTTCCTTTTCCTTCTCTCTCCCTTTCTCTGTCCCTCTCCCTCTCTTCCGTCTTCCCCTCTCTCTCTCTCCCTCTCCCTCTCCCCTTTCTCTCGCTCACTCCTTCCCTCATTTTATACATACTCACCCCTCTTCCCAGTTTAGAGAGAGAGAGAGAAAGATGCTCTCTGCCTGTGTAATTTAGGTTATCCGCAATTCCAAGGGGCATCGCCCACAGGAATTCCGATACTTGTCTTCGAGAATATTTCAACCAAGGATAGACTAGCCGTGCGGGCTACGCTCTGCTCTACGTTCTACGTGACCAAGGCATGGCTGTGTTAGCTGATTCACTAGACTGTATTCCGAGGAAGTAGTGTGGGAATCAGGTGGTGATAGAATATTGTCGCTTTTTCAGTGAGGATCATAAAAATTCATGCAGGTCGATTTGAGTAAGGTGACGTTCTAACCAGTTCATTGAGGATTAAAGTTCAGCACACCTATATGTGGTAGCCGATTTGAACCACAGACCTCCAGGTTCCAAGTCCGCCGCCTTATCGATTAAACCACTGAGTCTGGTGGAGACGACTAATAGTAACAAAATAACCGACCAACCTACGAGTAGCTAGCAACATTAAGTAAATTACATTTGTGAATAGAAACTTTCAGCATAACATGTTCATTTTTTACCTATTCCCGTTCAATTCGGTCAGCAATTTTTGCACAACTGTCTACAATCAGTAAAAGCTGATGTGTATCATCTAGAATCTAGTGCTCTCTTGCTGGACGCTAATTGACCAAGATGTTTTTGTGTCTTGTAGGTGATTCACTTGTTTATTTTTCTTCGGTCAGACTGCCAGTCTACTCGCGGTGTAAATCATATTCCTTTGATTTCTAATTTCTAAAGCACAAACTATACTTTTATTGCTTACAATCATTACACCCATCCTAACCTAAAACAGACTGAACTTCTTGCCCAATCCTAAAATGTACTATGAAAATTTCGAATAGACTTATTCAATAAAGAGGAGACCTTCTCAATGCCTCGATGGGTTAAAGATCCAACACATGAGTGTATATTTATCACTTTGAGTCATGCTTCTAGGTGTTTTCATCTCGGAGTATGCGAAAACAAAAAAACAAATTCAGCACCAAACCAGCATTTTCCCCTCGATTAGACCAAGCCGCAAAGTTGAAACACACTCCAGTATAGCGACGTATCTTGCCGTGACTACACTCGTGTTTCCAAAACTTAAAGTTTAATTTCTTTAAAGTTTGTGAAGAAAAAAAAAAAAAAAAAAATCGAAAGCAAATTATAAATATTTCTTTCATGTGAATTTTAGAAATAAAATATAAATTTTCTTTTTTTTTCCAAATTTAAAGTTTAATTTTTTTTTCCCTCATAATTTTACCAAAACAGCCCCCCATATAATATATTTACTTTCTTACATGTTATTACCGACTTAAAAAACACATCACTCTGTGTCCTGAACTTTTCTTAACCATTAAGAACTGAAATTTTCAAGTCATGGAAAATCCAATGGTGTTGCGACCCAATGAGTTTTCCATTCCCGTGACGATGGAAATCGACATCCCCAATACATCTGCCACTCCAGGGGACAACAGCGGGGTGAGTTGGTTGAAAAAATTAAAGAATATATACCTGAGGATTTTTTTTTAAAGTATAAGTTAGTTATCATATTTGATGTGATATCACAACTAGCTTTACTTCTTTTTGAACATGTATACTTTTTTTATTATTAAATTATAGCTTACTAAATCTTTGCTGAACCTGAGACTCGAACCATCGACATCCGGTAACGAATCCGCCGCCTTATCCATCAAGATAATTATTCAAAGTAGGTGTAGTGATAAGTGATTTTTAATTGTAAAGAGTTTTCATTTCAAAGGAATATTTTTCCAGCTTACACAAAAAATAAGTAACTAGACTTTCTTTCAAGCGAAGTAGTGGGTTCGAAACTAAAATTCGACAAGATTTTTAACTAAATATGTATATCATACATTCATACCTCATACCCCCTCGCGCGTGGACTGCACGGTATTTGGCCCTATCATTTTCTTCTCTATCAATGGCATTTGTCAGCCAAAAGTATTGCTTTTTTACTGCCCACTTTTAACTGCTGTATTATTCATATCGATTTAGAAGAGAAAAAGTGAACGTGTATTATTATATTATTAAAAAGACGAGTCCAGCTTAGAATCGAACCAAAAAAGCAACATTGAGTTACAGATATTTTTTAAAACTTTTACCATGCACATTTGCCCAATGTGTTCTCTTTTAAATTTAATTTTTGCAAAGTCAAATGAAAATTTCCTGTATTGTTTCATAATAACACTCTTTAGTGGAAGATAACCACCAGGCAAGGTTAATGCTCAAAGCATTTTCTACCACCCAACCCTCAGAGTCTTATGATTATGTGGTCACAAACTCAAATTAATGAGGAGAAATTCATGCACTGGGTGGGATTCGAACCAACGGATCTTTACGTAGCCGTGGTCACTTTATTTTCTATGTTCCTCGGAGATACCATGGTTTTCCGCTGAGGCTTGCGTCCTCTTCGGAATATAGATAAACTACCTCGCACCCAGCCGCCGTGGCGTAACGGTTATGAATACTGCCCATTGTCCAAAGGTCTCGAGTTCAGAAAAACCCTGCAACCAGGTCAGATAGTAATAATAATAATAATTGTAACCTCGTACCCATCATGCATGCTGCACCAATTGGGGACAACCGTATTTCAAAAATTCATCCTCCGAAGCATTGCATTTGCAACCAAACCCCAGTTGCTCGATCAACAGGGCGGCGGACTCGTAACCTGTAGGTCGATGGTTCGTGTCCCAAGTTTAACACAATTTAAATCAATTAATACAAAGTATGATAACTAACTGAGTATTGTCATTCCAGAGATAATCATTATGTACGAGCATTTACATTGACTAAATCAATCAATCAGAGAATTTCACTTAACGATACGATAGTGCTCTAAAAGCTCTCGACATGTCCCACTGATCTCAATATCTAATCCTCTCTCATTCTGTATTCAATTCCTACTCTGGGGCAATCCTGGCACCACAACAAAGTCGGTCCTCACAAGACGTTGCCTTTTATAGTCATAGACAATCCATACCTTACCCATATCCAATCTGCGTGTACTGATGTCTGTAAGCACATTAATATTCATATCTTAGCTACATGGTCCATTTATAATTCATAATTAGTAAGAACTATTGAATGGGAAGCTTTCTATTCCAGGGTAATGTTTTTTATTCATTTATTTTTTAAGGTAAGTGTGACCCGTAATCGCTTTTGCAGTACTTCAGGGTACTGTACCTTTACATCCATGCCATTCCGGAAGTGGAAAATTTCGGTCAGAATTTTCCGCTTCGGCCGGAATTCGAACCCGCAGTAACCGGGTCAGTAACTAATGCTCTTAACCACTGAGCCACGGCTACCTGGTGATGTACTTGCCACCCAGATGCGTGTATTGCTTGGCTTGTCTTTCTTATTCAAACAGGGAGTATTTTCCGCTAGAGTCATCAATTAGCTAATGTGACGCTGGCTTTTTGAGGAGGCGACCAACTTTCTGGCTTGTCTTTCTTCTGGCTTGAAACGGGGTCGTATTTTCCGCCAGAGTTATTAATCAGCTGTGAAGCTGACCTTTTGAGCAGCTGACTAAAGACTGACTTTCTGAGGAGACGACCAAGTTTGCCGTCATGCTGCTGAATATTAACACAACAGATATAATATGTATAACTGTGCAGATGCGCACCGACCATCGATCAATATGTGGCAGTAGACTTGTTTAACCTGGAGGTCGGTGGTTTGAGTTCCAAGTACGGCAAAAAATTAGTTAACAAAACAATTCTAGTTTGAATAACTGCGACACTAAAATTATTATTGTGATAAACACAATTATTATTATTATTTTCTAGGTATCTCCTCTCGAGGATGTGAAGCACCTCCATAAAAGTTTATGTTACACCAGGAGCACGGATCTATGAAAAAAATCTCCTGGTGTTGCTCCGTTCACAATATGGGAAGGACTTTTGTTGGTGGACTTAATTGTCCACCGTATTCTCTCCCGTGGCCATACCCCTTGGTGGTCCCATCATTAATCTGACTGGAAAAGATGGGAAACCTTTTGTACATTCATGAATTGTGCCAACAGGAATGAGAGAGCAAAAAGATGTTGAACCTTTTGCACATTTATGAACTGTTCCAACAGGAATGAGAGAGCGTGTGTCTCTCTGTTCCTGTGGACAGCCCTTAGTCGCCTTTTACGACAGGCAAGAACAGGATGCCTTGGGAGTATTCTATTATCACCCCCTTACCCTACCCACAAACCAACAAATAATAATAATAATAATATGTAATATCGCCTTATTTATACTGCCCGATAAGGACTATTAATGTCCCATTATTCCAGCAGTAAGCCCAAGACATATGTGTGGTAAAAATCCCAAAATGGGAGGATAATTTGTCATGTCCCGGCTGGGTTTCGAACCCACGACCTCTGGATTCACAGAGTGCCGCCTTAACCACTGAGCTACCGGGACAGACTAGGGCGGAGTTTATGCCTTTGGGAATCTCTTTCATAAACATGAAAACTTGTAGTATTGAAGCATCTTGTGTTGGAACCAGTTCCACTGGCCGGAAGACACACGCGGCCACGCACTATTGCACCACTTGCCACCTGAGTGACGTCACCACTTCGTCATCCGTATAGTGCCCGGTTTTGAACGGGGGTTCCACCCACGGCACCTTCAACCACAGGCTGATTTACAATGACACAGTGCGGACTGTTAATTATTGTCTTCTGCATGTCGATATGCATAGTATACCAGGGTCCATTGTCTGTGAGGTTTTTTTTATAGAATAGAATAGAATATACCTTGTTTATACTGCCGAGGTAAGACTGAAAAGTCCCTTTACTCCAGCAGTCAAACAGGTCTTATATACACTTGCGAGCAATGAAACTAGGACACTTAATAATTCCAAATTTTAAACTCTCCGATAATTTTCTCCTGAAATATATTGATTTCATTTGAAAGGTAATTTTGTTTTCTTTTATTTATAGTAAAAATTAGGAAGATTGGACAACTCATTTCAAAGTAACAGGGTGGAATGTAAAAAATGTCAAAAAAAGAATACATTTGGGTTTAACAAAGTCATTATAAACATTTTATTTTTTACAAATTTATTACATTTTCAAGGTTTTCAGTAGTTTGTGTTTCCCCCCCTGGCCCTAATTACTGCTTCCAGTCGGATATTCATTGAAAAGATCAGATTTTTACCAACATCTTGAGGTAAATTGTTCCACTCCTCCCTTAGTGCCATTTTGAGCTCCACTGTGGTCCCAGGAGACGGATTTCTAGCTCGGACTTTTCTCTTTAGCATATCCCATAAATGTTCAATGGGATTTAGATTCGGACTGTTTGCAGGCCAGACCAAAGTATCAATTCCAACATCCTCTAGGTAACTAGTGACAATGATTGCCTTGTGCGGTCGGGCGTTGTCATGCATGAGGACAAATTCTTCTCCATAAAATGCAGCAAAAGGTATTACCTGGTCTTTCAGCACTTCCTCTATGTACCTTTCTGCCGTCAAACTTCCCCCACTAGTCCACAATTGATGAAAACTATGTCCGATTTAACTTCTGATGTAATTCCACCCCAGAACATACAGGAACCACCACCAAATGCCACAGTTTCCTTGATACAGCATTGAGCAAATCGCTCCCCAGGTCTTCGATATACTCTTTCTCGCCTGTCATTCACATACAAGCATGCCCGGCTCTCATCCGTAAATAATACATGGCTCCATTGCTCATGGGTCCAATTGACATGTTAGAGTGCGAAGTCCAGGCGTGCTTGTCGGTGATGTGGGGCCAGCCTGGGGCCTGTAGCAGCTCTTTTGGGGGTCAAGTTTTTCTCCTTCAGTCTTCTCCTAACTGTCCACTCGCTAACAGCTACATCCCGTGTCCTCTGCAGCTCGTGCTGGACACCAACTGCGGAAATGTGACGATTTCTCAGAGAGGTCATCATGATGAATCGGTCATCTCGAGCTGTTGTTTTGCGGGTGCGACCTGATCCTGGTCTGCGATTGAAGCTATTGGTCTCCCTGTACCTCTTAAATAGTCTGCTGACTGAAGCTTTGCTGATGTTGAGCTGATTTGCAACATTTCTCACTGATAAACCACTTTCAAGCAAAGCAACCACACTTGAAGCTACTTCAGGAGCTGTGTCCATTTTCACAGAACAAATGATAATGATATGATGTAGAGAATGTATTTTATGGGATAAATTTATAGTGCCTGTTGTTGGAACAATGCTTAATGTCTTGTATTTGAATGATAGTACATATTAAAATGGCAACCTTTAGAATAGCCGAATTATGAAACAGGAATAATCTAAGTGGACACTATATCAGCTGACTCAGGCTATAGTGCGCTGTGATTGGTTGGAATTCCCACTAGAGGGCGTGTTAAGGGATAGAGTCCAGGTGTCCACCCAGATTAAATCTAATCCTTGTTCATAATTTGGCCCTTAGGAATGGGGATGTGTGGTAAAAGTGGAGCTTTTTCCTGGATATCTCAAAAGAAATTTGAATCTGTATCTTCCACTGAAGATATTTCCTTGATATTTGATGGATAAGGACAAAAGATAAAAAAAAAAAAAATTAAAAGCCTCTAATTTCTTATTGAACAGGCCCTGCTCCGTCTGATTTATTCACAGATGATTCGGATTAGGCGAAGTGTATTTAGCGATTGATTTTTAATTCCACTGAGGTCTCAGTGAAGTCAAATATAGTATTGGTGTGCCCACGCGTCACCATGTCTTGTGAGCATTCCATATTCCATGTATTGTATGAAGAGATTAATCTATTGTTGGCTTTCTAATTAACTCATTTTATTATTGAAATATTATAAAATTAAAGCTCCATCAGTTCTTCAAACTGTGAGCTTTTGGGAAGAGTACCCAAAACACTAGCAGAGTTCCTACGTTGGATAGCCAAAGGAAATCTTTGAAATAGGAACGATTTTGCATTTTTGTTCCTTGTCACATTTATCAAATTATTACCAACTCTGTTGATAAAGATCTTCGTTGTTCTACTGAATGGCCCCATTGTTTCATTTGATATCGAATATTCGACTCTTGTTCAAATCATTGATGCTGAAACACTTCAATGGTATCGGACGTGGTGAACTCTCACTGAAGATGAGGCAACAAACCCGGCTTGTTTTAAGAACAAGTGATCCTTTTTACTCCTTATCGGTTGAAAGTAATTGTATTAAGGCTTTCGGCGGAATTATAGAACAGGATTCAATTGAATATAAACCAGACTCTCCCTCAAGTTGAAGTTGTAACAACCAATCACTGCACACTGTAGCCCTAAAAGTAAAAAATAGCTAGCTGAGTGTTTTTTTGGATGTCTATGCTGATCTTACGTTTATAAAACGAATCTACCTCAATTATATTTTATTATAGAAAATTTCTTACTTCCTTTTTTACTATTATAAATCATGTAATAGCTCCATCTTCCGTTATGTGTTGATTTTTTTTTTCTTGTTCCTTTTAGTATTGTTCCAACTGTTAGTTAGGGATTTGTTTATTGTTGTTTCTTCCATTCTGTAAGAAATCGGCTCTTACGACTCTTGCTTAAGGAAAGACCGAAAGCTACAAGTTCGTAATCATAACATTATCTCTCGTGTTTAACAACATGTATCGCAATAAATAATGAAAAAGTAATGATTCATGCAAGTCATTATTCGCAATATTCATCCGTCATAACTTTGCACTCTGCAATATCATCATGGTCATCATTAATTTTAATTTTCTGATCTGTATCTCTGCGTTCGTAACGCCCACCACCTCTCTGGCGTAGCTCTCTGCCTACCCTTGTCATGTATTCTCTGCCTACATGGAGCACGGGGACAAAATCTTGCTTGCGAATTCACCTGGTGACTTGCCCGTTTGCTAATGAGTGACGTCACAGTTCTTGTGAGCGTGAACCGACTGAAGCGTTGACGAAATGCGACTCTTCTGTCTTGTTCTGACAGTGTTGACAAGCGACGAATACCTTATTCCACACATGCATCCTTGTCCCGTTAGCTCAGTGGCTTTGGTCTGGTGATCTATAGAGGTCGTGGGTTCGAAACTCAGCCGAGACATGACATGTTATCCTCCCATTTTGGATTTTGACCTCATAATAATGTGTCTTTTAGAGACTGACCTCAGTAGCTTGATCGATAAGGCGGCATACTACTTGTAACCTGGAGGTCGGTGGTTAAAGTCCTGGCTTCAGCGTAAATTTAGTAAATTGAGTTTTGAGTAATTGTGATATCGCGAAGGTGATAAACACAAATATGATAACTTCAAAAAAAAAAAACTTTAATAATAAGTCTTTTAGGGTTTATTTGTACATAAAAAATGTCTTTTAGGGTTTATTTGTGCATAAAAAAATGTCTTAGGGTTTATTTGTACATAAAAAAAACAATGACGATAAATTCATGAGGCTTTTTAACCAAGGAAGAGTTCATTCACCTTTGCTCTACTTAGCATTTAGCACTATATCTTCCACCCCGCCCTCATTATTTGTAGTAAATTTCACCCAATATCTCCAATTTTTATATCCTCTTCCTTATGTCTTTGCTTTGTCCTTTTTATAAGCTCTGAGAGCTTCATGTTTCCCTTCAGTGACCTTTTCATCAGTTTGTCTCTCTACTGCAGATAGCTTATCTGCTTATCTAACTGTGAAACTGTCTGTCCTCCTGTTTGCTTCTTCTGTATCTTGCAATTTCCTTTATTGTATCCTCATTTTGCTTTACATTTCCTTTTCTCCTCTTCATCACTCTTCCTCTTCTACACAATTTTCAATTTCTTGATGCATTTCTCCAGAAAAGTATTTTATTTTTTTCTATTTTGCCCGTTAGATAGTTGTTGGTATATCTGTGTAGTATCTCTGATGATAATAGTTTTAAGACAATTACTTTGTGTAATGACTGTCTGAGTTATTATGTAATGAAATTCTTTCACTGTGATAAAGTGTAATACATTATTTTTTATCTTATCTTAGCAGTAAAATTTTAAATAATTTCTGTCTCTCTCGCTCTCGCCATTCTTCTTCCTTCCTTCTCTCTCTTCTATTTTGACGTAATGTGACGACCGTTTTCCTTAGGAAATAGTCACTTAGTTAAGCTTAAATAGTCATCCTCGTTAGATATAATTAACTAGTATGGAACTGTGTCATCTGAATGGGGAGATTCGGTTCCTAGTCATGTAATTTTTTCATGTTTTGCACACTCTACAATGTACACGAAAACTACACAGCAATAAATTTGTTGAATCCCAGTCATACTCAGAAACACAGCGTACGATTCATTCGCAAATATTTGAGAATCATTAGGAAAAAAAACTTCAGTGTATAATCCCGCACCTACCTAAAAATTAAGATTTTGCGTTGCAAAAAATAAGCTCACAGTCACATTGTAGAGCTAGTCTAGCTTAAAATATGAATAGGTTACATCAAACTTGTGATGGATACTGATTGATGTATTTTTTTTGTTACACATAATTATATTATAAGAATATTGTAGTTTTTAGTTCGATGGTGGGTTGACGGTCCTTGTTAAATTACTAGGTATAAGTATCTAGATCTAGACTACTAGCTTGCAACATCATTGAAATGTCAATCTTGTATATGTTATACAGCTATACACCTCTTGTGATATGTAGCAGATAGCAGAACTCAGTGTGTAGTCTTGTATCCTATCTAAGGCTACCTTCCCCTTCTAACCTATGCATATGCATTTATCTAAAATTATCATATCTGTTTTCATGATGTGATATTTACTCAAACTCGCCTTACTAAATATATTGACCACACTTTGGATTCGAACCACGGAACTCCAGGTTACGAGTCCACCGCCTTATCGATCGAGCTAATGAGGTTAGGCTTTGTATTTCTAGGTATAGTTATATATGCCCAAAAAGGTATGAACTTAACTCCTCGACAACCTCCGTCGTGGTGAAACCTTTGTTAATTTTTCTGTATCCCATTTAGGCAAAAAGATAGTAATCTATACTTGTAAAAGATAAATTCATTATGCACTTTTATATTGAACAATACTTTTGCCTCAGTAAGGGACAATCGTGCTGGACATGTGTGAACGATCATGAAGTCGCTTTTCTTATACAAACTTGTACTGTATACGAATTTTATATTCTAAATATACAAATATATTGTATATTATTAAAGTTTTCAAATCCGATAGAATGACTCATATTTGCAGAGAGAAAATGAAACATGAATAAAATTGATCATTGACTTCCTATACATCGAAAGTTGCTGATGTGGTGTGATCATATTTGGCAAACCAAAACAAGACTCGAGTGAGTAGTACTCGAGTTGGAGCGCCATACATGGTACCTCTGACCTTGTTGTGTACATCTCACGGCAAGGTTGTGGACAGGGGTAACGATATTGGTCACTGGGATGGTTCAATGTCTTTGTTGTTCAAACTTTCATGAGCCAACCATCAGCACCACCAGGCGCGGCCAGTGGGAAAACTTTTTTGGGGTGCTGCCACATAAACCGGACTTAAATAATAATAATAATATCGCCTTATTTATACTGCCCGATTTTTTTATTTTTATTTATTTAATACATGACAAGTAAATGGTTCAAATACATATAACAATGACAGTTTACATAATTCATAATATTTTTAATTGAACTTATGCTAGTTTCTTTCGGCTGTCGTCATCTCACACTAAGGGCCACACCTATGAAGTTTAGTATGGTCCTTGTGTCGATTAGGACTATTAAGTCCCATTATTCCAGCAGTAAGCCCAAGACGTATCATTATGTGGTTAAAATTCCAAATGGGAGAGGATAACTTGTCATGTCCCGGCTGGGTTTCGAACCCACGACCTCTGGAGTCTGTGGATTCACAGAGTGCCGCCTTTACCACTGAGCTACCGGGTATTTATAGAGTCGCTCTTTCAGTATCTAAAGAGTTTGAGTTTGTGTACCATGCTAATCGTAATAATTATCCATTTAATATTCTGGAAATGTGTGATAATTTTCATTGTGTATACGAGCTAGCACTTGAGAAATTTTTCTGCTAGATTTGACAATATTCTTACCGTTATATCAAGTTATGCTTGTATAACAAGCGTCAAGTTTCTTGAAAGTATTACCTAAATAAATGAATTAATTAAAAAAATCCTTTGTCGGTCAGTCCTAAACAAATAAATAAATGAATTAATTAAATAAATTTCCTTTGTCGGTCAGTAGGCTGATACCACCTACACAGGATTAATTAATGTCTTGTCTTTGTAAATATGGTTTGTACTGCCTTATATTAATATCAATGTTGACATGCTCATCTTGTACCATATCAAGTCTCTATAATTAGACAGAACGCATGTAATATTAGTAAATGCCCTTTTCCAGACTTCTCGTCTTCTGAATATGATTAAAATTAAAACAAAAGTAATATACAGATAAGGGCTTTCATCAGTCATAATCATTGTTGAAAAAAAAACACCATAAGTTAACATGGATGTATTAGGATGCTCGTATTGTACATAATATTATAGAATTGAAGGTTGACAGGGGCTTTGGAAATCATCAGATATATTCTTTTTAATCATCAGTTAATTAAAAATTCACCTCGCGTTAATTAACGATTCTCTGTTCCTAATTGCTAGATACAAAGCGACTCGATTACAAATTGTCCTGACCCTTATGAATAACTGCAAGGAAATGTCACTTTTAATATTCTCAGCACAGCGTGAGAAAAAGTTGGAAAAGTTCTTGCAAGTGAGTAACAACTGCACACAGGGAAAATCCAATATCTTGTGTATACAGGGTGAATTTCGCGGTTGGGTGGTAGAGAATGACTGGAGTTAAATTTTTCTTAATATACATGGGTATTAAGTAGCAATATTAATAATACTAATAAAACTTTTTAGTGGAATGTAACCACCAGGCGAGGTTAACGCTCAAAACATTTTCTACCACCTAGCCCTCAGAGTCCTATTATTATGTGTTCATAAACTCACATTAATGAGGAAAAGTTCATGCACAGGATTCGAACCAACAAATCCCTACGCTAGCTGGATTACCAGACTAGTGCGTTAACTACTTGACTACCAGTACACATGTTGTTTATTGTGAGAAGAATTAGAATCACCTTACTTTTACTGACGACTTGGGCTAGAGAATAGCATTGTTTGTTCTAAAATATTATTCACTTTTGTGATGTCACAACAACTCAAACTCGATTTACTAAATCTATGCTGAAACCGGGACTTGAATCACTGACCTCCGGGTTACAAGTCCGCCGCCTTATCGATCAAGCTACTGAGGTCGGTTCCAAAACCAATGTTTACACATACGTCCTGTTGTAATAGTTAGCTAAGTGAATGTCTGCGTGATAAATTAGTCAAGCCAATAATGAACCAAAATCTAAAAGGTGGAACTGTCACCAGAACACTTTTGTGGCTGACTATAAAGCCTCATTCTAAAATGAAGTCCATAACTAACTACAGACATACTTCGAGGTCCACAACATTTAGAGCTCAACCAAAATACGAAGAAACCAATGTTATTTACTCACTATAATCCACCTCAAAGAAGGTAAAATCTTGTGATTTCAAGTTATTCAAGAACAAGTAAGCATGTTTCCTAACATTTTTTCTGGTCACAAGTAGCGGGCTCCAAATATCATTTGTACCTATAGGTGTTTTCCGAGTATTCCTCACTGTTGCTTGAAAAAAAACTCTGAATATCAGAGGGATTTTTTTTATTTTTAAATCAGGAAGAAGGAACAAAAATATTTATTTTTATACAAATATTCATGCTGCCCACCATATGGTGGGTTGCTAAAAATCACAGTTTTAAAAAAATAAACTTAATAAATAAACTGAACGTCTGTGGTGTAGTTATTAAGTAAAAAAAATGTACATGAATATCAGAACATACCTGGACGGCTGTTTCGAGCTTATTAAATTTTCTCTCATATAAATAGAAACATTGTGTCCAGATTGTGTCCCTCTTCAGACCAATCTATGGCTGAAACTTGGATTTCTTTTTATACATATAGTAATAAATTTATGTACCACCCTGTATAGGAGCTTTCTCAACATGGCCTTGACCTGATGGGAAGCTTTCTTGTAAAAACGTTCTACCCCCCGCTTTCTGCAATTTACGCCAGAAGGTGCAGTGATTTTCTTATTCCTTTTTACTTCCGAGAAATTTCTAATATGAGAAATCGGAAGTATTGTGTTCGTTTTTGTAAAAAAAAATATTTTTTTGCTCCGATTTCAATTTTTTTCAGATTTCTGGACGTTTCATAACCTCCTGAGCAAATTTGGTTTTGTGTCTGTCTGTCGGTCTGTCGGTCTGTCGTTCTGTCGGTCTGTCGGTCTGTTAAAACGATTCCTTGTAACGCGCAAATCTCGGAAACTACTCGACCGATTTTGATGAAATTTTGCACACATCTAGGAGACATTCTGTAGATGGTCCCATTTTAAATTCATCGAATTCGTACTAGCGGTTCTTGGTGAAAGAGCCCATGCGCCTGACCACTAACTTTTTACTTAAACGCTTATATCTCGTGAACGGTACACCCGATTTTAATGAAATTTTGTGTGTGTATGCATATAATTGTTTTACATAAGCTATTTATATATTTTTTTAAATTAATTATAATTAGACTCTGATATTTAAGAAAATCCGAAATTTTGGACAAAAAAGTCAAAAAATAAGGACCACGACTTGCCGATACAGAAATTTTTGTGGAATCTAGAATGTAGAAAAAACGATTTTCTACCATATAAAACAAATTTGGAGAAAATCGGTTGAGCCATTTTGGAGATACAAGTAATTTAGTATAAAATCTCAAAATTGGCACGTGTTAACAATGTGAAACAATCACGAGGAAGTATAGAGTCCATAATTGGCAGTGTTTTTTTTCTTTCCGCATGTTAGTAAGTTTGCCGTTATCATAGGCTGAAAAACCCTTTTACATAAATATGTATATCAAGCTGGTTTATGTAATATACACATGGGTTCAACCCTTTGGTTTGTAAAACAAAAAAAAATGTATTAGTTTACGACCAATCTATGGAGGGCAACTCGGTAAACTGCCAAACACCTATGATTTTAAACAGCTCTTGAGAGGGCAACCTCTCATAATGTAAACATCTCGTGTGTGCAAATTTGTTTGCAAATCTATACAACATTTATTTGCATCAGGTCAATATATTTACATAGCCATCAGTAAACAGTAAAGACTTCCAAGAAAAAAGGATTTTTTATCCTATTACTTGGAGAAATTTCTAATATTAGAAATCGGAATTATTTTAATGTTAGTTAGTTTCTTTTAAGTATAGATATATTTCCGAATTCCTCTAGTGTCTTGACTCTTAAATATCTTAACTCATAAAATTTGCGTTGCTCTGTAGCTGTTTTTGTGCTGTGTCTATTTTATTTATGGCTTGAAGTTTGAAAAGAAACAAACAGATTGTCCAGCTGACACGCATAGATGAGGTGATGTTGAATGAACAATGAAATGAACTCGGCATCACAAAGACTGAATGTCCCAACTCGGGAGTCACAAAGACAAATAGCCAGTGAAGACGAAAGCAAGAACAAAGTGGACACTCCCAAACTCTGCGGAGGCGTAGAGAGGAGGCGTCATCAAATGGAGGAGACATCAACACTGAGCACAATGGATGAGAAGTAACACCGCGACCCTCAGGGAGAAATAATGGAAGATAATGGCAAATAAAAATATCAAAACATATGAAAAAACCAAATTTGTTTAGAAAAACTAGTAGAAATAATAATAATATTGTTTCAGATAGTGATGATAGTTGTTGTAACAGCAGTTAGCTGGATAGAAATAGTATTCGCAATCTCACACAAAAGAGATTGACCCTGTTCAAAATCTCCCGAGATGCTTGCAAAAAAAAAAACACAATTAGCCAACACCCAAACCAACGCATTGAATGATACGAGCTACAGTGTGTTTTGAAACTTGTACAGAAAGCTACGTCACGGGTATTTTCTCTTAACGTTTCACACCTTGGTAATCATGGTGTATGCCACATGCCACACGCTGTGAACTTCGTGTGAAATGTCGCTCTGGGAGAGATTAAAAAATTATCATGTTGACTTTTCTCTTGAAAAATTATTCCTGTAAAAAGGTAATTTCATAGGTGGCATGCATGTACGATGATTTAACAAGTGATCACCCTTTTATTAACTAATGGTCACATCCTAAATAAACTTAATTTTCCTCATTTATATTGGATTTTGGTGAAAATAATGGGGAGAAATGCATTTTTTTCTATCAGACACAGTAAAATCTTAGACCAAGGGACACCTAAAATATCATGAACGTTACTTACATATCTGGCAATTTTGAGTCTCCACATTAGTTTAAAAGAAATTTTATTATTGTAATTTATAAAAAAAATTGTTTCTTATGTGATAAAATAGATTTTAGTCATATATCCCTATTATTTTCACATTTATTAAAGGAGAAAGGTTGCGGACTTGATATGCCCAAGATAAATGAAAATGAAGTAGTCACTGTGGCAGAGCGAGTTAGCGCGCTAGGCATTGCACACATGGTGACCTGGGTTCGATTCCCAGCGGGGGAGGATTTTTTCTGCTCTGTACTTGGATGTTCGGGGTCCACTCATACCTCGTGAGGAAAAATGAGTAGCTGCTTTAATGTGAAGCAGCGACCAGTGGCAGAATCTTAGGCAAAAAAATAATTCAAGAAATTGTAAATTAAAGTGGTAAAGTCCTATGATTCTGCGCTACCCACTAAAATTGTGACATAATATCACAAAGAAAAAGCATTATTATTATTATTATTATTATTATTAAATGAAAATGACCCATATATAAAAACATACTATTTTATTGTAGAAAAAAGAAAGATTAAATTATTATATATACAAGTTCTAGGTAAATATGGTAATGGTAATGCTGCTAAAAGGCATTTGTATTTACGTAAGAGTCCATATAAACATATAACAAATAACAAAAGTTAAAAATCTGGTGTAAACATCACACGACTTTCCTTATCCCCCAAAAAGGAGTCGAATTCCGCCACTGGTGACTCAACGATAACAGTTAGCTAAAAATCAATGCCAAATTCATAATCAGCACTTTAAAATCATTGAATTTGATATGTCACAACCCCCATCTAGGATGAATAATAAAAAAGTTAGTCAAAGCGGGTCCCCGGTAAATACCGGTAAATTGAGGCCGAGGTTCAAAAAATTCAAGATATCAAAAAAATGAAGAGAATAGACCCTTATTATTTTTTTAATCTAAGAAAATGTTGTTCTCCAATTTTTTTTGTATCTGTAACCAATTCAAAGAAGCGGTGCTTGCGGCTAATATGTGCGGCTCTGCGGCCGTAGAACGCGGCCGATTTCAACCAAAAGTTTCGTGATTCGTCTGGTGTATAAAATTAATTTCCATACCAAATTTCAAGTCTCTAGCTCTTACCGTTCTCGAGATATCCTGTTCACAGACACACACACACACAGACGCACGGACCAATGGCTGAAAACAACTTTTTTGGTATCCTGAGGTTATGATTCGTCCAGAATTGTGAAAAACTGGGTAGGTCAAATTTTCGACGAATACAATACTTTCCTTATTATAGGATAAGGAAAGTAAAAAATAAAATACAATACAAAATTAGAAAATTTACCTTTCAAAATTCAAAAAATGGGAAGTAATATACAGGGTGTCCCACCAAACTTGGACACCTCAAATTACTCGGCCCCTGAAAGAGTTTTTGAAAAATAAAAAAATCTAGGGTACATGTGCTAATTATGCGGTTTCAGTTATGAATTTTTTTTTATACAGGGTGGTTCAAAAGTCAGAAATTGAGGTGTCAACTTTCGATTTTTAAATCGATCGACCTGAATTTTATTTGATAATTTTACTTCTGAATGATTCCTGAGTACTTTTTTAAACAAAAATATTACATACAAGGTGGTTTTTTTTCGACCAATTTTTTTTCTAAAGCTTGAATAACTCTAGTTCGGTTAATTTTTTCGATAACAAGAATAGAAAGTGTTTGTGTAATGAATACACGCACTTTCAATTGGCATCAAAAATTTTTATACAGGGTGGTTCACAAGTGAAATAATGACTTGATTTTTTTTAAAACCGAGTTTTTTTAAATTTTTATTAAGGATTAATAATTCTCGTCTAATTTTACACATTTTTCGTTAGTCATATCGAAAAACAAAACTAAAGTGTTGTACAGGGTGAGACATAATTTTTTGTAACACCCTGTATATGGGCAGTCAAAGAGACGCAAAATTAAATATAAAGACTAAATATGCAAGAAAAACTTTGATTTTTAATTAAACTAAAAAGTTATGGTGTTTTAACTAATATTGTCGCATGGACCACCCTGTAGATATTTTCTTAAACCATCATATGGGTAGTCGAAACTGTCTAAAATTCAACGAGGAGTCCACATCTGAAAGAAAAAAAATGAATTCAAAAAGCCATGCTCAATTTTGTGTCTACACCTACCTACTTTTTATTTCAAGTTTTAAAATCATTCAGTGTAGACACCAAATTGAAAATGGCTTCAAATTCGTGTTTTTTACTTGTTTTTCCCACATGATTCGAAGTGTTCGTTGAATTTTATACAACTTAGAGTACCTACATGATAGTTTAAGAAAATATCTACAGGGTGGTCCATGCGACAATATTAGTTAAAAAACCATAACTTTTTAGTTTAATTAAAAATCAAAGTTTTTCTTGCATATTTAGTCTTTATATTTAATTTTGCGTCTCTTTGACTGCCCATATACAGGGTGTTACAAAAAAATTATGTCTCACCCTGTACAACACTTTAGTTTTGTTTTTCGATATGACTAACGAAAAATGTGTAAAATTAGACGAGAATTATTAATCCTTAATAAAAATTTAAAAAAACTCGGTTTTAAAAAAAATCAAGTCATTATTTCACTTGTGAACCCCCCTGTATAAAATTTTTTGATGCCAATTGAAAGTGCGTGTATTCATTACACAAACACTATCTATTCTTTTTATCGAAAAAATTAACCGAACTTGAGTTATTCAAGATTTAGAAAAAAAAATTGGTCGAAAAAAAACCACCTTGTATGTAATATTTTTGTTTAAAAAAGTACTCAAGAATCATTTAGAAGTAAAATTATCAAATAAAATTCAGGTCAATCCATTTAAAAATCGAAAGTTGACACCTCAATTTCTGACTTTTGAACCACCCTGTATAAAAAAAATTTCATAACTGAAACCGCATAATTAGCACATGTACCCTAGATTTTTTTATTTTTCAAAAACTCTTTCAGGGGCCGAGTAATTTGAGGTGTCCAAGTTTGGTGGGACACCCTGTATATGACAAAATAATTATACATTTAAATTAAATATCTGAAAAAAGTTCAAACTAAAAATACTAAACAAAAATTAGCCATTATAAGATTCAAAATTAGGGTGATAAAATGTGACGAGAAAGTAATAATCAGAATATATTATTACTTCCGAGAAATTTCTAATATTAGAAATCGGAAGTATTGTGTTCGTTTTTGTAAAAAAAAATATTTTTTTGCTCCGATTTCAATTTTTTTCATATTTCTGGACGTTTCATAACCTACTGAGTAAATTTGGTTTTGTGTCCGTCTGTCGGTCCGTCGATCCGTCGGTCTGTTAAAACGATTCCTTGTAACGCGCAAATCTCGGAAACTACTCAACCGATTTTAATAAAATTTTGCACACATCTAGGAGACATTCTGTAGATGGTCCCATTTTAAATTCATCGAATTCATACTAGCAGTTCTGGGTGAACGAGACCATGCGCCTGACCACTAACTTTTTACTTAAACGCTTATATCTCGTGAACGGTACACCCGATTTCGATGAAATTTTGTAAGAATATGCATATTATTGTTTTACATAGGTTATTTATATTTATTTTCAAAATAATTATAATTTATTTCTGATATCTAAGAAATTCCGAAATTTTGGACAAAAAAGTAAAAAAATAAGGACCACGACTTGCCGATACAGAATTTTTTGTGGAATCTAGAATGTAGAAAAAACGATATTCTACCATATAAAACAAATTTGAAGAAAATCGGTTCAGTCGTTTTGGAGATACAAGTATTTTTGTATAAAATCTCAAAATTGGCACGTGTTTACAATGTGAAGCAATCACGAGGAAGTTTTGTGTCCATAATTGGCAGTGTTTTTTTTTTATTAGCATTTATTATAGTGTGCAATCAGAATATAAATATAGGAACAAAATATTATCAACAAAAAAATGACTATTGTTAGAAACATAAAGAATACAGAAATTATCACAGTTGATTTGCTTGTCTCATCATCCTGTTAATAGGAGTATAGAACATAATTATAGTTAGTCCTACAGAAGTTAAAGAACTAGGTGTCAGAAGTTAAAATAATATGATAAATAATATTCTTATAATGACAATTTTCTTTTTACAGACAAGTTTCGACGATGATCTTCCGCGACGCGGCTCACCACATCGTGCAGACCTTCGCTCGCATCTAGACGACCTCGCCCGACGTCACCCGGACATTGCCGATCAGTTACGAGGCTTCCCGACCTCCGGCGAATCGAACTACACGAGCGGCAGTGCCGACAGGACAGCCACAGAGGCAGGAGCTCCTGAGCAGAGACAGGATCAGGACAGCTCAAGCCAGACACAGGGATCTCAGGACGGCGCGGGGTTCAAGGAAGACAGTAAAATTGGTGAGTCAATGATTATAGAGTCCTTTATTAATAATAATAATATCGCCTTATTTATACTGCCCGATTAGGACTATTAAAGTCCCATTATTCCAGCAGTAAGCCCAAGACATATTATTATGTGGTAAAAATCCCAAATGGGAGGATAACATGTCATGTCCCGGCTGGGTTTCGAACCCACGACCTCTGGAATCTTTGGATTCACAGAGTGCCGCCTTGGATAAGCATTCATTGGGAAACCAGGAGATACTTGAACTTTCTCTAAAAGATTTTAGAAAAAGTTCACTATTGATTTCATGGTGTTGTTTTTATGAGGAAAATTAAAAACCAACTTAAACTATTTAATCTTGTGAGGAAAAATCAGCAGTTTGTATGGAGTGGTGGCTTTAGTATCAGCAAACAATGTCTTAACTAAGTCAATGAAATGATAAGTCTAGCAATGATGTGTTGTCTTCATGAGTTGTGAAATCAGTGAAATGATAACTCAAAAAGAACTCCTTACAAACTCGTTCTGGGGAAAATCTATTAGGTTATGAAGAGTATTAAGATCGAGCACGAATGTATAATTATATAAAAAAAGACACAATATGTAGGTATAGATAATATACTTATTAAATAATATATATATATATCACTGAAAAAAAATAATTTAGAACAGCCCGGTTGTACTTTATTAACATGAATCTTCTCTCTCTCTCTCTGTTAGGGAACCTTCAAAATCATGGCCTGAGGAACACCGTGCCTCTGGTTGACCCGTCTCGATCCTCCACTAGTCATCAGTCCGCCGCCCACCCCCACCCCAGCACAATGAACTCACAGCAGGACGCCCAGGGCTCCCGCTCCCCGAGGGCACAGTCCGCCCCGCCCACATCGGCTGACGAGTCCGGCGGTCAGCCTCGGTTCGTGTCGAAGATCGAGATCCAGCCGAATGGGACGCAGACACAGTCTGCGGCGCCGCAGGAGACAGGCGGCGACAGCTATGCGGCCGAGTCGGCGCCACCGCAGAGCCAGAATGAGAATCACGCGCCACCGCCGCCACAGCACCATGGTGAGTGTGGTTCCCCGGGCAGGGGGTTGTGGGTTCGAAGCTTTGGCAAGTGACGGATTTTCTTACCACCCAAGCAAGGAAGGATTTTTTTTTCTAGAATTTAATTTTTTTTTTTTTTTTTTTTTTTAAAGTTTTTTTTTAAAGGAAGGAATTGGAAAGCAATTACCCCATAAGTTTTATCATTTCGAAAGTTACTGGAGTTAACCAAGTTCAGGCGGAAGTTCATTGGAGTTAATGAAGCATCATCAAGCAAGGTCAGGTTGACCACCCAAACTGTTGGTTGACCACTCAAATTTTAACCCTTATGATACTGGGGCTATTCTTGACCTTTTGGAGGCTTGATGAGTTTCATATATCTAGCCGGTTGGGTAAGTTTCCCAGATATGAAGAGTAAAAGCCTCGTGTCTTCTATATTATCCCCGTGTATAACCTTCTATCTTAGGTCACAAAACATCTCAGTTAATAAAAAAGAGTTTAGTGACCACAACTTCTTGGCTCTCTTGAACGTATGCTGAGAATAACTTACCCTCGTGTTTCCAGGGCAACCTCACAACAACTACCCCAACCAGCAGCATCAGCAACAGCAGGACACTTCCAAAGCCCACGTGAAGCAGCCCAATGTCAGACATATCCCCATATTTGTGGAGGGTGAGTAGAGACATTCGGCAGAGAGATACAGATTTATTATAAAACGTTGCTGCCCACATATCTGAAGGTTGCTTAAAAACACAGCATATTAATCAATACATTAGAGAACATCTTTTTTTATATACATATTTTCTTATTCTTTCTTAATGAATTTTCTATTTTCTTTCTTCAAGAGCTGGAATAGACATGAAAATTTACTATTTTAACACTGTCACAAATATTAGTTTGTGACAGTATTTTTAGTAAATTCTTTAAGTACAAGTGAATACTTGAATCTGGCTGGGGGACTATAAACAGGGAGTAGACCAGCATTGACTTGGTTCTTGGGGCCCTTGTCAATTATTAGCCTCCTTGTAAAGACAGTGGTACAAGTGCTGAGTCATTCCTCCACTGTCTGGCTACCATCGTTCACGATGACGCCACCCTATGATGATGATGAATACTTGAGTTAAGATTTATTATTTAAATCTACACTTTATTTCTGTTTTAAACATAAACAAAGGAATCAATGGGAATGATACATATTCCATAAATTAATTAATCAACTGTCATTGTATTTTTTATATTATAATTTATTAAAGACATTCCGACAAAAAAATAGAAAGTTGTCTAGCAATTGTGTCGAGCAGAACAGTTATTATTGATTTGTAGTCTATACTCAAAATTGTTTTTTTTTTTTTTTTTCTTCTTCATTCGGGAGCGATCGTGCATGATCCATTTATACATAGAGTCGAACTAACTGGACAAACTGTTCAGTACATTAAAAAACACAACCTCTCCTTTACCTACTACGCCCTACAACTAAACCCCCCCCCCCCGTTTTCCCCCCTCGCAGGTCGTGATGCGCCCATTGTGAACCGAGACCACGAGCCCCCCTCCTCTTTCCACCACCAGGAGCCGCCCCCCGCCCATCACCCCCGCTACAGGGAGCCCATATTCGAGCCTGTGTTCTCCGCCGCTAACAATGTGCCGGTCGACAGACCCTTCGGTAAGTGATGAGTAAAGCCCGGATTTTATGCAGCCAAAAATGTCCAAAATATGCAATTACTTATAGTTCAAAACCAAGAAATATGCACAAAACTTCCAAAATATGTATAGAATACAATGCAATATTCAGAAATTTTATATGAAATAAGTGTAAATATTGTATACGGAAAATGATAATTATATATCAAGACACTGATCTTCTCCCACTTAAACGTCCCCCAGTTAGGTCAGAGTTCATATCTATACTTAGCAGTAATCTTAAAATATAAATGAGAAATATGGACGGACTTTGTATGTATCTTTGAGTCTTTGTGTGTCCGAATTGTTTGGGCGAAATGGTAAGAGGTAGCAAAAAAATGATGAGAGATGGTCCCACGTAAAATTGCCGTACGAGTTCAAATGTCCGAAAATCCAAACTGATGATGATGATGATAATAATAATAATAATAATAATAAAATAACAAATTTCTTCTAACAAATGTCCTTCTAATAAAATATGGAATAATAATAACAACAAATCTCTTCCCATTGCCAGGCGGAGCACACCATGCCCCGGGAGGTGTAGGGTTCGACATACCCATTCAGACTGAGAGAGGGGGCTTCCGGCCCAACCAGTTCGGAGGCTCGGGCTTTTCCAAACCCCAGCAGCCTCAGAGACCCGCACCCAGTGAAAAGGTGAGACCCGAGACTTGAGTGAGAAGTGCAACTAATGCTCTTATGTATGACTAGCGGGCTGTCGTCCGCTTTGCGGGCCGAGGCATGGCCGTGTAAGCAAAAAATCCTTTTTCGCCAATGGCAGGTGTTGAAGTGGGAATTTCGAAAAATCCCGTCTTATTGCACATCTAGACTATAAGACTAAGCTACCTAACAAATTTCAGCTTACTAGGACTTATCAGTTCGGAGAAACAGTGATGAATCAGTGAGTGAGTCAGTCAGTCAGTGAAACTCTCTTTTATAAGTATAGATGTATGTTTATCCAGTTCTGACAAACATACGTGAAGTATATGGAAAAAAGGAATGATTTTTTTTTTTTTTTAACTAAAAGGACAGTTTATTAACATTATAAATATAATAAAAAGTGGCCCAACACATGCTTTGCATAATGGGTCACTTAAACTTGCCATATTTTAATTTTTAGTCATTAAAGTTATTTCTTTATAATTAAATTTTGTATGAAGATGAAAAGTATTTGTTTAATAAAGGAAAATCTTTCAAAAGTAAAAAAAAAAAAAAAAAAAAAAAAAAAAACATCAGAAACAAATTAGATGTTCATTTAGTACTATACGAGGTCTGTCCGGAAAGTTCGTATAAAAGTGTTCTGGGAAGGCTGGAAAGCTAAGTGGGAAGACCAGGTTGGCTGCGTTCCCTTCTATAACACCCAAACAATGCTCAGTGTGCGCCCGACCGCCGTACGAAAAGAACTGGTTCGTCCCGGTACCTGTGAAGTGACCCCTCTCTCTACCACTCGTCGGCGTCGGAGCTCTCAGTCATTCAAGAACAGCGCGTCATCATCAAATTTCTCGCGAAACTCGGCAAGAATGGCCGCGAAATTTTTAATGATCTCAACCAAGTTTATTGAGATGATGTTTTCAAGGAACCAACAGTCCACAAGTGGTTAAAAAGATTTCGTGAGGGCCGAGAAAGTCTCGAAGATGATCCTCGGTCAGGACGTCCTTCCACTTCCAGCACCTCTAACAATGTGGAAAAAATTCGATCTTGTGTCCTGCAGGACCGTCGTTTAACCATCAGACAGGTGGCTGAAGAGCTTTCTTTGAGCAAAACAACTATTTGGCGCGAGAGGGGCGGTAGATCCTCCACCATGACAATGCCCCTGATCACACCCCCTCGTTGTGCGTGAGTTTCTGGCTGACAATTCGATCATAGCGACTGAACACCCAACTTATTCACCGGATTTGGCACCTTGTGACTTCTTTTTACTCTCAAAAACAAAATTGGTGCTTCAGGGGCGGCATTTAGAGGACGTTGAGGCCATTAAAACATCAACGACGAGTCAGCTGAGAAGCCTTCAAACTGAGGACTTTTAAGGAGCCTTCAAACAGTGGAAATGGCTATGGCAGAAGTGCATTGTGTCCCAGCGAGAGTATTTTGAAGGAGACAAAATTGAATTACCCGATTAATTGTAAAATAAAAAAATTATCTCATTTTTATACGAACTTTCCGGACAGACCTCGTACATACTGCAGCCAATGTACTATACAGAAGTCAAATGGTTAAACGAACAAGAGGTGGAATTATTAGACTTTTATCTTGGTGGTGTAAAGTTCGGTGAAATATTTTATCTGTAAAATAAAAAAGGCCATCTTAAAAGTCCTCTTAGGGTAGAAAGTTTCGATTTTGTGTATTGTATTGATTGGGAATAGTTGTTTCGTTATCCTGTGTTCTCTCTTGGTTATTGTTTGAATCTCACCAGAAATAAGTGAGGTATCTCTAATATCAATTTATAGTCCACATAGTTTTTTAAAGCGTTTAAGGCCTTATCAAGAAGTGGGTTTTACCATCCATACGCTAAAAAATTAACCTCACCCAGCCTGGTTTGGACCAAGAATAGCCAGCATCACGTAGTCTTGAATTTGAATGGTCACTAATTCAAGTTCTAACCTTGCTGGACGTTGCTCCACTCCTCAATTTGTTATTTTTACCCTTCTAAACACACTACAATTCTCTGTCTACCCTGCAAGAATGAGACTAAAACTAAAAAAGTCCCTTTAATGAAAGAGGAAAATAACCTCTTCATACGAGAAACCTGGATATAAAAGAAAAACTTTCCGGTCCCTCCAGTTCTCTTATACCAAAGTTCGTCTGCATTTCCCCTCGTTATATTTCCCACTATAATCATCCACGATTATCCTCAGGTGCACCGCGTGTTCACTCAGCAGACGGAGGCCCCCCATGCCCATCCCGCGCGTGCGCAGCAGGCCCCCCACGCACACCCCCACCCCCCTCACGCTGACGTGCCGGACAGTGCTCACCCCACCCCCGCCTCCGCCCCCGCGGCGGCCCCCTCCCCCCCGCCCAAGAAGATGTCCCGCCCCAAGACCCCCTGGAGGTGATTCAGGAGGTGCAGGCGGAGGTGGACAAGCTCAAGGCGGAGATAGACAAGTACACTGGTGAGTCATAGGAAATTATTGGACAAGCTCAAGGCGGAGATAGACAAGTACACTGGTGAGTCATAGTTAATTATATATCTGTCTGTCGCGGTAGCTCAGTTGTTGTTGTTGTAGTAGCCAGCTTGGCTACAGCTGGAGGGTTGAGTGATGGTCTCCAGCCAACTTTATTTCAAAGTTGACACGTCCTGAACCACATATTTCTATGTGCGATCAACCATCATGAGGACATAGACTTTTCTTTATAAGCCATTAAACCCTTGGGAAACTGCTAGCTAGCCTGGCTTGTAAGGGTTGGCTAGTCTGTTCTCTGTTTATAGTCCTCTAGCGAGACACTGGTCTTCTCCCTGTTTAACGTCCCCCAGCTCAGTCGTCAAGGCGTCTGGACTGGTAACCCAGTGGTCGCGGATTCAAAATCTAGCCGGGACATGACGAGTTATCCTCCAATTTAGCATCTGTCTAAATCTCTAAATAATAATACGTCTTGGGTTCAGTGCTAGAATAATGGGACTCATTAGTCCTAATCAGGCAGTGTAAATATGGCGATATTATTATTATTATATCTTAATATTCATGCACTCACTTCTTGTAGCATATTTTTTGTCGTGAAATTTTTATCCAAACCATATTAAAACTTAATTGTTTATAAAAAAATAATTCAAATGAATAAACTTGGTCTGAAGTTTATTTCTATCAATTTAAAGCTTATTTCTTTGTTACTCTTAGCAAGCAATATAGGCATTTGAAGAAAATTCAAGATTCTGTAAACTCCTTGAAAAAGCCAGCATCGATGGCACCACGTTGAATATACCAAATCTCGTTCTGACACTGAAGTTAAGCAACGTTCAGCGAGATCAGGACTCGAATGGGTTACTATTTAAATTTGAACACTCGTGATGCTGGGTATTCCCGGCCTTACTCAAGCTGGGTGAGGTTAATTTCTGTAGCTAGTGGACAGGTTTCAAAGTCTACTTCTTATTATAGACGTATGTCCATCCCGACCTGTTTTCCAACAACTCATTTTCTAAAGCAATTATTTCGTTAAATTTATGCCGAGAAAAGGAGTGTACAATCTTTTTGTTTTCTTACAGGTACCTCACGCAAAGAGAAAGAGTACATCTATCTGGACGAAATGCTGACCCGGGAACTCCTCAAACTGGACAATGTTGAAACCGGTGGCGTGGAAGAGATACGCAACCTGCGTAAACAAACCATCAAGAACATTCAGGCCACGATTGCCGCGCTGGAAGCCAAGGTGCCGAGTACCCCTGCTGGGGGTGCCGTCAGCGAAGAGGTTCCTTCGCCCGCGGGAGGGGAAAACCAAAGCGTCGCGGGAGGGGAAAGTGGCGTGGGGGAAGGTCAAGGGGCCGGGGATGCGAATGCTGCGTCCATGGAGGTTGACGCCACCAAGCCCGAGGGTGGGGAGAGTCAAGGAGAGAGCGGGGAGGCTAAAGCGGAGAGTGGGGAGGGGAAGGGAGAAGGAGATAGCTCTGCCGTGGCGCCGGCACAACCAGGGCCGGGGGAGAAGAAATAACTTTCATGCTCTTGTCTGATTATCTTTCCATCTACTTATCTTTCCTCTGAGTCGTTTATTTTTGTAAGCATTTTGTACCGATCGCCTTTTTTGTAAATGGTTTATACTTTTTTTTTTTTGTCGAGAAGGGCTTCTGCAAAGCTTTAATTCTGTTAAGATTGGTTCAAGGAGTTTGTTGAGGGTTCGAATGAGAAATGTAGAAATTTTGCCTTGTATTCTACTCGCTAGTTCAAAGTTTATCCTAAATATCTAATAGTCAAGTTTAATCGTATTCTAAATACGACATTTTGTACGCAAGTAGCAGTGTAATCACTATAACCTACACATTATGTATCTTAGAAACACTTAATCCTTTTGTAAATCCTCTTCTTTTTTCACTTATTAGTTTAAAGTTACTTTTAGAGTTATAATTTATTTATTTTTACACGTCATTTTGTACTTTTGGGTTTAAATTATGAATAAAATTGAACAAATTTATGTTAAAGAATATTGAGATACCTAGATATCTTGTACAAGACTTGTGCGAACTTTTGTGGCAAAGTTTTTGAAACTGTTTTGATTTAGAATTTTCCATAGAAAATCATTTCAGTAAAAGCATACATAAAAGTAAATAATTTTTACTTTTTGTACTGATTTGATCGTTTCCCTTGTAGTTTCAAAGTCCTAATTCTTTTTCTTCGAGATAATAAATATCATTAGTTCTCGCAGGCGCGAACTACCTACAAAAAAAGAATACACATTAGAAGTAAATTAGATGTTCATTTAGTACTATACATACTGCAGCCAATGTACTGTACAGAAGTCAAATGGTTAAACAAACAAGGGGTGGAATTACTGAACGTTTTATAACACTTCAAGTCACTTCATTTTAATGTTTGGGTTGATATGTTTACCTTATGCTGAATTTTCACACTAGAAATTTTGTACATTACACCTTTGATGAGAAAATAACTGAAATGATATGTAGTTTTTTTTTTTTAACTCACAGTAAATCCCAATTATTGACCTAGATTTGAACCTATGACCCATGGGATAGTGATGAAATATTTCCAACAATGCCAGAAGACTCGAGCAACGTCTATGAATTTCATCCCTCGTGTTTCCTATATGTTACCCTTATACATTAATGTGTACTATTTGTGTTTCGTATAATATTGTCAGTGTACATAGAAAACCGAGTGCTACCATTGAAGAAGATTTTTGGAATCAATCAGGAAAAAGCGGACTTTTAAGCCATGTTTTTGCAAGTACCTATTGTTTAAGTTACCCATTAGAAAAATATGATCCAATCAACGATGCTTGCTATGAAAACCAACATTGTTGGTAAACATGACTGGTAAAGGCTCCAAAGGCTGAAACTATTGCTGTCTCAAACTTCTTTTTCAACTGGTTTAAAGTTTGTGTCCTCTCACTGGTTTGCCTCGAAAAATATTTTTAAGCAAGTGTAATTTATGTTTACTTTTAAGTCATATGAATATTGATTCAAAATAAAACGCAGTATAGTTTTTTTAGTTATCTAAAATATAATTTGTCTGATTCTTTTTTTCCTCCCGACTTTCGTAAAATTGTTACACTGATTTATTGACATCGCGTTTTGAATTGAATCTTAAAACCGTAAATTATGTTCTCATCAACAACACTGGAAAGTGTTGACACAAGTATTTTAGTAATCATTTTTATGCTTATGTCCGAATCCTCTTGTCACGTAGAGCACTCCTGGGTGCCACCAGCTGGGACGCTATCTCCGCCACCTCCAAACTATCTCCTCGCTCAAACAGGAACCCCACGCACTCCCTTGCCTGATCTTCACTCCACTTCACCTCACTCCACTCCTTGAGAATCTCTTCTAGATAGGATTTAGTTAGGTACGGATTAGATTTTGTCAGGTATGATCTACTACTAGAGCTAAACAGGTGACTAAAGCTAGACACAAATTTCCTCGATTGAGATTTTGCCAGTTCGTTAGATTTTTCTACTTTGTCTGCTTTCGATATTAATTTTTCTGTCGTTTTACCACCGAGTTCTTGTGAATTTAGATTCGAATTTTGAGAGCCACGTATTAAACTTTCTCTGGAGGTGTTACTTTGACATGATCCGTTGTGGGATGCGATGTCTGCCTCGCTGGTCAGACCACATGTGTAGAAATACTCCAGGGCTCTTACCACTTCCTCGTAGGTGACATCCCGCACAGGTCTATGGTTCAGGTAGAGAATGAGGAAGTGCGGAAAGTCCACCTCCTTCAGTCCCATCAGCTGGACCTCAGCGGTCATCACCTTCAGGTCGAACTCAGAAGGGAAGAAACCAAGGGCCGAGAGAATGAAGGGGAGATCACAGGGGTCGATGGTGGTGCGGACGCCAAGTTCCTCCGAGTTCAAGAGACAGGCCTGTG
This sequence comes from Bactericera cockerelli, assembly GCA_024516035.1. Lineage (NCBI taxonomy): Eukaryota > Metazoa > Arthropoda > Insecta > Hemiptera > Triozidae > Bactericera > Bactericera cockerelli. The sequence goes on from CM044961.1 coordinate 16,338,776, forward strand.
GAAAGGAATAGCGAATTGATTCTGAAAGTTTGCTTGGACTACAGTCATACCTGGTTAGAAGAGAACTGAATATAAGTGAACAGTTTCCAGGTCCAATTTATCCCTCTAAAAGGAAAAATAACCTCTTTATAAGAGAAACCTGGATATAAGAAAAATATTCCAGTCCCTTGAGTTCTGTTGTATCCAGGTTTGACTGTATATGTATAATATGGAATCAGGAATGGATATAGGAAGTAACTTTAACAGGTAACTATGCAATAGGTACACATTGTGAACAAGGGAAGAATGTACTATATCAATCTTTTCCTCTTCACTCCTCAGATTAAAACTGATAGTCCAGTAAGTTTCACTCACCGCTTTCGAAGGAAACTTGTGACACGCCCCCTGAATCGTGAAGTACACAAACGTGTCCTTGATATTTGTGTAGACGTTTCCATAGCAACCACCAGGAATCATCTCGTAGTAAGGTATGAGCTCATGCATGAATTCAAAATGGCCGCTAGGTGAGTGAATATCATCCGTTGCGATTTTCCAAAGCAAAAGTAAATCTTTTTCGCATTGTTTTCCATTCCCAATGGTAACCAAGTAACCAGTGTTTTTAATTAAATAAAAACGATCCGTCGACTTCGGCAAGGTGAAGTAGATGTGACCGTTAGTCAGTGGTGTTAGCGGTAGAATCTGTACGCCGATTTCCGTTTGCGTGGTAAAAATTCCTGCGTTCAAAGTAGGAATCAACCGGAAATCTGTAACCGGTGAGCGGAGCACCGGAGTCTGCACTGTCTTCACGCAGGTCATGCTGGATTTCTCGTAGAAGCGGTACTTGTACGCGCTGTTACCGATGAGGTAGAGATCGTCTTCCTCCACCGGTTTGAGAGACGCGTTGAGCACGTCAGCGGTGAAATGGTCGTGAGGGAAGATGCGAATGAAGAGGGGCTGCGCGAACTGTTCTATTCTGGAGATGCGCGCGCAGGAATCATAGGAGACGTTTCCATCAGAGTCTAGCGTCTTGGTGACGCGTTGGATGTAACACATGCGATCCGTGCCTGGGGATGAGAGGAATGTACAGGCCAAGTATTTCCAACTTAATCTTGGAGGCATTTCACCCTTATACACCCATGATTCCTCCTATAACTAATAATTAATAGATTACGTGAGTGACAATTACCTGGGAATTTGCTGTCCCTGTAATAAATAAGATAAGATAAATTGTTTTATTTAGAATCAATATACAAACATATAGTTTACAAAGCAACACTTTCCCTAAGCTAATACAAAAAATGTGGGCTTCTAAGGAAAGATTTATTTTAACTTTTCAATGTTTCGTAAAAATAAGGTTTCAGTTTTTAGGATACTGAGTGCTTACTTGGCTTGAAACCAACATAAGTAGATTGAGAGAATAGTTTTTGTTTAAGCATAGTCCTTTTAAATCTATTTTACCCACTTCCTAAGCACTGTAAGTTCTACTCTGTAAGGGTTGAGTGGAAGAGATTGCCACAGGCAATAACCCCGCCCTTTAGGTAGGACATTATTGTTATTTTCTGTTTTACTTATTTATTTTTTCATTTGTTTGTTTTTTCTTAATTTTATACTGTTACCACTGTAGGTACTCTGTCCTCTCAATAAAGCATACTATAATAATAATAATACTCCCACTTCCTCAGCTCAAAATCTTACCAATAGAAATCACCGTTGTTCCGTCTGCGCACGCATCATCCATGAGCAGGTCAGTGACCTTGTCATGCGCCTTGTAGTGCGCCACAAGGCGCAGTTCTGTCAGCTGTAGCATGTCGTACAGGGCGATGGTTCCGTCCTGATGCGCCGCGGCCAGCATCACGTTGTGCTTGTTAGATAAGATGGAGATCACCGGGCTGTATAGTGTATAAACAGAAATCGGTATAAACAGAAAAGAGAGAAGTTGTACTAGATTGCCGACCTCCGTGGCTCAGTGGTTAAGAGCATTGGTTACTGACCCGGAGGTCGCGGGTTCGAATCCCGGTCGGTGCGGAAATTTCTGACCGAAATTTTTCGTTTCCGGAATTGCATGGATGTAAATGTAAGATGCCCTGAAGTAATGCGAAAGCGGTTCCGGGGCACTCTTAACTTTAAAAAAAAAAAGAAAAAAAAAGATGTACCTACATGAATACCAACCAGAACATACCTGGACAACTGTTTCGAGCTTATTTGCTCTCATCAGCAGGTAATAGTTCTGAATATTCATGCCATCAACTAACCTCTCTATTTTAATCGGTATAAACAGAAAAGAGAGAAGTTGTACTAGATGTACATGAATATCAGAACATACCTGGACAACTGTTTCGAGCTTATTTGCTCTCATCAGCAGGTAATAGTTCTGAATATTCATGCCATCAACTAACCTCTCTATTTTAATCGGTATAAACAGAAAAGAGAGAAGTTGTACTAGATGTACATGAATATCAGAACATACCTGGACAACTGTTTCGAGCTTATTTGCTCTCATCAGCAGGTAATAGTTCTGAATATTCATGCCATCAACTAACCTCTCTATTTTAATCGGTATAAACAGAAAAGAGAGAAGTTGTACTAGATGTACATGAATATCAGAACATACCTGTGCGCGGAGCAATCGTATTGTAAAGTGGAGCTCGTCTTGACGTTCTTTTCATTTTCACTGTCGGGGCGTTGTTTGGGGTTGGGTGAGTATTTTGAGAGAGTTTCAGATCTCATTGAGGGAATGGAAGTCCAGAATTTGTTGGGTGAGGCGGGCAGACGGTAGAGAGTGGTGAGAGTGTCCCCGTCTAGGATACAGATGAGGCCTGTGGGAGGTTACACTGAGTTAGTTTTTCCGTGAAGTCTAGAAATTAGCTATAGTAGCTATTCCTATTGAAGTTAGTATTTTAAAAAAAATGAAAAAAGATACTCCCTCATAATTCAAACTTGGAGGCATTTGGCAATTATGATATTCTAGGTTCATTACTCCTTGCAAAATGATTATTTATGAATTACTTTCTAATTTTATTACCTGTAAGGTATAGAAAGCATTGTTTTTTTGTTTTTAAATATTTTAGTAATTTATCTCATGAAAAAAAAACAAGTCAGAAGCTGTTCTAATACTTTTTCTTACCATTTTCCAGGCCACACAGGAGCAGCGTAAAGTCAAATAGGATCGCACAATGCAGACACGTTATTTCCTCTTGTTTCTCCGCGGGAGCTTTGTCTCCATGAAGGATCTCACACAGGAATTTTCTTTGATGCTTGCAAACATTTAACTGGAATTGAACAAATTATAACATTTATAACTTTAAAAAAAATCGATATGAACATTAATTTGTATAGGGGTGAACAATTGGTGCTAAGTAACAAGGTTTAAAAACTCCCAATTGTAATTTTCACCACATAGCCGTACTAGGCTTACTGCTGGAATATTGGGACTTATTAGTGTTTGTCGGGCAGTATAAATAAGAGGACACGGTTAAAACGAACTCACGGTTAAAACGTGGATTTAAAGGAACTCATGGGACCGGAATTTTTTCTCTCTTATATCTAAGTTTCTCATATAAAAAGGTTATTTTCCTTAACAGAGATGTAAATTGGACCTGGAAATTGTTCTTTTATTATCCAGTTCTCTTATATCCAGGTTTGTATTACTATTATTATCCTTTGTCCACTCACTTCCTCACTTTCCCCCACATCGAGAGCTGTCCTGATCCTCCTCCTGTGGAGTCTGCGCTGGAGCCTCCAGTGAATCACCTCCAGCATGTTGCCCCCACACAGGACATACATCAGATCCTTGCGGGGGTGGAAGGCCACATGGGAGATGCCCGAGAGCTTGGACTCCAGGATAGTCCAGTAGAGACCGTTCATGAAATCCAGCTGGAGTATTTCTTCTTTATCACCTGAAGAAGAGGTTACATTTCACTTCCGAGAACTTTCTAATATTAGAAATCGGAAGTATTTTTCAATTTCATTTTTAAAATTTTCATATTAAATTTGTGTTAATTCACAATCGACAATTATTTCTCCAGCTCGCTTTACTTTTTTTATATAGGTATGAACAGTTGTTCAGATCAGGCTTTATTTACATAACTTTTATATAGATATATATACAAGAAACAAATTATATTTACAAGTTAAATAAGGTCTGATAAAGGATGGTGGGTGATAATGCCTTCGGCATTCTCTTCCGAACTTTACTATTATTATTATTATTAGGTATTATATGACCGACCTGGTTGCAGGGTTTTTAGTGAAACCCTTTTACTATTAACACTGCAATCTAATTAGATCTAATGTGACCAGTTGATTCTATTTGGTTTTAACGTCCTGATTAAATTGGAATAGATAGTCAGGACGGGTGTTTAACCCTCCGTTCTCTGGGAATCGTACCAGCTACCTACAATAACCTCACCCAGCCTGGGTAGGAAGGTAACCACCAGGCGAGGTTAATGCTCAAAGCATTTTCCACCACCTAACCCTCAAGAGTCTTATTATTATGTGGTTACAAGTTAATGTCGAAAAATTCATGCACTGGGTGGGATTCGAACCAACGGATCCCTACGCTACCTGGATTACCAGACTAGCGCGTTAATCACTTCGCCGCTGCAAACACAAACTGTCGTATCTGCAAATTTTGCCATTTTCAGTTAAGAAGCGCACATTCTTCCTTTTTCACGTCACGAACTGTCGTATCTGTATCTCAACTCCTTCCCGAAGTATTCAAGTTTTAAGGTTAGTCGTATGTGAGTTTCAAAGATTCTCAGCAAGCACGAACCACTATGTGCGCTTCTTAACTGAAAATGGCAAAATTTGCAGATACGACAGTTTGTGTTTGCAGCGGCGACTTGACTACAAATGCACTGTATAGATAAGTACTCACCCAGCACGATGAAATCATTGACTGGAATGCCTCTCGAACTTGTGGAACCATAATGGGGCTCCCGATACATTTCAAGATCGTGTTTTTGCACCTCAGGAAGATCGTACTCCTCAGCTTCAGTACTTGAGTTCGTATCCCCGGATGAGCCAGATTCCCAAGGGTTCGAATTCACGGAGTTTTCTGCGCCAGGTAGTAGATTAAAACTATCTGCGAGTTTCATAACTCTATGAGTGATGTCAGCCTGGATATCACTTTTGACACCTGATGAAAATGGAGAAAAATATACAGCCTATAATATAGCTAGTAACAAAAATAAGATTTTCGTCATTAGTAATAATTATCTTTGGTTCTCGTGATAGAATTTCGAATATTGGTTAGATTTTCAAATCAATTTTTGGAAAACTAATTAATGGATTTTTTGTTAGATTTTTCAAAGGAAAAATCTATTAGTTGCGAAATTTCAAACACCTATTGAAAACACAAGGAAAGTCGTCTGACCAAATAGGTCTAACAAAAATCTAGTTCCTGGTTATTAACAACTACTTGACTGGCTTTTAACAACCCAGATAATCGCCTTCAGATCTTCTTCCTGACCATTCATAATAATAATAACACTCTTTAGAGGAAGGAAACCAACAGGCGAGGTTAATGCATACCTAATAACAACAACACTCTTTAGTAGAAGGTAACCAACAGGCTAGGTTAATGCTCAAAGCATAATCTATCACCTAACCCTCAGAGTCTTATTATTATGTGTCACAAACTCAAATTAATGAGGAAAAATTCATGCATTGGGTGGGATTCGAACCAACGGACCCCTACGCTACCTGGATTACCAGACTAGCGCGGTAACCACTTGACTACCAGTGCACTATTGTCGAGTGGAAGAGCTCACATGTGAGAACCCTGCCATCTTTAAAGAAAGCCATAAAGAAACTATTATTCAAACCTTACGCCTAAACACCCCCTAAAAGTACAAAAGATATTGTACTTCAAGGGAATTGTAATGAAAAAACTGTAGAATGAAATTAAATCAACTTATTATTATTATTATTACCATGGTGGCTATCAGCAGACCTTTCCGACGTTTTAGAGCCTTCGCCTCTTGTCGTGAGCATGCGCAGTGTCTTGACAACGGTCACTCCGAACCTCTGGACCCAGTAGAGCAGCTGTAGGCGACTCGTCAGGAAAGTTATCTCCCCGTGGGAAGAGCCAGCGATGACCAGACAATCTGTGCAGAGCAGGGCGGTCACAGAAACTTCACGCTTTCCCTAGAATACATAAGTGGTTATTTAGCTGTAACCGACTTGGTATAGCTCGATCGATAAGGCGGCCGAATTTGTAACTGGAGGTCGGTGTGGTTCGTGTTCCAAGTTGAGCAAAGATTTCGTTATCAAGTTTGAGCAAGTAGGTAATTATGATATTATATGTATCACATATATCATGAATAACGTAAACTTTTTTATTTGTAATTATTTAGCTAAGACCCTCTTTATATAGAATACATATTTGAGTCTAACTGTTTTTAGATTCGGCCGGCCTTTTTGTAATATTAATAGGTGATTTCTCAGGTAGAGTGATTAGGTAACTTTTATTGATTATTGGTGACAGACAAAACAACACCTAATAACTAGGTAGATAGTGAGATAGGGACAGATATAAAGGAGATACTAAATTTCGGCTGATCGTCTTTATGGAACTCTAACTCTGGTGCTGATGATTAAAATAAACCATCACCATAGGTAGCGTCATCTCAAACAATGGTGGGCCTGACAGTAGAAATCCTAGAGCTGTCTATTAACAAGAAGCCTGATAATATTCAATTGAGCTCTTAGCTCTCCATTAGGTGAAAAATATTGACTCTGCAAAAAGCTAAATATAAAATTAAATGCCAACGTTACGTGGTGTTCCCAAGCGGTCACCCATCCAAGTACTATCCACGCTCGACGTTGCTTAACTTCAGTGATCGGACGAGAACTGGTGTATTCAACGTGATATGAACGTTGGCGATAAGGTAATATCATTTATAAAAATATAATCTAAGTAACTAAACTATACCTATTGTTTTGATTCGATTGAACCTACCTAATACCTATTAGGCTCTAGTAAAGTCTAGTATAATAGTTACCTAGGCAGGGGTACCTGCTCTTTCTCGATTCTTACCTGTACCTATGAGTGTAACGTTCTGAACCTACAATAAATTTATTGGGTTCTTCTTGGTTTGAACGTTTCTTTGAAACCAGAGCTCATTTCAAAATATTAAACGCACTTAGCCTTAGTTGGGTCAGCACGTTCAAGGGGGGGCTGGGGGTTGATTGACTCCAAGTCTCACCTCTCTGAAGTATGGCAGCTTAATTTTCCTCACAAAGCATTTCCTATAGGAGGAATCTATGGCGGCTTGGGTTGGCTCTTCACTTGGAGCCCACTCGGTAACTCCACCATCCTGAGTGCCTATGAACAATAAGCTGGACCCTGGAGAGGTAGAACGTCCATTAGGTCCTTGTTTTTTTTTTTTTTAGATTCTCGAATTTTTTTGTGTTAATCACTTTTGTGATTTTTTTTTTTTTTTTTTTTTTTACCTTTTTACCTATTAGGTCCCACCTTTTTCATCATCATCATCATAGGGTGGCGTCATCGTGAACGCTGGTAGCCAGACAGTGGAGGAATGACTCAGCACTTCTACCACTGTCTTTACAAGGAGGCTAATAATTGACAAGGGCACCCAGAACCAAGCCAATGCTGGTCTACTGCCTGTTTATAGTCCCCCAGTCAGACTGGAAAAAGAGGAAGAAATCACCTCCAATCACAACGGTCGATTTTCTCTACTAGCTCTAAGCGGGTAAGAAATCAGCACCAATCACATTATCTCATGGAAAAAAGTACTTGCCCGCTTCATGCCTGCATGACTAACTCGTCTCTGCCCTCAGGTGTTACCTGTCCTTTACCTTTCATAAAAGCTCCACACGTGAACGTGCCAGACCTCCCCGCTCTGTAGCCAGAGACATACTCGACCAAGTCTTGATCAGAGCTGCTTCCTTGCTGCTCTATGCTGAGGAAGTGAACTTTGTGAAGGGAGATGACGATACAGTGGTGATTGTCTGAAAGATAGAAAGGTTGGAAGGTTTTTTTTAAATAACAGAAAAGGTTTCACAGCCTTTTTTCATTTCGTAGCCATATGAAACAGTAGCTACTGAAGACTCTTATGGCCGGGTCAAGACTCGACTGCTGAGTCCCAGTTCAAGTAGATTTTGTGATCAATTTGGAGATCTGTAATTGGTGGAAATTGATCACGTGACGCTAAATCTACATGAGCTGGGACCCAGCAGTCGAGTCTCGACCCGGCCATTGATTGTATTGTAGCATGCCAATGTCATAGTTTTCCACAGTACCTACATTCTGTTCAGATGCTGGATTAATACGAGCACACCGAAAGTCCTTCCTTACAAACAACTGTAACTAATTTTTGAATAACCTCTTTTTTCTCCTTACTTTATCTGCTCTAGGGTTTGAACCGGGCACAGCCGAGTGATAAACCGAGTAGAATTTTTATTACATAAATATCTATTGACTTTTTGTGTATGTGGTTATGAAATTACTTCATAACTGAATACAAACATATAGGATGTAAGTTAGCATCAAATTATTTGTTGAAACAGATCTTACTTTTGAAATTCGGCTCTTTCTCTCTAAGTCTTACCGTCAGGATCTGCATGGACCTCCACTATTTCATCTTGTATCGGTCGTGTCAGGGTGTGGACATAGTTTGCCTGTATGTTCCGCTTAACGAGGCTAATATTCCACACGTATAAATGATGAGGGTTGAAGGCCCAGACGAAATGAAAATCCTTACTGATGGCGGCCTGAACAAAAGGAATTTGTCTGGTATTGGATTGCTTGTCGGAAGAAAGAGAAAGGATTGGCTTGGCTGAAACCAGAGATATTAAGGTAAAGAAAATGTTCACATCAAAGGAAAGGACAATAAGCTGGCTAGTGGTTATTCATTGTAGTGAGCAAAAGGTTCATTATCATAACTATTACAATGAAGTGTAGGTTTTTTTTTTAATTTGGGTTTAACGTCGCATTCAAGTGCATGGTCATATCACGAGGGGGATTTTACCCTTATTTCGCTTGTACTGACACACCAGCTACACAATTAACCTCAGTGGGGTCATGTTTAAAAAAAGATTGAGTTTTGAATACTCATTTTTTTTTTTTTGACTGAGCTTTTACGTCCCTTTCAACAGCTAGGTCATCTCGAGACTGGGGTGTTACCCTTCATTCACAGGCAACTCACAAACCTGCTATCCACATGAACCTCACCCAGCCTGTGTTGGGCTCGAATGACAGCATCACGAAGTCTTCACCTCGTTGGATGTTGCTTTATTTCGGTGATCCTACGAGAACCGGTGCATTCAATGCGCCATCGACGCTGGCTGGTGCCCCTTTTCTATGTACGCCTGGTACCTTACTAAGGTATGCAATGTGAACAACTTCAAAAATAAATTCGTAAATAAATTTATTAATATAATAATTATGTAGGTACACCTCTACCTATGCATACGCATATTATGAGATCTATAATGATTATTAACCATGTCAAACTGTTCTAAAAGTAAGGAGATACCTATGTATAGGTAAATAATGTATTACCTAGAAAGGTATCCCACACAATGACTTCCCGCGAAGATGACGTCATCACATACTGTCCTGACGCGTCACTCTTCAGACAGCTGACAGGGCAGACATGGCCAGGCAGTATTCTGTACTCCCTCGTCACCAGATTGTACAGGACCAAGTTATCTCCGCTCACAAAGCAAATGTCGTCTCGTTTCTCGTCACCGAGGTTAACAAAACCGACATGGGGATCAATCCCTACCGAGTAGAGTAGCTCGTAGTTTAAATCACTTGAGAAACCGGGAGAGCGAGGATTTCGGAGCTCCCGACAGTAACTTGAAATTTCACCACTTTGAGTATTTTTTGGGGTGCGATCATTGAGAGAGTCGTTCTGCGTAACGTCATGTCCAGTTTCACTAGGAGATGTCTCGGAATGTTCCACTGGGGAGTGAGTTTTCTCTGACAGGTTTTCTTCGATGCAGTTATATGAATTATTCTCAGTTGAAGTCATTTTTATCGTTTGGTTTGAAAAAATCTGGGATTAATATATTCAAATCTTATAAGTTTTTCGAATATCGTCATATAAAGGGTAGGTACGTCGATATCACGAAGTCTTAAAACATGTGTAGGTAATAAAATAAAGAAATGCACCTATCGAGAACTTTTTAAAATCACTAATTTTCACATATCACTAGTTTCCTATTGAACGAGCGACAAGAGATCTGCTAAATTTCGCAACACACTAAAGCCACTTTCACAGACTGATATTGGCTAGTTCTCACGCAATACGAGAAGCGTACAAGTTTTCCAATTTCAACAGTATTGTCCTGGACCTTGTTGTTTAGTTGGATTTGACGTCCCTTCAACTTCATGGTCATACCATGAAGTTGAAAAGTTTTACCATAGCGTGTAAAATTAAGAAGTGTGGAAACCACCCCCCGCCGGCCTACATCGTGGCGTACTCAGCGCTAGTATCACAAAAGAGGTCTCCTCTCCTCGTCCCTCACCCGTATCAAATGAAAACATAAACGTAAATAATATACGAGTATATCAAAATGTAAACATAAACATAAATAGACCGCGAGAAATATTCACTCCTTTGCGATGGTGTCGCGTTATGTGGCGTTTCCATGCAACTGGGGTTTGTTTCCGCACTTCTTACCACCGGTGGTACACGGGGTGGGGGTATTATCGCCGTTCCCCCAAGAGAATTCACGTAAAACCATGACGGTCGTCTAAGTGTTAAATATACACGCTAAGGTAATACCTACACGGGGGTTTTACTCACCATTCACTGGGCAAAGAACCCAGCCACTTAAATTAACCTCACCAAACTTGAACAGCCGAAAATGGTTGGCAGAACATGGATTGCGATGATGACTATGGATGGATTCGACAGCAGAACAGTCACTAATCCATGTTTTTACTACGCAAGACTTTTCTTTTGAGTTTCTATAGCTTTAACCGTTTAAGAGTTACGGCTTGTGACAGACGGCACGGCGGCGTATGGAAAAGGGCTCGTTAATAGGTTAATCGTTTTTTCTCGTCTAAACAAAACTAACCCATACCCTCACAAAAATATTAAACAGTAAATTATTGCGTTCTCCTTTTTCAACACGAATTGTTTCATTTTTGATCCCGATTCAGATTACTGAAAGCATACACGCACAGTGTAGCATCACAGTGAAACTTACCGCCATTCAAGTATTTTAATAGATTCAAGAAGGACATTGCCGACAATTTGTCGGACATACATGAAACCAAGTTCAAATACCACATAGCTAATCAGTGAGACATTGGGGAAACGGAAGTTAGGGTAGGCAATTAAGATGATTGAATGTTATTATAAATATGACCCAAGTTCATAAAAGTACATAATTATATACATATTCACCTTCTAGATACATACATAGGTATAGTTGTGACTAAATCATTATATTACCATTAAATCATTTGCAAGTACTTATTATTAGATATTTAAGAATAGGTACATTGATAATAATTATAATTTATTATTTTAATCATAATAATTACCTGTGTAGGTAACACTTAGTAACTAAGTATAAATGTATCTTTCGTGTGATCATTTTATAAAATATATATAAGTATTTATCACTGGAGGTAAGTGAATAATAACTCATCTAAAATACTACCAATTATAATATAATGTAGATATTATATGTACATTCATCGACTTGAGTATGTTATATTAATTTTATTACTGATTAATAGTACGTATTATTAAGGTAATTTATTTAATAAATTAAGGATGATGTTTTTCTCAGCGACCTTCCCTTGGAGAAACATTGACACTGAAATACCTATGCGGTAACGCGGCATGATAGGTTTTCCACATTGCCAAGGAGTAACATAATAATGTGTAATAATGCCTTGACCATCGGGTCCGTTCTTGCTATTTAAGTAATTTAAGATCCTACCTAAGGATTCAGGGCGATATCCTGGTAGTCAAGTGGTTAACGCACTAGTCTGGTAATCCAGGTAGCGTAGGGGTCCAGGGTATCTCCGACCAACATAGAAAATAAGTGACCATGGCTACGTAAAGCTCCGTTGGTTCGAATCCCACCCAGTGCATGAATTTTTCCTCATTAATTTGAGTTTTGTGACCACATAATAATAAGACTCCGAGGGTTAAGTGGTAGAAAATTCTTTGAGCATTAACCTGGCCTGGTGGTTAACTTCCAAAAGAGTTCATCATTATATCAATTTTTTTACATGATATCCTTATTTACGGAAATTGGATTATGTTCTTAACGTCTTACTTAATCTTACCCACTTGAAACAATACGTAGATCAATATTTAAGATACAGATTTACTAGATAACCCATTTAATTTTTCTCTTATTTTACAAAGGAAAATACAATTTTGTACTCGAGTGTTGGGGAAGAAAAAGAAAGAAAGAACACCACTTCATATAAAGTTTCTGATTTCGAGAGAGCGTCGCGTCGGTAGATAGCTTTGAAATTGTAGTCTTAACTTGGTTGTTAAGTTCAAGTACCTACAGTTAAATCTGGTAAAAGTTAAAACCTAAGTTATTTTTTTTTTCAAGATGAGTGTTTCACAGCCGTTTTTATTTCGTAGCCATGAAACAGGAGCTACTGTAGACGCTTGTGGTCTGTGTTGTAGCCTACCCCTACACATCCCCTAATATGCCTCCCCTCTGATGGGCGAGAAGTGACACAATACTTACCAATTAGGTGCTGGGTCAACACGAGCGCACCGGAAGGTATCCCTTACAAACAATTGTAACCAAATTAAGAATACAAATTTTTGTCGGCACGGGGGATCGAGCCTGGGACCTTCTAAATGGCAAGCGAGTGCTTAACCACTGAGCTAATCGCGCGCTATTGTATATTATAACAGAAACTTCGATATAACAATTTCCAGGTCCGATTTACCTCATTAAAATAATAATTTCGCCTCATTTATAGAATAGAATAGAATATACCTTGTTTACACTGGGTAAGACTCCAGCAGTCAAAGAGGTCTTATATATTTAAACTGCCCGACTAGGACTAATAAGTATCAATATTCTAGCAGTAAGCCCAAGACGAACTTACTATTATGTGACCAAAATCCCAAATGGGAGGATAACTTGTCATGTTCCAGCTGGGTTTCAAACACGCGACCTTTGGATTACCAGACGCCTTGACCATTCAGCTACTGGGACACCTCTTAATAAGAGAGACCTGCATGTAAGAGGAAAAATTTCCGGTCAAGTTGTTGTGTTGATCACAACCTTGCCAAAATGCAGCATGCTTGATGCTTGGGACTTGAACCCCCGACCTCCTCGTTACGGTCCACTGCCTTAGACATTGCATCATCATTTCATCTGGAGTGGAAAAGAGTAAACCGAAAGAACTTGGCACGAATCCAATGAGTGAACAATATCAACTTTATTTTTTTTTCAAGAAATATGAATTCACTTGACGACCTTTGAAACCAGTTTGCTTTGAACTCTGATTGCGAGAAAACATAAACCATGGAAAACCTGTGTCAATGCCTCGTGCATTACGAGGTTCTCCAAAGATCACTGAATTTAAGCAACGTTCAGTGAGGTTAAGACTTGGTGAGTGACCTCTTGAATTCAAAACCTTGAATTGACGGGGCCAAATCAGGCGAGATAAGATTATTGTAGGTAGTGTAGGTAGCTGCTTTCTGGAGTTCCAGGGAATGGAGCGTAAACTCTTGAGTAACCGCTGATGGTGAAGAGACGTTGAAGACACAATTTATTAAGTATGTTAGCCATCTCTACTTTTGAGCACAATACCCCACATGGCCAGGCCTCATGTATTTGAACACAGTATTTAGAAATACTAAAAGCCGCCTCTTCTAACGCAAAGGTTTTATTGCACTCTTACAACATTCAGTTCTGTAAATCACTATTAGAGGTATTAAGTATTAAAATACACCGTATATAGGTATAGGTACTCGTACTTATGGGTAACATGAGTGAGTGAGTCAGTGTTTTCATATTTTTACATAGTTATTTATTAATTCTATTTTGAATCTTTTGGACCAGATGCGTTGGATTTATTCGACTCTATTTCCAAGTCTTTGGTCCTTGAAACGAAAGAGAGAGGGGAGTACTTCCGTCAAAAAGTGAATTTCGCGATACCAAGAGGAAATGTAACATCTATGTTGAGCATCACACAAAAAATAGAAGAGTCGTTACATGAATAATTATTTTATATCTGATACATTCCTTAATACAACTACCATTGTATTAAGCATATCACCTTGCACCTTGACCAATGAGACAGTGACTCCTGACTGTTGCCACGAATACTAAATCAACAACCTATTGTTTTAGACTTCCGGATTACACGAGAGTTGGTACTCAAATTGTCTTTATTTCGTTTATTACTTACTATTAAAATAAAAATCAGTTAAAAAATATTTTGTGGTTAAGAGTTCTTTGCCCGAAAAGTCTGCCTCAACTGATATTCGATCTCTCTTCTTCTTTTACTCAGTCGACCCTGCTGAAGCAGGGTCGACATTGTTCAACCTCATGGTTGAAGTTGGTTGGTTTTGGCACATTTTTACGGCTGGATGCCCTTCCTAACGTCAACGATTCTATTTGATTTAACGTCCTGGATCAGGACGGGGGTTTTAACCTCCATTCGCTGGACCAGCTACCCACATTAACCTCACCCAACCTGGGTAGGGCCAGAAATATTCGATCTCTCTACTTTTGATAAATAGCTGTGATATGGAGGAGACTCCTGTGGCCCGTTCCAGAAACACTTTCTACTCTCCAAATCCCCGAAACTCCGTTCCAACCGTCACACAACGCACTCTGATTGGTTATTGCGTTCAAATTAACCAATCAGAGTGCGTTGTGTGACAGTTGAAAGGGAGATTTGGAGGGTGGAAAATGTTTCTGGAACGGGCTCCTAGCATGCTGATGGAACTGCATTGGTATCACGACCACTCTGGATATTAGTATCAAAAATTTACAAAGGAAAACCAGACATTTGTTTCCTAATGCACTCATCATCCACTCGAAAATCTACGAAATATTTTAGTGATTTCAAAAAAAGCTTCTAATAGCCAGACTCGATAGAACGTTGAATACACCAGTTGTATCACTGACATTAAGCAACATCCAACGAGGTTAGAACGTGAATTGGTGAACATTCAAACCCTTGTGATGATGGCTGGTCCCGGCCCAACCCAGGCTGCGTGAGGTTAATGTGGAGAGCTAGCTTGTGGGTTCCCCTGAATGGAATTTAAAACGAGGTTTTTGCCTCTCGAATGAGCCCAATATTCAAGTGACGTTAAGTAGATAATTTTTTTCTATAATTTTCCAACAAAATCTAACATTTTTTTGCCGATCCTGTATTAATATCTAACCGGTCCAGTGTTAATGTCTCACCGATCCAGTATAGTGACAGGGTTTGGTAGGGTTCCCTCCGGTCAAGATCAGCGAGTTCATGAATGGCTGAGATCCAAGCAAGGTCCTTGAATTCATTATACACACAGATAACTAGACTAGTCAGACACGATAGTACGGCTTATTAGCTTATTGTTTACGAGTCCTATTACTTTTATCATACTATTAATTTGATAATAATCAAACACATTGCCGAGATTTGAAAAACATCTGAGTAAGAGACATAACTTGTAGAACTGTATCCTATTCCTATTACCTAATTAGGGAATCAGCCCTTTAACCAGGTTAAAGCGCTCATAAATAAACAAAACAAAAAATATTTTCTTTAAAAATAAGTTTCTTTTAACTTTCGATCACGTGTTTATGTAATGTTATTATTATTACTTTTTTGCCATAGGTAATTGGAGTCCCGGTTTCAACGTAGATTTAGTAAATCGAGTTTGAGTATTTGTGATATCACGAAACTGATTAATACATCAAATATGATAACTTTACTTTGTAATCAATGAGAATTTTAATCCTAAATCATCTAGAAAATACTTGGTATATAAATATTATTGTAGGTAGGTAATTAGTTAATTACTAACTGTAATTATTAGCTGTACGTATATATTATCTTTGTAATTATTAGCTGTACGTATAATATTATCTTTGGCACTGGTGTATTATCATCAATATTATAGCAATGAATTACGAGAAGTCCGAAAACCACAAGGTTACCAAAATTTAGTCTTGAACAATATATGTACACAATAAGTTATGTAAACTGAAAACATAAATATTGTGTAGGTAAAGATGAAGAGTTGAACTCACATGTCTAGAGATCACGTGATGAGAGATTCGTGTCTTTGAGATTGAAGGAGTTGGGTAATGGAGTGGTAAGTTGGTGGTTCTGCATGATTCTATGAAATTTAAAATTGGTATGATTAAGGTACTTACCTTTTTACATAGTAGATAATAGTAGTAGGTACCTAATACCTACCAATGATAATGTGACTCTTATACATATTTATATTGTTCAGTTAAGTGTTGGACTTTTCAGGGTCGTAGGTTAAAAGAGATAACGGTATTTTTCCGTATTTTACTCAAGACTCAATACAGTGTAATCAGGAAACCGGGATAAACTGGAAAAAAATCCGTGGTCCTTACAGAGGTTTCCGGCTTATAAAATAGCTCGTCCTAAACTCCTGTAACCAGGAAAATATTGACGGTCCCTTGAAATCCTGTTTATCATGCATAATATTATGATAAATATTAACCTACCTTGAGTAAATTTCATAAATTCTGCAATAGCAATAATCACAATGGGTAAATGTATATAAGTCTGAGTATGCAATGTATTCGAGTCAAATTAGTGGTAGGTATACTTACATGTACGTATGATTGGTTGCTATCTAAATTGGAATGTGTGGTTGTTTCACGGACATGCCTTGCTGACACAATGCTGGCCGTACACTTAGCCAGACCGGTTCCCTTTAACCCAACTGAATATTTTATATTGCTACATATTTGTTCGTTTTTATTTTCCATCTACCCTCTCTCTACAATCCTCCCTGGCAGACAATATATTCTTCCTCCCCCAGTAGGAAGTAGTTCGCTATCCACGAATTCACGGGTGATGCACAGATGACGTAAATACATTTTGTATGTAAAAAATAAGGCTGACTGGTCTCAAATTACGTAGGTACCTAGTTATTCAAGACCAGTCTATGACCTTCTCATCCGCGTGGACCCAAGTACCAAAATTCCATCAAGTCTAATATTAATTTATAGATTTGACGTCACAAAGAAGACGCGTAACTTTTTCAAGAGTTCCCTCATCCTTGACAAGGAAGAATAGAATGAAGGTTAGGAAAAAGTATGCATGCCTAATCTCTGTAATTCTTAAGGAGAAATCCGATGTTGCAAAACATTCTGACATCTAATGTCAGATTTTTAGGAATATTTGCCAACAGACAAGTGGTCCCCTCCTGCCCATATTTTGTAAACATATCACTCCCCTTACAATTTCTTCTTACAAAATACCTACCGAGTATAATCTTAGATTTTAGAAAAAATAGGTACATAGTAAAAAGTAACAAAAATCAGGACTTTTTATTGTTAAAATTTATGAAAAAAAATATTTACAGAAAAAAAATTCTCAAAAAATCTTAAATAAATCAAACTTTAAAAGTTCAGAAAAAAAGAAAAGAAATCAAAATGTTTGACTTGAGATACTAAACTTAAAGATATCAAATTTTATGGTGTTACCAAGTACCATTACATAAATTGAAATTTTCAATAGCAATTAACGTTTAGCAATAATAAATGTAAAAAAAAATAAAAAAGATACATTTTTGATGTATTTTAATTGATATTGATGTCAAAGTAAAGAGGAGAAATTGAGCAATTGGTCATTCATTGAAGAAGTCAGCAGCAATAAAAATAAAACAGTTAATTCTTTTAACATACTTTTTCTGAAACCTTACCTAATAAAATTCTATAATTTGTACCAAGGATACCATTTTACATTTTATAGATCAAATTCGAAAACATGATTTTGATGATTACTTTCACTCCGGGTTTCTATCTTATGATTAGAGGTGGATTTGCCACCCTAAACCAAAGCGCCAATAAAAATAATACCCACCTAAACTATGTCCCAAAAATTTCCTTTAATATCACAAATGACTAATATTAGGAAAACATTACCAGCAATACCTTGTAGTAACTACTTTTTTCTGACCAGTTTATAGGAATAAGAGACATCTGCGATCCATGGATTTGGCTATTTGGAGACGTGTAGGAATGTTTGGCATTTTTGGATCATCTTGTACCTCAGAACGTACCTGATCTGGGCTGTAGTCTATAGTCCTTACTTGGACGTAGAGAAAAGAATTTGAAAAATACTTTTCCTAAAATCGTACAACAGCTTTTTAATGTCTTCTTGCGTAGCTTCTACAGTATTGTATTATTTTTTACTGTCAGCTTGGTCACAATAGATCTCACTAGGTCGCAGTGTTATTTGTATGGATTTCATCTGAAAACCTTAGCAACCAGGTCATATAATAATAACTGTCAGCTTAGGTCAATGTTGTCCTCGCCACTAGGATTTTTTTTGGCATTACTTGCAAGGCCATTCCATACAGCCATCTCCACTAGGATACTTCCACTCTTAACGAACAGGCTCCTGTTATCTTGAGTGGGCTACCTCAGAAGGTGGGAGGGTTGGCAGTCCCGGGACTGTAGTCCCAGGGTTGTTGACACTCGGTCGGTTGTAGTAGCGCAAGTAGTCCCTCTGATATTCCCGGTAGAGGTCGTCGTCCATTGGATGAAGAAGGGAATACCTGTGGAGAAATGAGAAAAGGGAGGAACCTTGAACAAAGATAATATGTGCATGGTAGAACATCAACCGTTCTTCTCTAAAGCAAGGGAAATTTGCGTACCGAATCCATAAATAACATTAGATAGTCCGAATCTAAAATAGGATTATGAACAAAGACAAGTTATATTAACGGAACGACAAAGGATATGTATGTATGTACTAGTAACAAAGAAGTTGAGTCCCTAAAGTCGGAGTTTCAACCAACTGCGTACTCCTACATTATACAGTCGATCCTAAGATTTTCAAAGTTATTCCTGAACACTTTTCTAATGATTTCATTGGATGATAACCCTGCGACTTGTAAGTGACTTTAATATTTTTTAGATGACGAGATTGTGATACAATATGTGGGAGCAAACAGGATAAAGCCGAGTTACAGCCACACCAAAAAAAAATTTGACTGTGAGAGTAAAAGGGACTCTGTAGTCTGATTCTTGGAGGATGAAAAGAGTATTGTATTGGATTATTATTTTTTTTTATGATGGCATTATTATAGATACCTACTATGGATGATAGCTACTGCTCTTTTTATACTTTTTTTAATTGCAACTTCATTAAGACAGTTCATAAATAAATAAATAAAAACATAAAAAAAGTATTGTATTGGATTGTAATCTAATCTAAACATACCGATAATGCTGAACAGCTCGAAGAAGGACAGGACGGTCACAGACATGAGGAGGTTGTAGGTGAGGTAGCCGATCATGACGCACGCGGGGAGTCGAACCAAGGACTAGTGGACTACCCCCCGCTGGGCTGCTGGGTAGACCTGAAAGATAAGAAGTGATTATTGTTCTATACTTTCTCATATGAAATGATCTCGGGGGGAAAATTGAACAATGTTGTAGTTTTTCTATTGTTAAATTTTTTGTTTTAATTTTGTTTTGTTTGTTTATGTTATTTTTTTTTTTTTTTTTTTTTTTTTTTTTTTAATGATTCTCAAAAACCCTGCACCAGTCTCTGGTAAGCCTGATAGACAGACGGGGCAACTGATATCGCCAAACAATATGACTATTTTTATGCCAAAAAACCATTTCAAATGTTGGAGCACATTAAGAAAGAATTGAAGCGATTCCACAATGTTAGATTTTTTTTCGTAGATCCTTTATGAACGAAATCAAAAAGGGTGATGCAAACCTCATTACAAAATCTTGAGAAATAAGAGCTTTATCAGTAATGATGATGTCTTGGAAGTTTTATTATTAATAATGAGCCATATGGGTAACCATTAGCTACCTATTATATTGTACCCACAACTGTAAGTAGCTTAGTTCATAGTTAACTTGTAACAATAAAATTATATAAATGACTAACCCGTTGAGAACAGGGTTGTTTATGTTTTTATGGAGAAAAAGTGATGGGAAAAATCGAAGTAAATTTAACAAGTCACTTATTATTAGATAGTCCAGTGCCTGTCATGTTTATCTGTGTCATGGACTTACTGTAGCTATAGACAAAGGCTAGAAATCATTTTCAAAGAGTTCAAGCTTACAGGTACTAACTTAGAGTAAAATTACGATTTTATATCTGTACCAAATCTAATCTTTAGATCAAGAATATGCCTTTTTTCAGTGTGTCCAATTGAATTTTTTTCACTTTCTTATTTTTCATATTAATTGTTTCTGAATTCCTAAATTCAAAAGTATTTACGTTTGTCTGAAATTAACTATACTCAGTTTTGGTAAAATTAAGTACATATTGATCATTTTAGTTTTTTGGAACGTTTACTACCGAAATCACCAGTTCTTTTTTATTAATTCAGGTTAGTATTATTATTTGCTTATGTTTTAAAACCAGTCCCTCATGTTCAAAACATCAGTAAATCCTCCCAATCCGATGTACTATGTACTTTCTTTTACAATAATTAATTTCATTGTAGCCTCATCAAATCTACTTGAATGGGTTAAAATTAAGTAACGTCGATTAATTCTTCTTCATTTGCACCGATGTCTTTAGTAATGCGAGAAGACATCACATTTACCGAGACAGGTAAACTATAATTTCATGTACCAACTCTTCAAGCATGTCAAAACAATTTATAAGAGGACATTAATTTAAGTAGATAATGATGGATTAAGACGAATGACAAAAGACCTATTAAACTGATAGCCTAGCGGGACTCCTTACTTTAGCAATCACTAGAGTAATATTTTTTTTCTGGGTACGACCCAAATGACACAAGAACATTATGGTTATCATATTTTTGAATTATTCTAGAGAGAGATCTCATAATAAAAATACTAAAAACCAACAGCTTTACGGGAAACTATCAATGTATAGGATTCAAACCAGCAATCTTCTAGATTAATTCACAAGACAGCTTAGACAGCTTTATCAAACCTTTATATATTAAAAAAAAAAAAAAAAAAAAAAAAAAAACCTTTACTATATTTGGTAAAGCTTCATAAATACTTTACCAGAAATAAGAACTAATAATAATGCTTTTTCTTGTGTTATTATGTCACAATTTAGTGGTAGCGCAGAATCATAGGACTTTACCACTTTAATTTACAATATCTTGTATTATTTTTTTTGCCTAAGATTCTGCCACTGGTCGCTGCTTCCATTATAAGCAGCTACTCATTTTCCTGACGAGGTATGAGTGGACCCGAACATCAAGTACAGAGCAGAAAAAATCCTCCCGCTGGAATCGAAACCCAGGTCACATGTGTTGCAATGCTAGCGCGCTAACTCGCTCTGCACAGTGACTACAGAAATTAGAACTACATAAAATGAAACAAATGAGAAAACCAAACATTTTGTGGTACTCTAAGAAATATTATCTCTTCTTCTTTCACTATACATAGTCTACATTTTCCTAAAACCACTTAGGGTCGCCATTGCTTTGTTGAAGTCTTGTTCTTCATTTGTTTCTGTCGAGCTTGAGATGACCTCTCCTCTCTCAAATCTCCATCTACTTTAGCTCTTCACCTGTGAACCACCAGGCCACTGGGTTTATTCACTGCTCAGTGTTATTTTCCTCCATCCTAACCTCCTTCTTTGTCTTTTCAATAGATGATACTGTCTGAGTAATTAAAAAAAAACCCCCAAAGAAAAGAAAGACTCATAAAACTGGAACAAAGCAAATAAACCAGACTGCAGTAAAAGAAAGCGCCCTTAGGCTGTTTGAGCAATGCATAAAACTAGAGAAAATTCATGCAACGGAAAAAAATAAATTTAATTTCATACGAAGTGTGTGAAGTTTCCAAGTATTAAACACTAGAGCTAATAAATACTTATCTTAAAAATATATTATTAATACAAGTTTATGGGGTTAACTTGAAAGACGTACCATACTGATATTGTTATTTTGACCTAAATTACCTTTTTCAGGGATAGTCTAAAAAATATATATTTTTTCTATACGAGTACTATAGCTCAAACTAACTTTTATGAAGCACCTGTGACAGGTACTTCCAGAAAGACTGGCAAGGCGTCTTGGATTACAGCATCGATCTTCTATCGATTTTCAACTTGATCTCTGAGGGAGGTCTTCTGGGATGCTACAGATATGTTGAGTAGGAACTGCAATAAATTTCAATCGTTATGAAACTGATCATCACAATTTTTGAAACAAGTCACGAAAATTATAAGTTCTACAAATCACAGTCGTACATGATAAATGTTGTATTAGATAATTTCAATCTTAAATGGCCACAATAACTTTGTCCTTACTGAGTACATATTGGTACTCCTCCCTCTCCTCTTAGTATATTTATCAACAAACCGAGCAATCAATTTGACCGTCTCGCGGGAAGCAGTCCAAAGTTTCAGCTGTTGCTCTCATAAGGTAGTTCATTGTTCCATAACTACCACCGGGTGCACTGTCATAGAGATGTTGGCATATAAAAGCAGCACCACCGCACAACAACCCTCCGCTGGATCGCAGATATGCCTCATCCTTTGGTTTGGCACAACAGAGTGTTGCATCCCCATTGACACGCACCTGATCTTCAAGAAATATTTGATTTGCTCTGTGTACAATATTTTCTACTACAATTATATCTCCCAAATTGGAAACAAAGTTTCTCTCTGCTATTAGTGTAAGGACCATCAGGACCTCTACAACTAATTGACGATACTCTGGTTGAGGAATACAATTGAGAACTGTTTCAACTGCGAGGGCAAACTTCAGCTCTCCAGACGTCATCTCCTGTGTCAATCCATGAGACAGCAGTCTCCCTTCTAAAAGCAACCCTTGACACTTTTCCAAAACGCTCCACACTCTACTGTAAAAGTCCCGTGGTACTCGATTCAAAGCACCGTCTAGTCTTCGTCTTCTTAACCATTGTCCTTGTCTATCAGGCTCCACATCATCTGCATCAGTATCAAATAATTCATCTGGCTTCACCCCCATAAAACCATCAATTTGACTTTTCTTACTGACACGGCCTGATTTTCTACTCACAACCGACAAGTTGCCTCTACCAACACTACTGATAGCAAACTCCTTCCCACTCAAAATATGATGCAGGAGATTCTTCATTTCAAACGGAGATAAGTTAAGGAGATGTTCTGAAGCTTCTTCTCCTGTGCAAATAAGGGTCCTGGATAATTCCGTTGCCATGACCTGAATGATGAGTCCAACGCGAAGTCTTAGCATTTCCAAGAAAAGTTGAGGTTCTGTCCGGATAAACATTGCTAGATAGACTAGGAGTTCTTGAGTTAACATGGCAGAACTTTCATCATCGCCATAGGAGAGGTGAATAAGTTGACGCAACTCATTTTCTGGCAAAGGTGCTGTGATCGTATGTTCATTGGCTGGAGGCATTCCTACTGTCACTTGTTTCTGACGAACCAGCAAGTCAGTAACTGCTTTCGCTAAATCTTCTACTCGTTTACCCAACATTCCTGCTGTGTGTCTGACGAGACCCCACAGCTTTTGCTGACATGCCTTCTCATACAGAACTTTGAGTAAATCCTTGACAGTCACTGCATGACCTTCTTCCATCATTCCAGTGTCGTAGTTCAATCCTTGAGTGTCAACCAAATACTGCAAGATGTCTCCTTGTTCATCTAAACACTCGGACTCCCTCAGCATAGTCAGCAACTCCTCTACCTCGGTATCAGCATAGTGAGCCTCAGAATTGACTCGAGTTCGTGGCGTGACACTGGCTCCCATATTCCAGAGAGGGGGGACATCTCCCACTTCGGGTGAGGGACTTCGAGCTTTGGGTGTATGCAACAGAGAGGAATTTGATGAGGTTGTGGCAGCATTGGCGACGGTAGAGTCGTTCTGATCTATGGATATGATGGATCGAGTTTTCTTGATAGCGCCTTTTACAGACATCCTTCTTCTATTTTTTGAGTTACGAGGTACTTGTTTGGAAAGGAGAGAGTGTCTATTGTTAAACCTCCTCATGACATGTTCGTTCAAGTACTGTTCTACTAGAATATTGAGTCGATCAGGTAATCCATGTTCCTGGCTTCCTAGAAAACTCAAGTTGGTGACACATGATGTACTTAAAAAATCATTCAGATTACCCAAAATAACTCTCGTGCCATTGATGTATCCACTTTTTAATTTTTTCATGGTAGTAATCATAGCCAGAGGAATTTTATCTTGGTCTAAAAATTCATTTGAAGCTATGATAGTATAAGTCGGACGCCCTAAGACATGTCTCCAGTTATTAGATAAGAAAGCTAAATCACTGACCAGGTTGTTAGCGAGTAGGGCAACGTCATTTCCCATATAATATTGTTCCAAGTCCAAAGTCTGGGGAGTGAATGCAAAAATTCTATCTTCAAGTGCATATAACTTACTTGTGCTCAAGATTCCAACGTCCCTAGATTTACGCCCAGAAAGTTCAAGCTTTTCATTTCTACCAAGGTATGTATACAAATAACTCAGTACTCTAGCGGGTTGTACTTCAATGGGGGCCACATCATCTATTGTCTGGACATAAATATCGTGCTGCTCTAGCTTTTCTTGCATAGCAGTATCTTCAGCCAGAATCACCACTTGTACAACAACATCTGGTTTCTTCTCAGAGCACAGACGTCGATTCAGAGGGTCTAACTCTCCTGTAGCCAGAAATCCATGCTGTAACAATTTTCCCAGAATATACAAAGACTGTGCCCATAGCAAAGGACATCTACCCAGGGCTATCCTCTCAACACAACCTGGGCTTCTGTACTCTTCTTCTACATGTTCTGGAGGTACAGCGTATAATTCAGGTACAAATTCCATGCCATCTTCTCCTTTTATCATTAAGTTCTCTAAAGCATCTCCATATTCTTTGACACGGGTTTCATCTCCTTGAAAGCAGTAGTCCAAAATGAGGTAGCAGAAAAACAAAGGCCATTCACTCTCTATATTTTCAAACATTCGTAACTCCAAGGGATCGTAATGCAGACGCATTGGATCTTCCTTGGGTGTCCGATATCCATCTCTCAGAAATCTTTTGCAACCATATTTCCCTCCCAGTTTGGACACTATGGCCTCTCTTGTTTCTAGTATAAGATTTGGATCGTCCACAGCAAATGCAGGGAAACTAATGACTGACAACAGACCGCTATCCAATTCTTTAGAGCTGGATTCACGAGGTAACATGGACTGCAAGACTGCTTGACACTTTTGTGCCTCATCTGCTAGCACATGTATCACAGAGGAAGGACCTCCTCTAGCTCCAAAAAGATCCAATTCATTCATTGCCTCTAGAGCAGCTTTCGCCATTCCTATGGAACTGGCATTCAGCTCCGGCAAACCGTGGTTGGATTTGTCACCTCTCTCCCAAATACCATAGTCCGGTATACAATACGCAGATTCAATGTAAAAGACCAGATTCTGAAGAAAAGCCACTTCGTCTAGACAGAATACAATTTGCAGACCGGAAGCAGTCATTTGTGCTAAGATGAGAAGATACAGAGAAATAGCATCTATTTGCAAATGACCCCATTCATTATCACCCACCACGGTCTCCCCAGTGGCTGAGTCATACTTCGCATGAAGAGCGTCCAGAGGGTTCTGAGTAATTTTGAACTGTTCTACTTTGCTCTTCTGCTGCATCATTGCCATGAGTAGACCTCTCATTAGTTTGACACAACTCTGCTCCAGCTCATAGGTTTTAGCTCGTCCTCATCCATGTCGGCATTCTTCTTGTAAGACATGGAGAGACCCCACACCGCCAGGATAGTGTACACATTATCCCTGATCCAGGCATGTTTGTTGTCAGGACTAGCGGGGAACAAGCCAGTCACCGGGTGTTGATGTTGCAGAATGATCTTCTGGACAAACTTCTGGTATTGATCTAATTTGATGCCTGAGTCATTCTTGATTTGTTTAAGAATCATAGCTAATTATTTTACACTGCTAAAACAGTAGGAAATAGAGTTTATACAGTTACCTCACCTTTGATAGTAATTCTAATATTAGTTAGGTAGGTTTAACTATATTGATTAGTTAGGCGGTTGCACTTATCACTACAGGGTAAGAACCCAACACCAAGAGGCGTTACGTTGCTTCCCAGCTCTGCAGCCACTTTTTATTACTTTCCAGGAACTTTCTTACGTGTCAGGTCACTAATTTTCAGTCCATCCTGTAATCGTGAGAATCGCAATACTCTTCAACGGATCCAAATGGATATTTTTGAACTCCACACACTTAGGTAATCCAAAATTTGTCACACTCTGTATTCACCACTTCACAATGTCAAGACTGGTTTTTCAAATTAGTAGTTTTGTTATTTTACTTTGAGCAAATCTGTTGCTCTTCATTAAATTTCTATTATCAATATTGTTGCTCTCTTAGTTATGTAATATTATAACAGTTATAACAAAAAGAAACGACCTAACCTAGAGTAAAGTAGTTTTTTTCATGGCTATGCAAAATCCATCAGGGGCTTTTCAAAACTATAAGGATCATCTGTACTGTAATATTTTCCAAAGGAGTTGTTCATTTGGAATCTTTGACCTACACTGATAAACTATTGTCTAAAGTTTTCTCAAAAGAATAAAAGTTAATAGACGTTTTTTAATACCTCTGTGTCACGGATTGCGTACTCTGTAAGATAGAGAAAACTGACGCTTAGCAATGACTTGTGGTGATATAGAATCTGTCATTAATTTCGCCCTAAGATTTTGATTCCGAAGATTCTTACGTTACGAATGAAATGAGTCCGAGTGATAAAGTCCTTGTTGATAAGAAAGAGGTAAAAATTGTTCCCGGATTAGAAATATTTGTACTGTGTGCAGTTGTGCAGGCACTCGGTCCCATTTCCCTCAAAAGAATTTATAATTCGCAGCATAGGTTGCAAGAATAAACAATGTGTGCCAAATTTTGAGAATAATGACGGAGTATTGTTTCTCTCATGTCGAATTTACTAAACTAACGGATACATTATGATATTATACTAGCTCAATACTGGCGCTCTGTCACCGTAAAGATTTTTGTTTTGACTGGCATTTTGTTGGTTTGTTTTTGCACCACAAGCAGAACCTTCCTACCAAATTTCAGCTTCATAGATCTCTGTTACCGTTCTAGAGAAACAGCGCTCAATGAGTGACTGAATGAAAGGTTAGTTTCTCACAATTTATTTGAAATCTTTTCTCATAAATGCGAAAGACATTCATTCACTCACTCACTCATGTCCGTTTCTGAGTACGGTCACGTCCTAGGAGGTCGAAATTCTAACTAGCCAGCTACATACTAGCTCTTTTATAAGATGAAAATGTATGGGTGTAAATTATTGAGAAATCAATCAATGAAAAAATAAAAAATATAATATTATGATTTTAATTTACTAACTTTTTATAATTTTCATACAATTCTACAAACTGTTACTATTATATTATTTATGTTACTTTAATTACAATCAATAAAAATAGATCTACTGGCCTTTTTTACAAATTTATTCATGTGAAATCAACAAACTTTTAAAACAATTTTACTGTCGTACGATAAATAATATTAAAATTAAAATATTAGGGTATAAATAAATTAATTTATAAAATTATAGAATCACTTTCAAACAATTTACAATTAAATTGTGAATTTATATTCATTCAAAATTTTCAGCATTAACAAGTAAGTATTTTATTAATTTTTTTCGCCGAATGTTGAAAATAAATTTTCGACACCGCTATACCGCACCGGTCGGAAAATTACTACAATCGATCGAAAATTAACCAACAAAAAAAACCGACAGTGGATCTGTTAGCATACGACTGGTTCACTGGTTTTGTTTAGAACTGCTTATGAAATTGCTACAAGCATGCTGTGACCGCGGCTCGGTTATCGCAAGGTCAGTGTTATCTTGCCCGAGCAACTCACAGCAGAGCAAGCACTCATGCCACTGTTATGGGAGATGTGATGAAGGCAGATGAGTGAGATGAGCGATCATGCTAGTCCCAATGCCGTGGGGTCAGTTGTTGTTGGGGTCGGGGCAAAGTCGATTTTTTTTTCGGGGCTGTCGTTTTTTTTCGCGTCATCTGAGCACGGATCTTACTAAGTACATAGTACAACATTTTCTTCAATTTTGAATGGGAAGTGTTGCAAACTTGTTGCGAAGCAATGTTTCATTGTTTCAGTCAATGGAATTCAAAGAAATAGCATGAAACGTTGCAAAATTCTTCGCAATGTTGCAAGGAAAAATATTTAGGTACGATTAATGTCCCAGTTTTGAAAACAGAAGTAAAAAAAATCTGATAAGAAAATCTTCTAACCAGTTTTTTTGAGAGATTTTTGGTGCTTCTTTTGTTTATTTGAAGTTGGTGTAATATTGAACCTATTTGTTTCTTTAAGAAGCTATATCACGGGTTTTAAAAGACGAAGTAGGTATACCTATACATGTCGTTTTGTTTTATGATCATGGCTGGGAAATAAAAAGATAATAAAATAAGAGGCTTTTAGGCACTCAATTCTGCAGCAGACAAAAGTAGAAATTAACAAATTTTTGTTCCTATGTACTTTTGTCCCTACGCGCGAGGTAAATAAAAATTTATTGTAGATTTGTGGAAGCTAAGGTGGGAAGTTGGTTAACATAATAAAATATATCATCTTATTTATATCAATTAACCACACTAAGACACAAGGAGGAGCCCACAACATCTGGGTTGCAAGTTGGCTCAATACCCATAATATCAAGCCTTCCACCACCATGACATAATCATGTACACGGAAAGTAAAGTAAGTATTAAAATCACAAAAGATGCATAATTTGACAAATCTGCCTTACTAAAATTCGCCATACTTGAGACTAGAAACATTGACCTCCAGGTTATGAGTACGCCATCGTAATGAGTGTATTGTGTCATACCTATTGAAAATGGTTAGAAATGCATTTGTACGTACAAAAAAAACACGTAACTATGGCATTGAGCTCAACTAGCGTTAGAAATGATAGAAATTATTTTCGTTTTAGTTAATTCTACGGCATGACACAGAAATTTTTATTGAAACTAAGCCAAGCACAACAGGCACTGTTTTAGAGGCATTATACAAAACAATAGAAGACCAAAATTTATTTTGGAAACAGAATTAATTGTAGCTAAGCCTGACACGCCCTCAAGTCGGAGTTTAACCAATCACAGCGCATTATAGCCCGAGTAAAGGGACAGTGGCCACTTAGATTAAATCTAATATCTAATCCCGTTTCATAATTCGTCCCTTAGTGCACTCCAAAAAAATTCTACCCAAAAATTATCCTCCGGTCTAGATTTGAACACAGGAACTTTGGATCGTGAGAAAGATGTGCAATTGTGCATACCTACACCGCTCTAAAAAAATATCATTCATTATTGATCAGCACATGATGTCCGTGAATGAATGATTTTCTCACAGTCATATAGCCTAATACCTTCTAACGGTAATTTAACACTTAACTAAGTGTGAACACAACCTTGCCTACAATATTATACTTACCAGTGTAGAGGTAAGTTTAGTCCATGTTTTTTCCATAATTAACTATTCGAGACACTACCTATTAGTACTTTACAGAAGAAATAAACTACAGACCTACGCCAGTACTCACCTATAAATGTATCGAAGCTAATTAATAGTTGATATATCTAGAAATGATGTGAAACAAAATTAGCAAGTAAGTATGAAGTTTTGCAAGGTGATCAATGTGATCATGTACTCGAATGAATAAGTATTTCAAAGTAGCTTAAGATATTTACCTATAGTGAAAACTAGCAGGATAGTTATCTCTCATAAGACAAATGCCCTTGGAAGGTCAAGGGTTCTTTTCAAGAATTGTGGTGCTATCCTAAGCAGTCAAGCACGTATGATCACCCTCAACTACCCAACCTTTTGGTCTTACATTTCAAGAGACGAAAATGGAAGAAGGTAAGAAAACAAGTACTTGAGTAGTAATATTCGGGGTGGGCATGATGCATGTGTCATCCACTGGTGGATATAACAGAACTAGATATAAGAGAACCTGGAAAAGAGACGATTAGTTCACTGGTTAAGCACTCGCTTGCCATACGAAAGGTCCCGGGTTCAAACCCCGCGCCGACCAAAAATTTGAATTCAAATTTTGGTTCCAGTTATTTGTTAGGGATACCTTCCGGTGCGCTCGTGTAGACCCAGCACCTAAATGTGAAGTATTGTGTCACTTCTTGCCCATTAGAAGGGAGGCATACTACGGGATGGGCACTACATGCGTCTACAGTAGCTCCTGTTTCATGGCTACGAAATAAAAAAAGGTTGTGAAACACTCATCTTAAAAAAATCTAGATCAAATTTAACTCTGCATAAGTGAAAAATAACCTCTTTACAAGATATCTTGGATATAAGATATAAGAGAAAAAATTTCCGATCCCTTGAGTTCTCTTGTATCCACAGGTTCGACTGTTATGATTATAAAATAAAAGACATTCCCATTATTCTTTTAATCAATAAGAAAAAATAAATTGAAACAGTTATAATTATTATGCACTAAAGTTGCAACATCAAGCAGGGTATGAAATGTTAAGCTAAAAGTACCTTTACATTTGATCAACTATCACAATATCTAGCTGACCTTCTAAACTTGGTTGTGGACAAAGTGGACCAGAACGTGTACCTATAAGATTCTCTTTTTTTCAATGTCCTTTCAACCGGTTTCCACTGTTGTCGTCTCGTAATACCTCGAGCAATGCGAATTCACTTGTGATTTTTATTTTATTTATTTGTTTTAAACGCGTCACAAAATGGCATTGAACCAAATGCATCACACGGAGGACTGCACTTTATGAGGGAGTGAGATAAATAGTTTTTGTGTTTTTAGGTTTAACATCGTTTCTAAGTACATGGTCACATCACGAGGAAGATTTTACCCTCCATTTGCTGGAACTTATGGACCAGTTTTTACCCTGCTTTACCCAAGTTAACCTCACCCTGCTCACCCAGCACCCAGCCTGTGTTAGGTTCATTATTATTATTAAAATATGCTTTATTAGGTAGATCAAATATATATACAGTAAAATACAATGAAATTATAAAGAAAAATTAAATAGATTGAGCAAAAAAACAGGAACAAAAAAGATAAAGAAGCTAAAGTCCTACCTAAAGGGCGGGGTTATTGGCTGTGGCAATCTCTTCCACCTAACCCTTTGGGTGGAAGAGATTGCTATGTGAAGAGATGTAAATGTGTGGCAGGGGCATCTCCGTTGGCTGATGTAGAATTAGACAGTGAGAGAAGAGAGAAAGGTCCACTGGTCCGGCCATGCCTTGGTCAGTTTTAATTTTTGTTAAGAGTTGAAGTGAAGTACGTGTAAACAACTTTCTCTTTCCTTTCTTTTTCCTATCTCTCTCCTTCTATCTAATTTCTCTCTTTCTCTCTCTCTCTCTCTCTTCTTACTCCCTGTTTCCCCTCATTCTCTGCCATCTCATCTGGCTACAGTCCATAATGGATATTAAGATATGAGAGAGGAGACTCAATGAAGTGTACGAATTCAGTCTAAAATCATTAAACAATATACATTCTATGGATAATACATAAATATGTATATTATATGACACCTATCATTTAAAATAAATATAGGTATATGCAAGTATGCGCTGTATCCGATTTATACATAGTGTATTTTAATAAAATAAATATACTCGAATTTATTCTGGTATACTCTATGTATGAGTTTAACGAGTATAATAAAATGAGTCTTTATACATATATATACCACAATAGTATCAGGGGCGTATCTATTCAGAACCAGGGTAAGTTTCATGCAAATAATAAAGAGGTAAGAAATAGTTTCATTTTCGGTGAAACAGTGCTACACGCTGTATATTGAACCTTGCTTTCTGAATTCTATTTGACTTTTTTTGGAAATTTCCCTTGAACACGGTTTGATTTTTCGATTTTTTTGTGAATTTCGGAGAACGGTAAAAAAAACTTACTCAATTGTAATAGAAAGTCGTGTAATGGTCACAAAAGTTCATTTTAGATACTCTCATTCGAGATTTTACTGACCCTCCGGGGCCACCCCTGAATTCGCCCCTAAATCTTCAAATACCTAATTAAAACTCAATACCTACATCATCAATAGGTCTATAATATTCAAATGTTCAACATCCCAGCTAAAACGTTCAGAAGCTACCTGTTTCTGGACTTAATGAACACACTATAATATAGTGTGTATGTATCTACATAATTGTTGCCTATCATATAGGGAGAAATTTTCTTAGATGGTCTTTGCAAAATGAGACTACTAATTTTATTATTATTATAGACTAGTTGAAGTTCCACAAGAGAAGCACATCAGGAGTTCCACAATATTCACACCGACCTCTATTTAGATCTATTGTGACCAGTTGATTCTATTTGGTTTTAACATCCTGATTTGAAGGAGGACGGGGGTTTTAGCCTCCATTCGCTTGGAATCGTACCAGCTACCCACATTAACCTCACCCAGACTAGGTACGGCCGAAAATGCCAGCCTCACGTGTTTGGAGGGTACAGAATTCTCTTTGAAAAGTCTGTCTGAACCGGGAATCAAACTCGGGATCTCTGGACTACGGGCAGTAGTCACAACCATTACGCCATGGAGGCTAGACTATACTAATAA
Organism: Bactericera cockerelli; assembly: GCA_024516035.1. Taxonomy (NCBI): domain Eukaryota; kingdom Metazoa; phylum Arthropoda; class Insecta; order Hemiptera; family Triozidae; genus Bactericera; species Bactericera cockerelli. The sequence goes on from CM044961.1 coordinate 16,371,516, forward strand.
GAAGTTTCAATCAATTTTCTTCTTTTACTCTGTCTTATCCCGCTTAAGCAGGGTTGACGTTGTTCAACCTCATGGTTGAGGTTGGTTGATTTTGGAACATTTTACGGCTAGATGCCCTTCCTAACGCCAACGAATCTATTTGATTTAACGTCCTGGATTAGGACGGGGGTTTTAGCCTCCATCGTACCAGCTACCCACATTAACCTCACCCAACCTGGGTAGGGCCGGAAATGCCAGCCTCTTAAACTATCTAAGTTATTATAAACTTATAGAGGGGTTTGAGTTAGTCCCACACCACTAATCCTCAAGCACGTTATCTTAGCTTGATCCAACCTTGCTACCCATCTACTTGTAGCAGTTAGCATTGAACTTTACAAATATTCCCAACAACTAGGTACATAATGGAATTAATATGTATCTTACAGATCGTGAATCTGGTCTAGTTGACGTAACGGAGACTGTTGTACTGCACACAGTCATTTTTATTTTTTTCACAATCAAGTTTTGAGTTTTGTGAGAGACAACTTTTTTTTGTACAAGCTAGTTTTGAGGGATACTGTGCAATTTTGCTTCTAAAATTAACACAGCCGAAGAAATTTAGTGTAAAAGTAATTGCTCTTCACACGAGACAGTTGTGTTACATTGTATATAATTATATAAGAGTAATACTTTTGTTGCAAAAAATTGTTTGGTTACGCCAACATTTTACCAGAAAAATATAACTGTTTGGTTTTGTGGCAAATGATACAGATGTATCAATTTTTATATGAGTACTATTCTACAATTAACATAATTTGATTTTTTTTTATAATACCAGGAATTTTACATTCAAATAAATAAAAACCTAATATTAACTAATGTGTTTCTTTAGGACCAACAAATGTGTTTCTTTAGGACTAATCAACTGATTAAATCAATCAATATACTAATGGCCGTGCTTAATCAGGCTGATAATGACTATGCACTCCACCCTTAGTGTTATTAACTATTGATATTAATTATAAATATTACTTTTTTCTCATTTTTAATATTCTCTTTTTCCATGCTTTATCTTGTTTTGTCCTTATAATTTTGTCCATCTCCATAGTTCCACCACTAATGTGTTGATCAAATCAAAGCAGATACTCATTTTTCCTCACGACGCGACGCATGATCGGCGTCAAAAATACCATAGCTCCGCAGATTTTCGAACCCAGGCCCTCATGCATGCAAGCCCAGTGCGCCACACCACTTGGCCAAAAACGAACTTCTCACGAAGAAGAGTTTTATAACGGTGTTCTTTAAACATTGCACATTGCATACTTCAACAATAAGCAGGCGTGCATACAAAAATAAACACTTATAGGAATAGATAGGTGATAAATTTAAATAATAGATGCTAATATAATAGTACATTTTTTTAACGATAGGTACTTTGTTTACGGTATGACACTGTGTCTATAAAGTTTCAGGAATGACAAATTAAAATGAGATTTTCTAGTATGACAATCTGCAGTCCTTCACAGATAAACAGTTTACATTGTGCCAAGCTTGACTTGCAAAGGGTTCCTTCGTGCTAAGTTAAGGTGGTATGGATTATATAGAAAAACTGGTGTAAAAAAAAAAATAGATAGTATTTTAGACCCAAATTCCAGCCTCTACATGTTTATATTTTAAATTCTCAAGTACGATCTGAGCAAGATGACCACTCCATCAACAACAGGACTCGCACGTCTTATTGTAGTTGTGGCGTGTTAGCGTGTACGAAACACTGACTCTACTTATCTTCAAAATTTACTCCTCTGTCGCAACATGTGTACGACACGAGATCTGGAAATGAAGCTCTTCTAATGGTCCCAATTCCTCTGACTCCTTTACAAGCAGTTCACCTTTAAAACTCTTTGCAGGCACATCAGGAATATCAGGATATCTGAAAAACTCTCTTCGTACAGGAGACTGTTCAGAAGCACTTTGAAGGGCAGTGAAGCCAAGAGAAAGTGGCTACTTTGTAATAATAAAAACACTATTTGGTGGAAGGTAACCATCAGGCGAGGTTAATGCTCAAAGCATTTTCTATCACCTAACCCTTAGAGTCTTATTATTATGTGGTCACGAACTTAAATTAATGAGGAAAAATTCATGCACTGGGTGGGATTCGAACCATCCCTACGATACCTGGATTACAAGAGTAGTGCATTAATCACTTGACTACCAGGATATCGCCCTGAATCCTTAGGTACGATTGTTTATAGCAAGGTTTGTGCTATAGGGCCGAATAATGAAACAGTATTAAATATCTAGGATTTCATCATGTTCGGGTGAGATTTGAACCAACGGATCCCTACGCTACCTGGATTAGCAGACTTTCTCAAGTTCTAGCTCGTACACAATCAAAATAATCACACATTGCTATTGTTCTTACCATCAGCGAAAATATTATCACAAAACCAAACAATCCAGTTCTGGTCAACAAAAGAACTGATTGGGACAGCTTCAAAATAAATCTATCAAAGAGAATAACCTTAAATTCTCCTCTGGAAACGGAAGACCAAATCGATCAAGCTCTTGAAGATCTTGTTGATGCTATACAAAAGTCTGCGTGGGACAATACACCTCAAGTTTCCAAGAAACTTCATGGAATAAATTACCCCAAAGAAATTGTTACACTCATAAAAGAAAAAAGGAGAGCACGGAAGAAGTGGCAGAACACTCGCTACCCTCTGCATAAAACAATTTACAATAAGTTATCAGAAAAGGTGCGTAAAGAAATACAAGATTTAAAAAAGGAATCGATTAATACGTTTCTTAGTGAGCTTTCCCCAGATCAAAATTCAGACTACTCATTATGGAAAGCCATTAAACCACTCAAAAGACCCATTAATCAATCTCCACCATTGAGAGACTCGGAGGGTAAATGGATCCGTGATAATAATAATAAATGTCATCTATTTGCTAAATATTTATCAAAAATATTTAATCCTAACGAACCAGATTCAAATGAACAACCTCTTCCACATATGCTATATCAAGAAGAGGATTACTATATCCCTTGCATAACAGTAAGAGAGCTACAGAGAACAATTGATAAAGAAATTAATCCGAAAAAATCCCCTGGATATGACTTAATAACAGGTCAAGTCCTCAAGGAACTCCCTCGGAAAGCTTGCGTTAGGATAACACAAATCATAAACGCAGCTTTCAAGATACAATATGTGCCGCAATTATGGAAAATTGCTGAAGTAATCATGATTCAGAAACCAGGACAACAACCCGAGGAGCTGAAGTCTTATAGACCCATCTCTCTGCTCCCTGTGCTATCAAAATTGTTCGAAAAACTTTTATACAAGCGCTTAACATCAGTCATTTTTGACAAGAAACTCATACCAGACCATCAGTTTGGGTTCAGAACAAAACATTCTACCATAGAACAAGTGCACAGACTTGTTCATCTGATAGAAAAATCAATAGAAGAAAAGAAAGTATGCTCCGCAGTATTTCTAGATGTAACTAAAGCTTTTGATAAAGTATGGCATGAAGGCTTGAAATTCAAGTTGAAAAAAATGTTGCCAGAAAAACTTGCCAAAATTCTTGAATCATACCTCTCAAATCGGTATTTTAGAATTAAACATGAAGATGCTTATTCTGAACTACAAGAAATATGTGCAGGCGTTCCCCAAGGAAGCGTACTTGGACCAGTCTTGTATCTATTGTACACAAGTGACATGCCCGAGGAAGAAGAAAACACTATTGCCACATTTGCTGATGACACAGCATTTTTGGTAGTTGGAGATAATACCGAAGAAACATCATCAGAACTCAACCAAACCCTCTCCAGATTTCAAAGGTGGACTTCAAAATGGAGAATAAGACTAAATGATAGTAAGTCGGTTCATGTGGATTTTACCAACAGAAATCAGCCCTACATACCGATTTACATCAATAACAAAATCATTCCCTTCTCGAATCAAGCGAAATACTTGGGAATGACTCTCGATGCAAAACTGAAATGGAAAGAACACGTAAAGAAGAAAAGAACTCAACTTGATATGAAGTACAACAAGATGAAATGGCTAATGGGACGCTACTCTCCACTTCCCATCGAGAATAAACTTTTACTATACAACCAGGTCCTGAAACCAGTTTGGACCTATGGTATCCAGCTTTGGGGCTGTACCAGCGCATCCAACAGACTCATTATAGAGAGATTTCAGAACAAAGTGCTAAGGGACATTGTCAATGCCCCATGGTACATTAGGAACAACTTACTGCACCACGACTTGGGCGTTGAGTCAGTTAGAGAAACAATGCAAATTTATGCCTCAAAACATCAACAGAGGCTAGAGGTACATGAAAATATTGAGGCCGTCCATCTTCTCAATGTTTCAGACCTAGTTAGAAGATTAAAGAGGAAGAAACCATTTGATTTAGTATAAATTACTTTTATACTTCTAAACGGTACAGCGCAAAATGTAACCACCTCAACTAGACTTAAGAATATTTATGTTTATGTACATATATTTTACTTTTTACTATAACCTTTTTAGAATAAAATTGCTTATTAGATTTAATCTAGATTGTAATGTATCAATAAATGCCCAAAGTGGGATTTATATTGAAAAAAAAAAAAAAAAAAAAAAAAAAAAATTACTACTTAATTCATAAATATTATGATTAGCATCGTAAACAAACTCAAACTTTGGTCTCAAAGAATTGAATTGAATACTTTTATTTATTTTAAGTGCGACTCTATAAATCCCATTTTAGTCCGGTTTATGTGCCAGCACCCTAAAACATTTTCCACACCGGCCGCGCTTGCTAGGGAATATTCTGTTATACTGAGTATTCTTTTATCCTTCCCCTACCCACAGGGGTTTATCATTAATACAGACTAGCAGCCACTGCGCTGAGCATAAAACTACTGATGTTGCCTAAAACTTGATGCCAGACCCCCAGTGATAAGCTACAATACTTCCGTCTGATAAGCAACTTTAGGGTCCACAGAGCACGCGAGTCATTCCATGCGATAACACCTGACAGAGCTTTGAAAGTGAAAGTGGCGGACATGATCATTTAAAGTTGGTTTAGGTACTTGAGGTTTGGAGTAGGTAGCTCTAAAGTAGCTATTCATATCGGTCTAGGGGATAGTAGATAGTTTTGAGTGTAAGTCTGTTAGTATAAGTACCTATGTAAAATACGTCATGAAGTTACTATGAGTAGGTACGTAAAATAAATAATCCCTGCGTATGTATGTTATGTAGAATGTCTCTAATTGCTCGCTCTACTAATTTTACCAAATAGTAGGAATTCTAATACCTGAATGAAAGGATCAGTGATCACCAAGTGTATTTTATAGAAGCACAATTTGAATAATAATCAACACTCTGTATAATATAATTATACAGGGTGTCCTATTATAAACGAGACATGCAAATATCTCGAATACTACTAGAGATAGAAAAAATCTGTTCAAGAACATTTTCATAGCTCTTAAGGGGACATTTGATGGTGACCTCTAAAAATTTCTCGGATGACCCCTTCAAGGTCACCTTTGGAATTTTAAATGCTACTCCCTATTTTTTATGACATTTTTGAAATCTACACTAAATGTGACCTTGAAATAACCTTGAAGGGGTCATTCGAGAAACTTTAAGAGGTCATCATCAAACGTCCCCTCTATGAAAATGTTCTTGGAAAAAGAATTTTTCTATCATCCGTAGTTCTCGAGATATATGAATGTCTCGTTTATAATGGAACACCCTGTATATATTTAAAAAAAAAATACTTCCGATGTCTAATATTACTAATTTTCGGAAGTAATATATAGGTAGATTGTTTGATTATCCAACGCATTATTTTGGGGTTTTGGTGTTGACTTTTTCATTACAATGTTTCCTCTCTCAATGGATAACAATAAATTGTTATCTGTCTAAAGAAGGTAGGTAAAAATCCATTATTATTACAATATAAATAAAAACTTTTTTTGCTTTAACGTCGCTACCAACTGGAGATATTTGTATCACGATTGTGGTTTCACCCTCCATTCTCTGTAAACTTAAAAACCAGCCACTCAAATGAACCCTACATAGCCTGAGTGGGGCCGGAAATAGCCAGCATCACGACCTTTCATAACTTTAGTGGGTAGCACAGTATCAAGAGACTCTTGAAAACATCTCTCGCCCAAGTACGTCATTGCTTGTTCATAATACCTACCTCCACTGGTCACTATCCATATAAACAGCCATTAGGTTTTCTTCACAAGGTATGAGTGGACCGCGTAACATCCAAGTTCAACAACAAAATAATAATAATAATTCCGTGTCCGTGAGATAGGTATCGATACCTAGATCACGGTGGTGAGAGGATTATATGGACGCCCAGATCCAATGTCTAGGCTCCCTTCTAATATATAATATAATATAAATATAAAATAAAACAAAATAATAATAGCATTATTTAGTGGTAGGTAACCAGGCGAGGTTAATACTCAAAGCATTTTCTATCACCTAACCCTCAGAGTCTTATTATTATTATGTGGTCACAAACTCAAATTAATGAGAAAAAATTCATGCACTGGGCGGGATTCGAACTAACGGATACCTAAGCTCCCTGGATAACCATCAGACTAGCGCGTTAACCACTTGACTACCAGTGCGATGACTTACCATCGCACTGATATAGTCAAGTGGTGTTAGGACAACTGGTAAGACAAAAATCTTACCGGGGATCGAACCCGGGTCACCGTGTCTGCAACCCAACCCAGTATATCCTGTCCATTTCTTCTTTCTCCTCATCAGGACGAGATGATCTTCATATTCCGGTGATCGTAATAGTCCTTCTGGTTTCGCTGGTGACTGTGCGGTATCTCCTGGTGCTCAGGTTATGGCTTACGAATCTTGCGATCCAGGATCAGTAGTTGTTCAAGGACGTCAGAGTGCTGAGCAGGATTAGACCGCGATGATTTCCGGTTATCAAATTTAAAACTTTTAGCAACACGATTTAATTGGTTAATTCGATAAACATATCTTTTTATATTTTAGAGATCAATCGATTTTGTAACGTTGAGTTGTAGCTCTACGAGTTTTTTTGTTTAATTTCATATCAATTTTCATAAGAAACTGTTAGCGTAATGGGACTTCCTGTCTCGAGCCGACGCGCGACGGTCTAAATAAAGCACTACTATACTATACTATACTATCAATACATGTTCTTTATCTTGTAAAGTATATTTTTTTGTTACTTTTAATGGAATTCAGGCAACCTGTGAGTACTTAATAATTGGTTTATGACCGATTCTAATTTTCCATGTTGATGAGAATAATTAAAACGCATTATTAATTTTTAACATTGAAAATTCAATACGGTTTTATAATAGGTAGAAACATTTAGTTTTAACTTATTTTTTTGGAACGGGTTAACGTACAGTTTTGGATGAGGATATTGGAACACCAGATATTACCAGGTAAGCAACATTTTTTTTTGTAAATAATCTTCTCTAAGTATAGCGTAAAATATTCTTACTGATTAACCCACCCAATGACTGATTCGTTTAGTTCTTGGAGTTTAACGTTCTTTTTAACTGCCAAATCGAGACGGTGGTTTTGATCTCCTTTCGCTGGAAACTTGCCAAAAACCTACCTATGTGAATCTCATCCAGTCTTGGTTGGGCCGGGAACATCCAGCATTACGAGGTTACGAATTTGAATGGTCACCCATTGAAATCCTTACCTCGCTAGATGTTGTTCTAATTTAGCAGCATAATGAGAACTGGTGTATTCAACGTGTCACCCACGCCGACGCCGGCACCTGACAATTATTGCTGACTGCCATCGACCTGATTGTCAGGTCATATTTCATCTGACCGCAAATGAAAGAGGAGTTTCTATTCGTGGTCTAACCAGCCGTCAGTCCCTGCTCAGCGGGTATTGTCCTGCTGCACTCTACAACCGGATGTATGAGAAAAGAGAGTCCATTTGTCTTCAGAAGAGGATTAAATGTTAGTTAAATTAGCCATTTCCTTAGATTTGTTTTTTTAACAAATGGAGGAAGGTAATTAATTAGATATGTTACAAGGATAAAGTACAGATGAAATAAGGCAATACTTCTCAGATTTAGGATAATGTACGAATGTACAGTTTTGTATCATATTATGTACTTATATGACTGTCTATTTTGTCCACGTACATATACTTGTATTATAGTGTATAATATTGTATATGGTTTAGATTAGAGTAAGTAAAATAATTCAACACTTCTTCATAATCATATATTATAAGTACATATATTTGAATACTGAAGAATGTATTTTGGATTTCTGGCTGTGGCTTACTAAAAACGCCATCGAAGTAGGTATACCTGATGTTTTCAAGAGCAAAACCAACTCACTGATTCACTAACTGAACTGATTGACTTACTCACTGTCAAAACCTAGTGGCAAGTCACGTTCGAAAACCTTTCGGAAAAAGAATGAGGTTAACTCCGAACTAAACTTTCTGAATATAGGTATTTGAAACACTCTACCACTGTCTCTTTCTTTGTATTAGGCGTTCTTCACACCTCAGCCGAGGTGTTCGATATCACATTATTTATACTGCCCGACTAGGTCTAAAGTCCATTATTCCAGCAGTAAGTCCAAGCCCAAATAGGGGGATCTCGGCTGGAATTCGAACCCGCGAACTCTAGATAACCAGACCGACGACACTTCGACAACTGACCTAACGTTATTGTAAATTGTGAGAAAGTTTAAGGTTAGCTCTGCACATTCCCAGGGATATTCTCACCGGATGTAAATTATTATCTCCATTTTCAAGTCAAGTAGTATGTATTGTCGTTTTTTGCAGAAATCGTCTCTGTACAATCAGGACATGCTATTAGTCCGAATAGTAGAGAGAACAATTCACTCGTATGGTTGTCAATAACATAAATCGTAATGGGAGATTAATTATTCTGTTAGATACAGTTGTAGGTATGCTACAGACGCTACTAGTTGGCAGTAGTATTCACTACTGTCATCAGGATGGTCCTATTTGCACCTGTCAATGGAACAATACGGTACATTAGGAAGAGAATCAAACCAACTTACTGGGTGTAACAAAAAGAAAGAATAGAACTTATCTTTTGTATTAACTTCAGGATCATGAGGGTTGGAATTTGTATAACCAATTTCAGTGACAGAACAAGAACTGTAGCCCGTTCCAGAAACACTCTCATAATCTCCAAATCTCCGTTCCAACTGTCACACAACGCATTCTGATTGGTTAATTTGGGCGCAATAACCAATCAGAGTGCGTTGTGTGACGGTTGAAACAGAGATTTGGGGATTTTTAGTACGGAGAGTGTTTCTGAAACGGACTACTGATTTATACAACTTGCCGTCTACGCGTTCACAACGTTTATTATTATTTTATTTTTTGCTTAACATTGCTTTCATCTGCATGGTCATATCATGACTGGGGTATCACCTGCTACCCATATTAATCTCACCCAGCCTGGGTTGGGCCGAAATGCCAGCATCATGATGTCTCCACATCCCTGGACGTTGCTGAACTTCGGTAATCCTACGAGAACCGGTGCATTCAACGCGCAATCGACGCTGTCTTTCAAAAGGTTTGATTCCCACCAGATGGTATGAATTTTTCCTGATACCTATTATTTTGTATTTGAGAATTTGACTATTTGACCACACAATAATGCCACCCAAAGTTTAATAACTTGACCAGAGTTTTGTAAATCGTTTCTTTTTGGAGGCCCAAGATACCCGATTTGAAAACCAACACAATGATATTAATCATACTACCTATTCAAAATTATGGATGGTTTGCCATGTCCATTATTATTATTAACATGACTTTGTTTAATGTCGTGTAGTGAGATGATAGCATACCATTGACTCCCTTAATAGATTTTCACAGGATTTTTTATTTAGGTACTTAGGTATTTTTCTCAAGATATAGTAATTGGTAATTATACTAATTATACAAGACATTAACATTATGCTATCAAGTTACAAATACTTACCTCGTGACTTATTACGAAGTTATGTAACCTCAGTTCTCGCACATTTCATTCCTAGGTGTAGGACTTCCTAATTTATTTATCATTACACACAATAGGCAATAGGTCCGAAACTAAGGAATCTATAGGCAGGTAGAATTAGGAAAAATGGAGTCAGTCCAGGTAGGTAGTATTCTTCAGTCTATAATAATGGATGAAATTAAGCAATAATTGAACAGTTCAGGTGCTGACTTTGTACAAGTACAACAAGAAATCTTGATCCAATTATAATATTAAATGTTGCAAAAATTCATGATATTCTTCTTCTGGTTCTTTTACTCTGTCTTATCCCGCTTAAGCAGGGTCGACGTTGTTTTAACCTCATAGTTGAGGTTGGTTGGTTTTGGCACATTTTTTACGGCTGGATGCCCTTCCTAACATCAACGATTCTATTTGATTTAACGTCCTGAATTAGGACGGGGGTTTTACCTTCCATTCGCTGGGAATTGTACCAGCTACCCACATTAACCTCACCCAGCCTGAGTAGGGCCGGAAATTATAGCTCTCTGTTCTTGTTAATTATTCGTGTGGCATGCTACTGAGCATACTTTTACTTCCTAAGTTATTAGTAAGTTATAGTAGGTATTGCAGGTAACTAAGTTCTACGTCCTGAAGCTCCAAAGCAGCCCCAGGTAATGTTTTACTCAATTGATAACCTGACTCACTGACCACTTATCCATCAACTGATAAGCGATTGCATGCTGAACTATAACTTGTGATTTCATGTTAATCTTTATCAATACTTGGCTTACACACGCGAAATTCACTCATAGACTGAAGACATAGATCAATTGACATGGTGTAATGGTTATGACTCTTTCTAGTCCTTCTCTGGCAGACTCAAGTGCTAGACAAGACTGAAAATTACCTAGAATTTCTCAAACTATTTGGCTACTATCGCATTGGTCAGGATCACCAGGATGACGGCATACGATGATCAACATATTATTATTATTATTATTAAATTATTCATTAACAGGACATACACCTAGGTACATAATGTGCAAAAAATATAATGATAAAAATTAAAATACAAAATTGACAACAATATAAACAAGAAAAAGATAAACAACATAGATTAAATATACATATACAGATGTCCTAACTAAAGCGCGGGGTTAATGCCTATGGCAATCTCTTCCACCCAACCCTTAAGTTCCATCTCGTCTGGGACGAGAATTCCACTGTAGGTAGTCATGGCAACTAGAATTTAATGATAAGGAAATATACGTTCAATAATATTGAACGTGTACTTTCCTTATCATGAAATTACTGTCTTCTTGAAAATAATGTACATAATACGTCCGTTCGGTCCGTTCACCAATGACAACGTTCAATGATAGGAAAGCTTTCATTTGATGGACTGTAATTTGCAAGACCAGGTATTTGCATGATTCTGTGGTGGCTTCTTTACCTTTAGAAATCCTCTGTCCGGATACTCCTATTCACCTGTTGCATAATATTGAATCCTATTACTGGGTGGAACCATAAAATATTAGAACATTTTGTGTTTATCTCGAGAAAAAATTGACTGGAGAACTTGAGTGCGGAGACCAGCTATGATTAGCTAAATTAAATAGATGACTGTTTCATAAAGTTCTTCATTGATGAGTACTTGAGTAGTCTGGTTATTGTAATGTAACCAATATTAGCATTTGGGATGGGTAGGATATCTCTTAAGGATCTGTTCAACCCAAACCTCAACCTTCTTCTTCTTTCACTCTGTCTTATTCCGCTTGAGCAGGGTCGACGTTGTTCAACCTCATGGTTAAGGTTGGTTGGTTTTGACACATTTTGTACGGCTGGATGCCTTTCCTAACGCCAACGATTCTATTTGATTTAACGTCCTGGATTAGGACGGGGGTTTTACCCTCCATTCGCTGGGAATCGTACCAGCTACCCACATTAACCTCACCCAGCCTGAGTAAGGCCGGAAATGCCACCAGTCTCACATGTACGGAGGGAACAGAATTTTCTGTGTGAAAAATCTGCTCCGACTGGGGATCGAACTCAGGATCTCTGGACTACGGGCAGTAATAATAATAATAATAATAAATGCCCGCAGCACGGGTGTATATTTACGAGCCTAACTCTATTTACAAACAGAAAACAAATAACATGAATCGTAGTAGTCACAACCGTTACGCCACAGAGGCTGGCAACCCAAGCCTCAACCTCTAAGTTGTCATTTAGGTATGTGCCACCTTCACTCATTGAGGAGACGGTGTACACTGTACACTGTCGACTCGCTATGGGAAAACACAAACTGAAAAAAATAAATACCTACATTTTTAGAAGGATGATTTGATAGTTGAATATTAGGGTTAAAAAAAAAAAAATTGAAATCGGAGCAAAAACGAACACAATAAAAAGAACACAATACTTCCGTTTTCTAATATTAGAACTTTTTCGGAAGTAATTTTAGAAGCTATGAGTTAGAAAATAACTAATTATAACTAGTATCACTCATAACTAGTATCACTCAAGAAAAAACAATTTTGTGCTAACAATCTAGTAGTTCGTGTTTTTCGATCATTACAAACCTAGGTAGCCTAAACATTTATTGTTCAGTATACTGTTTGTACAATAGATTAAGGAAAAATACCTAGCTATCAAAGTACATTACAAGTACTTTGTGGGTGTGTATCTGTATGTATGGTTCTGTAATCATGTAATTATTCTTACCTACAGGCAAAGTAAAAGTACTCATGCTTAAAAAAAGTAACTTCACCTCAGACGTAAGACCAGCGAAGTCTACAAAATTGTAGGTTGTAAAGAAGTACCTAGATAAATAATACATTCCCATTACTTCCGAAAATATCTCATAAAATAAAATAAAATAAAAAAATATTTTTTTCCGATTTCAATTTTTTTTTATAGGTAATTCTCGACATGATGTAACCTCCTGAGCGACTTTATTTTTGTGTCGCACAAATCTCAGCCCTACTGAAGTGATTTCAACAACAAAAAAATTGCACTCCATCTCGTGCACCGAACATATTTTTCATAGCGTTGAGCTCTGATATTTGTGTATACATACATTGTGAACCATTCACGAGGAAGTATTGTGTTTGCGATTGGCAGTGTATTTTTTCCCCAAAATATCAAAATAAATTTAGCTCGAAACTGTGTTCTGTCTTGTTCAATAAAACAGTTCTAAAATGACCTTCAACTGCTTCTCTGATTTGAATTTACCAAAAATACTTATTAATATTTTCAATTAGACTCTTTAGATCTGACCAAATTGGTATACTTTTAATAGGTTTTAGTTAAATAGAGTACATGTTAGTAGTTAATACCTAACTACCTACACTACACACTAGAAAATGCTGCATAATATATTGTGTTCAACCGCCATGAAGTCAACGTAAGCAAAGCAGTCAACAAATCAACCGGTGGAGAAACCCGGGTGAAGATTATGATTTGTAATCCGAATGACATTCAACAGATCAGAATGTTATCACAATAGGGTCTGATTAAGAAAAGAAAGTTTGAAATGATCCAAATGTATCACATGAATACTCGTAACCACATTGATTTCGTCGCATGATATGATTGTTGTTGAGTACTTTGAATTTCTTGATGAATTATTGTACATCTCATTAAATTGAACATTGTCGAGATTGCGGATATCAACATTGCGCATATACGCAATGAAATTGTTCCGAGTCTTCAATATCAGGAATAAGATTAAGAACTTCGAATCATTCTTTTTTCTCTCTTTTTTTAATTTGGGTTTAACGTCGCTTTCAACTGCATTCATTATCACGACGCGACGGGGGTCTCAAAAACCTGCTACCCACAATAACCTCACAAAGCCTGGTTTGGACCAGAATGCTAACATCACGAAATCCTCACCTCGCTGGACGTTGCTTGACTTTGGTGATTCTACGAGAACTGGCGATAAAAGTGTGGATGGATTATGGAAGAATGCTGGAATGGGTGAGGACGAGCTTAGGGATGGGGATTGTGAGGGCGGTAAATATGTGCAATGTGTACTGCTTACGAGAAACGAAAAGAAGATATATTCAGGAGAGAGTTTGTTGTGGTTTGAATAGTTGTTAAAAAAATCTAGTTCTATGTGAGCGTCTAGAGGAAAGTTCAACATTATTTGGGTTACTCCTCTACTCAGTTAGAGTCCATCGAGAAAAAAAACCAACCTATAAAGTATACAAAAAAATAGACTAGCTAATTCCATAGAATTGTACAAGCTGTCAAAATTTGACGTGATCATTATGAGATCATGTATTGTACACTATACAGGTACACTGTACAGTACATGTATTAAGGCCCTAACATACTTCTTGAAGTGAATGGGATCAACCTGAATTAAACTGATGCTTTTTCTGGTATAGCCTCCTGAGACCTGGGCATGTTTTCCCGAAAGTACTGATTTAGACCTGGATGTACTGTTAAAAGTACATAAGACAGATACTGCTTGAGTCCTCGGCATGTATTCCAGAAAGTACTGATTAAGACCTGGCGTACTTTTAAAAGTACATGGAATTTTCAAAAATTCCCGACGGTTTTTGAGAGAAAATAGTAGTGTGAAGTGAAGTTGTCTTATGTACTTTTAAAAGCACATTCAGGTCTCAGAAGGATAGATATAACATTTATAAATTTAATATGTTTAACTCCTAGAAAAGAACCAACAATCTTCTTGATTTATAAGGCTGGTTTAATAGACCTGCCTTAGTTTCATGAGTAATTTGTTTTACGAGTAGGTACATTAGCTAGTACAGTCTCTCTCAAACTTTACTGATAGTAATAACTTACCCTCTACTTAATTTTCTGTTTGTTCCAGGAAAATGTATCAATAATTGAGGATGCCACTATATTCTAGTGTTTGTGGATGCTAAAATTGAAAAAAAAAATATTCAGCATAATGATAAGTCCAACTTAAATTATATGACTTAAAACAGCTAAGAAAACATTCTGGAAGATATACATAATAATTATATAAGAAAACACTTTCTATCGAAATAATATTGAATGGAACAATCACATTAAATTTGTCTGTTTTAAGAAAAATGAAGATGTTTTACTGTAAAATAACCAACAAAATGTTCACAACTTACCTCAGGCAATTTGCTCTTGTTTGGCTTTTCTTTGATTTAAGTACAATTCATTGTCAGCTATTCTCAATGGACCAGTCTAAAATACTAAGAATATACGGTGATATTCTTCCAAAGAAAAATCCCTCCTATGATAATACATCTATCGTGCCTACGACTGAAAGGTTGCATGTCAAACATTTCAGTAATAGTAAGATTAACAATTATCTCTCGAATATTCACAAGAACCAATGGTTTGAACAAACTCGAGTTCAGTCTGAAGCTATACCCAAGACAATATCCGATGTCAACAGCTTGTTCAATCAGAATCAGAACAGCGAGTGGGTGCCAAATGAAAATAATTTCCAGTCTAACTGGGACGGAAATCATCAAAACTCAGAAAACAACTTTAGAAATTCTGAAAGACCGTTTAGGAATCAAGACTCTGGGTGGTCTCTTTCAAATGAAGGCCAAAATGACGACGGCTTCTTCTCATCCACGACAGAAACCCCTGAAATACATGTCAACCATAGGAAAAAGAACAAAAAGAGACAAGATAGTAGCTATTACAACGTAGACGTTGACTATGCAGCATCAAACAAAGAAATCACGGACTGGTCAACGCCAGCAAACAATTTCGTAACTCCACTAAAGGAAACGCGACAACAATATTCAACAATATACAAACAACACAAGACAAAGTCAAATGAAGGGAAGGATGTAAGAAATATTTATGACGATTGGTCCACCCCAAGAAGCATGAGTGCCTATTCAGAGTGGTTGACAACACCTCAACCCTACACAACACCGGACACAAGTCAAAATTGGGAGACAGCATCCAATAACAATTGGACGCCTTCTAATTATGACACAAGGTGGAATGCCGGCAAGACTACTAAAAAACCAGCAGCCGTGCCTCTGTCAACTTCAGGACCTGATCTGGAGGAGTTTATTACACGACAAGAGAACCGTATCAAGAAATACAGCAGCTTGTACACAGGTATCAACAGTTACGGAGTACCTAGCCAAGACGTCTACAGCAAACCGAGAGACTACAGACAAACTCCAATCAGTACTAACAACTACAATCCTACTATTCTAAAGGACCAATTTGACATTCCACCGAACATACAATCATATGATCCTTATTCGGAATACCAGGATGTCTCATCAAGCACCTCTTACTACCCCTATTCTCCGTCGGACAATTTTATACCGTCAACAACAGAAAACCCATACTTTGATAACAAATTTCAATCAAAATCCAAACCGCCTCGTAATGTTCCAAGCCACACTACTGTGAAATTTAACAATAACTATGCCAACAATAACTATGATCAAGGTAACAGACAAGGGTTTGGTGAGCCAGAAACTGTCATAGAAAACAAATACCAAACCACTTTGAAGAAACACTTCGATAACACAATCAACCTGTATGAAAGCCAAAGCAAGCGGACCAAATTCAATCCTCAACAAAATGGGGGAGCTAAGTACAATGTCGAACTTCCATCTTCTAACATTAAATTTGAAGTTCCAGCTAGCGATCCTTCTCCAAAAATAGTCATTCAAAACTACCACTTCACCACAGATCATCCACAGAATGGATACAGCGAAGTTTACAATCAGCAGAATGTGCCCACGACTCAACAGCCTCACTTCCATGTGGACAGTGTGTCTCAGTACTCCCAAGACGACCTCCAGCTGCCGGCTAACTACGATTACACTCCAAAGAGAGGACACGATGTGACGTTCACGACAGAATCATCGGTTCCTATCGTTGAAATCGGTGGGTTCAGCAAGAGTCCACCGGGCCCCAACTTTTATGAAGGGAACTATACGTTAAATCCACCACCTGTCACCTATGAGATTCCGCATCTGAAGAAAATAGGTAAGCCCAATATTTCCTGAAAAAAGCATTACTTGAAATTTTATTTTAGATCAAGCAATCATAAATATTGACCTACCAAAGATTTTTTAGCAATTTCACTAACAGAGTACTTTTTCACTAGGTACTAACGAATTTTCCATAGTTTCCATGCTCAACTCTGAAATTCATTTATGTATAAGTACATTTAGTACATAGACTACACAGGTGTTGTTATTATGTACATTGTACAATGAAAATATCCTGAAATTTCCTTAAAGCTTTTAAAAACATGCGCATGAGTGAGAAATGGAGCATTGGATAATGTGGTTATATTACTCTCTGTATACTGTACAAAGCTCAGGAAGTTGTGATCATGGTACATTAATTTTGATTTCAATTGAAATTTGATATTTTTATAACTTTCACAAAAATTCAGTGTTTTAAGTTTTAATTGCCTCAACAAGTTTATGATGACCCGATCATCCTTACAAGTATTTTCAGAAACCAAGACATTAATGGCCTGATGTAGACAGCTTTAAAAATATTAACAAGTTTTGAAGTATGAACCTCCTTGTGATCCGCATAAAATCAGTAATAATAGGTCTGAACAAATATATGCACGTTGGTTAGTCCAGTACAAATGTTGCTTAGGATTTTTGGTACTCCCTTTCGCTCCTGAGACTTTTACTCAATATGACACTTCTCGCGAGATTTGAAAAAAATCATCAAGTTGAAATGTAAACAAAAATCTAATTTGGCCAAGGAGGTTAAAAACTAAACACAGTATCACTTTAAAAAAACTGCAGCTAAAAAGAACAAGCAGACGCCATTTTACTGATCAAAATTTCCAGCCCTCACGATCGTTTGAGCCGGGAGCGAAAGGATTAAGTCAGCAAGTTGGTAAACTTCAGTTTTTATGAAATAATATATGCGATGCTTCCAAAATACAACTCTCGCTCTCTATTTCTCTTTTTGGATAACTACATAGGTAGTAAGTATATTTTTAAAAAGTAACCTGGATTAAGTTTTTTTCTTTATACAATAAGGTAGGTAGTAGGTAGATACCTACAAATTTTTAGTGGGCATTTTTATAAAAATGCAAGTATCAAAACAAAACCAAGGTTGGTGTAATGTCTTTGACATTCTCTTCCAATATTGTATTTTGAATGTTTTTTAACAATTGGTTCACTCATATTATGCACGTCTTCCATATTATGCACCATATTATACACCTCAAATTCTTAAAACTCTCCTTTTTTATTACAGAAAAGAAGAAACCTCACATCAACTGGTGTCGTCTGAAGTCTAAAAGGTTCATCACGGACAAGAGGTGTGTCTCGATGGAACCTGTGGTGGAATCTGTCTGCAGTGATAACTGCGTCATGCCTCCCAAGGGGAGGAGTCAGCATCCCCCCCGCCCCAGTAAGAGGGTGAGTTGATCCCTAGACTACCATGGAGTATCTAAAATAAAAAAGTTATGTTTTTGGTGTATTGAATTGAATTGGGTACTTAATTAATTAGCGTAGATAAATTTATTGGACCAACTCTGTGTATGTATTGAATTAGTTCATGTTGCTTACGCTAAGATTCAATTTTAGATAGTCACAAAATCTATTCATATGTAGCCATTTTAGTTCAGAGCAACCATTGTGCCAATCAGACGCGGCCGGTGGGAAAATGTTTTGGGGGTGCTGCCATATAAATCGGACTAAAATGGAATTTATTGAGTCGCTCTCCTAGTACCCTTCAAATTTCAGTTTGTTACCATGTCAATCGTTGTAATTATAAATCAATCATTCAATAAATAATGTGAATTAATTCTTACGGTGTACGAGCTTGGACTTGAAAAAAAAACCTTCTTTTTTTCCTTTTAGTCTGGGGGTGCTGCAGTTTCGCAGCTCCTTAGCACCGGCCGCGCCTGGTGCCAATCGTATATAAGAGGGTTTTAGAGAGATGAATAATTCCTTCATACCATCAAGTCAATCTGAGTAAAAACTGACGATCATTGTTTACCTTTTTCAGAGAAAATCAGCCCCACCCTCTTGGACTTGTGTCGAGAGTAACATCGCGTGGAAGAAGATCAAACTGAGGTGCCAGGACAAATCAATCCGGTGGTACAACTTGAAAGTGGTCAACGGATGTGACTGTCGGAAGAAGCCAATCAAGATTACAAAGAGAATCACCATCAGAAACTGAAATGAAGATTGAGTTCCTTGAGTTTGATACTCCATCAGCTGAATTGTTTGGTGTCTTTTCATTTCATTGTCTTTGAAGAGGTGGATTACCTTTATTGTTGCACTGGTGAAAAGTTGAAAACCAGGTTGAGTATGGAGGTGTGAGTTCCTATTGTGATAATATGTTTGTATTTTGATTTGTACGTCCAATAAGACGACCCAACTAATGATGTATAATGTATATTTGACCGTTGGGAATTAATCAGGATTTCCTGACAACTGTACTTCCTGAATATTTCGAAGATTTTCAATATTTAAAATAATTTGAAAATATTTTCAATTTTGATTTAAAATTCAAATTTAGATTATTAAAAAAAAAAAATCAAATATACATTATTCGATTCCATTATTTATTACTTGTTAATTTATCAATAGAAGTTTTATTAGTAGTTTCTGAATAAATAAATATAGAACAATTAATTATTTGAGTTTGTAGGTAGTGTATATAATTATTTTTTTTTCAGAATCTAATATTGTTTGTATTTTGATCATCTAATACTCGTAATGTTGTAACAATTGTGGGTGTCTTGAACAGATGCAATTTACAACTCAGTAATAGGTTTGAACCAAGTGACATAACGATTTCCAATAATGCCATATTGACCATAATCTAACCTTGTGAGATCATTTGAAAGGAAGAGTATGGATACCCCAGGCATCTATCTACATTAATAATAATATAATAACACCATAATAATATCCTGCTATTCATAATTTCATATAATAAAATAAATTACATTATAGCATCATTCAATTCTAACGTAATTACGAGACAATTACCCCAGACCATTAAATTCATTGAAAGCTTGTAGTGAAAGATGTATGATGGTAAGCTTGCAAGGATGATCCATGCTATTATGTTTGATGCGATACCTACCAATCATAACTGTCCGTGAGTGCTCGTTTGTGAGTTATAACTAGGTTTCTCTTCCGAAAATGGAGTCAAATGATAGTTGAAGTGCTTAATAGTTAATTTAATATTATCAATTGATCGGACAAGTACACAAGTACGTAGTTAATGGATGGATGCTTGAAAATTGAAGTTTAGTTCTGTATTTTCCTCATTTCCATATAAGTTAAACCGTTAATACCAACTTGACAAATTATTACTATCTTCTGGAACAGTTTGTCAAGTACCATTACATTCTCATGTCCAATTGGAGAAGTGGTTGAGTGTGTGATTGAAAATTGAGATTGAATATTTTCCTCATTTTCATATAAATTTCAGGGTTTATCTTCTGCTTGACAAAGTGTTACCATATTTTTGGAGAAACGATCATTTATGTCATTGTTTATGTTTGTCACTTGGAAATAAATTCTCATGTCTTTTTGAAGAACAAAAAAAAATTATGTTCGTATACGATCGAGTGTCATGCCTCTATCTAAACAAAACAGGAATACAATATACTGGAATAGTAGTTATTTTTCAGTACAGTTAGATACATTTTGCCATCTTATTATCTCCGATCGGTGAAATTATTTCCAAACAGAGTGCCTGAAAACCTACATTACCAAAATACAATTTTTATACTCAGTGGTCAGTTTAGCCAAGAAATCAGCGGAATATCAAACTGACAGGTATATTTTACATAATTTGACTTTTTTTTTCAAGAAGATGGTGAAACTTGAAAACTACCAAGTCAATCAAATTGGTTACATAAGGAGCATGTCTCTCAGTACGAAATAGTTGGCAATCTAATGCTCGCGTTTGCTTATTACGGTTGTAGATCTATTAAATAACTGCTACAGAATGTTTCATCTTTTCAAACGGGTTTATGTCAAAAAGCTGTTATTATATATGGGAGACTTTGATAAATCGGAAGTAGCAAGTGACCATAGTAACATAATGCAGGTACCAACCGGTTCCAAAAACTATTGAATTCCCAAAGAGCATCATAACTTATTGAGTTGTGTTTTGATTCCTGTTTATACTGCTGGAGGAAAGAGACATTTCAGCCCTATTCAAAAATTGAACGAGGCATTGTATCTGACGTATCATCAACAAAATCTACCAGTTTTGAAAACAACTTTCAGAAGAAAAAAATATTGCGAGATAGTCTACATAACAGACTTGGAATTTGTCAAAATGATGAGACTTATGTAAACCTTAGGTTTAGGACAGAACCGTTGGAAAGATTAACTGGCCAACCATGAACGGGACTGACACATGATACATATGCCGTTACTAAGGTGTGGATACAATAATATCGATTATTGTATCGTGGATACAATAACATCGATTATTGTATAATAGGTATTTCAATTTTGAGAGGTTCGAAAACCACCTCAATTCTTCAACCAACGTGAACATGAAAACACAGCCACCAAACAAATTGACAAGCTGCGAGGTTACAATATGTTCTCAATCAAAAGTCATACCAACTTCCCAACAATAGACCAACAGCACCGTTTGGGTTTGTTGCCTGTTCACATTTTCTGTCATCACATAACTTGGAGAGAGACCATCACCTACGGCATTTGTTACAGCGTTAACAGGAGCAACCGTCTTGGAATTTATCTTGTAGTAGCTCCAAACCATTATAAGTATCATATCCACCAGCTGACATCTTGTTTAACTTTAGAGCAGTTTAAAAACACAAAATCATTGCCCGTCATCGCCGAGGTATGGTTTCACTTTCTTTAGCCTGGATAAATAAAAGCTGCAGATTATAACGAGCTCAACATAGGCAAGTGAGAAAGAAGAGCTATTAAAATACTATCTTAAGTGGGTCTTCAGATCTGTTGGACAGGATCGCACTGTACAATTAAATTTGTTATTTTATCAATTATTAAAATACCTACTTCTTATCTGAAGACACAGACTTGTGGTACAACTTTGATATTGCTTAAGGAAAAAATAATTACCGACAACTTTGAATGAGTAATCACAAATTGAATTGAAACCAACACTAGCAGTCATCCGAGAGGTTACCTCTAATTTTTTTTTTTACTTTCCCAATGTGGGTTGGATTAGACGTGTGTTGTACCAAGGCTGAGTTCAATTTGCGGCAGCCCCAAAATTATCTGATAGGTGTACCGCATAATAACAATTGACTCTTAAATTCGACACAATAACTTCTAGAATCTACGCTTTAGCGTAAAATAAAAAATAAAATAAAAAAACTGGAACTTAACGTTATGGACAGAAGAGTCTTCAGGCATATTAGATGTAGTTTAGATTTTTATTTGATTTCAATATTATAACTTTCCAGTGACAGCCATTCGACGTAAGATTATTTAGAAACAGATAAAAAAACAAAAGTGTAGTATAGAGAACTTGAGATACTTAGTAGGTATTATGTACTCATGAAGGATAAAAACGTATTACATATTTACATAGGTACCTGTTCGACGAATATCTAGCGTTGATTAATGAGAAGCTTTACTACTGGGTCTGACGAACGCATTGCACCAGACAAAGCTTCCTATCAAGCTTTCTAACTCATGACTTACAAAAGCGTCGCCATCGCGTCGTCACCTTGATACGTTTGAACATTTTATAACTCAAAACTTGCATTTTTATTATAAATTATACAAATAATTTATTTTACACAAGGCGTTTCTATTAGGATAATGTAGAGTCAAAAGTGTTGTGGTTTTAGTCCTAGAAACGTAATAACGTAAAACGACGCGACGTTTAAACAACTGTACAGCTTTTAGCGTTCTGATTTTTGTAAATATTGAATTGGTATTGATGTTTTCAATGTTTTTTTCATTATTTTTGGTACTATATTTAAATATTACCTACCTTGCTTTGTAATTATTTTTTTTACTTATTTTGTACAAAAAATAAAACACATTTTGTTAAATTGGTAGATAGAAGAAATACCAGATTTTATAACATAATTCATTGTATAAAATTAATAAATATTTTTTTTATGAAAGTATAATTAAAATAACATTTCGTTGTACTTTCTTTGATTTTATTATTTGTCTTAGACAAAGTAGTAAATTTGAGCAGATGTAGTAGTAAATTTGACGTCATCGACATTAAAATATTCGATCCACCGCAAAATCAATCAATTTACACGTTTAGAAAAACACACTCCTATTAATTAATATGGTCTGTTTGGCTTACATCAAAACTATAAGCTAAATAATATTCGTCTACTGCACCTCAAAATTGCTGTCACTAAGAAAACGCAGTCTGATTCTCGAAGACTGACTCAAAAACGTCGTCAGTACCTGCGACATTTCAGGGGTAATGGTTAGTTCCATTGAAAAGATATTTACAAGTATAATAGTCGGTTCGTATAATAGTTATTACCAACAAAATAAAATACACAATCATCTAACGTCCAGCAATTTAGTAACTCAAAATTCAGGAACAAGAAGAGAAGTTTGGGTCCACACTCCACAGGGAATGGAAATAGGTGGTTATTATCACCCACCAACTTCTAAGTATAAAATCATTGAAATAGCCCGATGGAAAGGTTGAAGTCCTGGACCTCCAAAAACACTTCTGACTGAGTTATTTGAACGACTTATGGGTTGAAAGGAACATTTGGGGATTTTGACAGTGAGAGTGATTTTCGGAATGACGCCTAGATGGACTGTGTACAATGAAACCCGCTAGTGATGGAACAGTCTTGTGTTGTGGTGGATGAGCGTGAGCTTGTGGTGGTTGGCAGCGTCGATGACTGACTGGTCGTTGTTGGAACCTCCGGGGGCCGACACAAATTTGGCACCACTCTGTGGAAAAAGTAAATTAAAATTCAAAATGTTGACAGTAAATGGATCGATGGGTACAACAGTTCTCGTAAGATCACCGAAGTGCAATTTTGATCGAGGTTCGGACTTAGTGGGTGACTTCTGAAAAATAAACTTTCGAGAGTCAAATTGCATGATTATCCTTAACACGTTGAGCGCCGCAGCACCCCATGGGGGCTTTTTCTATACTATCAACTGGTACCTAAACCCACATGGGGGCTTTAATATGACTTCAGTTTATGTACACTAAGCCCCTATGGGGGTGTTGTATCAATGTATTTCTTATGAAGGAATTATTGCCGTGGAACAGAGCTATAACGTGATGGTCTTGGTTCTGAGCATACTTATTTTTTAGCTGAGATGAGTGATTTTGAAAATTGACCAATTTTTGCTTGGAACAGACAAAAGTTTACCTCAAAATCATGCGGCGCTCAACGTGTTAACCAGCTAAACCCGGCACTTTGTCGCCATTGAGGATTTTGTCCAGGGCTAGCGTTCTATTTGGAATTTTTAAAAATCCCTTCTAATAAGCAGCTAAATATCAAATGGACTCTAAGCCAAATTGGGAGTCCTTTTGTTCAGTTTTGTTCAGTATATTTGAGTGCTTAACCCGTGAGTACACGCACATAGGAAAAAATTCTCACACGCTCGGCAAAAACGCTAGAACTTGAACAATATTGGTCCTAACCTGTAGGGACCTGGAGTAGCTGTTGATAATATGTTTATCTAGATGTATCCACAGTCCCTTGAGCTATTTTCAGTTTCTGTTGCCCGTGACGTGGCGAAAACTTCAGATCGGTCTGAAATGTGAGATTTTTTTTCATCGCGCGTGTACAGACGTAACTTTTTTTTTGAGTTTTTTTTTCTGTTACTAACTGTTTAGTTTAATTTAATTTAATATTTATAATAATTAGATTTAATAATTATTTAATATAATAATAACAATTGTTTTAAATGAAAAAATATATTTTTTTAAAGAAAATTAGTGTGTTTACCTACCTAATTCGTGATTGTTCACTATTGTTATAATAATTATTATAATGATTTTTAACTAACAAAATAGAAATTTATAACTAACATTAATAAAATTTATTTGTCATAATCTAATAATATTAGGTAGTTAGGTACCTCCCTACACTTTTTTTGCTAGATACTGAAATAATTAGTATTCTTTGTAATCTTTCTCCACCTATTATAAGGGTACCTACCTACCTACCTACCTCCTGGTATAATCTAAGTACATTTATATTTTTATCATTTCTGTTTTTAGCTTTTAGAAGTACCTAAACAAATATAATAACATACCTACTATTCTTGATCATAAGATATACTGTGAATTGCCCTAAAAACTTATGTCAGTATGGTTACGATGAACAAATTTTGGAAAATAAGAAAAATGTCAAATCAGGGGTTCGAACTGCAACCATTTGGAAAAAGAGTTGCTAAAACTACTTTAAATAATTATAGTTTAAATACATTAGTCAACTTAATCTATCTTAAAAATATTACATAATTCTTCAAGCAGAACAAAATACAAAGCAAAACCAGGTGTGAGAATTTTTTTCATCGCGCGTGTACAGACGTTCGGATTTTTAACGCGTGTACTCACAGGTTAAAAAAAACACATTTTTAAAGGAAACGAAGTATTTCCAATGCATTCAAATATTTAGTTTTCAAAAGCACTAAGTCCAATGGTATATCATAAGAGGTTCCAGGTGGGATTAATAGGTATCTAATAATAATAAATCATTTGTTTTATTTTCATTTCTTTTTTGTATACAAAGAGGACCCATTCTAAGCCATTTTAATTTGGCTTCTAAGCTTGATCTGTTACCCAATGATTATAGGTTTTAGTCTGATTACATAAAAACATAATAGATTTTGACACAATTGGAGTAATAAATGATCATAGAATGCATCATTAGGTAGATAGGTGTTTCTATAGTTAGGTACAGTGTTGGTACCTTCCTAATGCTCATGCTCTATGATCATTATCCGCAGCATTGTTACTTGTATTAAACACATTGAAAGAGTTCCATTTATACGGTCTCATTGATACTTTCTTCATAAGACATTCATATGAATAGAATGATAGTCTCGCGAAGGGTATTCAAATAATTTTAAGCTTCCTTCTTCTTCCTTGATCAACTTCAAGTTTTATAAATATCACATTTCCTACTAAACTTGTAACGAATTTGATTAATATTATATAAATGAAATAATAAATTATCATTACGAGTATTCTCATAGTTTATATTAGAGCTCACTGTTAAAAATTACTCACATTTACCAAACTAAGATAATGGGTAAGTTCTTCTTGAGTAGACGAACCTGCATTTGAGAGGACACAGGGAACCGAAATTTTTTTCTCTATCAAGTTTTCTCTTATAAGGAGGTTATTTTCGTTAAAAACTGGTTTTCATTATAAACTGGTAAAATTGACTGGAAAATACTGGAAATCGCTCTCTAATTTCCAGGTTTCTCTTATAACCAGACTCGACGGTACCCAGATCAAACATATTGGATCCTAACTCACCAGAACTGCCCTGTCGATGTTGTCTCGGAATGGGAAGAAAGCATCGGAAGCCACAGAGACGCCATGCAGGGTGTAGATGAAGTCCTCCTTCTCCTACAGGAAACATGAAATGAATAAATCATCGTCATTTACGTATTCAGAATCACAGGATGACGTCATCATAAGAGTCACAGGATGACGTCATCATAAGAGTCATAGGATGACGTCATCATAAGAGTCACAGGATGACGTCATCATAAGAGTCACAGGATGACGTCATCATAAAAGTCACAGGATGACGTCATGAATTATCCGGCCCATACTCGACTGGATGAGTACATTGTGAGATGTGGATAGTTGGATGGATGGACGATCAAACTGATCGAACTCCAGTTCTGCAAGCCTGTCAGGTCGCGTAGAATTCTAAATCGAATCATTGAGTTTGAAAGGGCTTTTAGTATTGTACCTAGGACCTAGGCACTCATGACTCTCATGAGATACTGTCTGAACAAAATTCTGTTACAGGTCTTGTAGGAAGCATAACAAAGTTATAATGCTAATCTTACAATTCAGTCAAATTATTCAAAAAGGGCCATTTGCTGAAACAAATTAGGGGTCAGCTGAAATTTAGCCAGGTGATAGAACACGATGAGAGTTGCACTCTCCAGAAAGTTCCCAAAAATCCCGCTTGTGCAAAAACTGAACTTAAACATTCTTTGTTTCAGTAAAAATCGAGATTTGACAAGGATAATCTGTTCCTTTATCATGATAGCCAATTAAATATTACTGTCATATAATAAAATAAAAGTAGGTAGGTATATTTATAATAAAACAACACAACATGACGAACATCTTACAAATAAAAGATTTCTTCCAATTTTTCAGAAGTTGGAAGAGTTCCTCTATTACTGTCATCATGAAAGATGGTGTTTGCTGGACAGTGAACAGAATCCTACCTTATAATAAAACTCTTTAGTGGAAGGCATCCACCAGGCCAGGTTAATGCTCAAAGCATTTTCTACCACCTAACCCTACCTTATCACTCATGGGAGCCGGCGGGGCTCCGTCAAAGTAGCTCTCCCACGTCTTGTTTCCATGTCCTTCCCGATGGTGCCCAGAATGTAGTTGTCGATGGCGTTGGACTTCTCCGCCCTCTTCACTCCCTTGCGGAACCTCCAGCTCGGTGATGTTGGGGTGATGGCGCATGTACCTGAGAGGGGGACGAGGATTTTTATTATTTTTCATTTAGGGCGGAATTAATAGACAACATCAAAAACCCTGATAACGCTGTGAATTTTGCCTTCCAGATGGCAAGCGTCTTTCTGGAAGGACGTCAGCCCTATCTGGGTTAAGTCGTTGGTAAGTGTCGGTTTTCCCTATCTTACACAGTACGCAATCCGTGACTTAGCGCCACAGAGGTATTACGAAAACGTCTATTAATTCCGTCCATGTGAGTTTAATGTCTGGTATACTGGATACTGGTAGTCCGTTGGTTTGGATCCCACCAATTGCATGGATTCTTCCTCATTAATTTGAGTTTGTGACCACATAATAATAAGTCTCTGAAGGTTATTTGGTGGAAAATGCTTTGAGCATTAACCTCACCTGGTGGTTACCTTCCACTAAAGAGTATTATTATTATTCTTATAATGTCACTTTCAACTGCAGGGTTAAATCACGACGGGGTTTTACCCTCCATTCACTGGAAACTCACAAACCAGTTATTTAAATTAACCTCACCAGCCTTTGTAGGTCCGGGAATAGCTAGCATCACGAGGATTCGAATTTGAATGGTCACGGATCCAAATTCTAGCCTCGCTGGACGTTGCTTAACTTCAGTGACTGAATGAAAACTGGTGTAGGTATTCAACTCTGTCGTCAATGATTCGCTTAAAACTTTTTTTTTCAACAATTGGTAAAATGTTGCGCTCAGATACAATCTGCATCTTTTCAGCAACTTGTGGTTGTGGTTTTCAATGTTGTTTGAGCAAGAGAAAAATCAAACACCTCGGCCGAGGTGTGAAGAACGCCTATACAAAGAAAGAGACAGCCCGGCAGAGTGTAAGGTTACGGAAAACATAGTTCCCATGCATTTCATGTACTTTCAGCCAGCGAAAAGTGCAACATGAATTTCAAAAATTGCGATTTTTATTGCAGAAATGGACTCTACGTTGAAAAATAAATTGATTTGACTTTTTGTTTGACTCCCTAGGCCAACGGGAACCCTATTTTCGAGACCCCCCAACAATCGTGAAAGACATGAAAAGATTCATAATTTTTTTTTTTTTTTTTTTTTTTTTTCTGTTTTTTTTTCATACGGATCCTTTGAGACCCGACTTCGTGTCTATAACTTGGCACTGAAGATTAAGTGAGGTGTCTAAAGTGATCAATATATAATGGAGATGAGCCCGGACCAAAAAAAAATTCTAAATTATAAGCGGGCGGCCCATTTGGGCGGCCTCGGGTTTTGGGAGCCCAAATCGGGAATTGAAGGATAATACTATTCTTAAGTGGTATCAAAAATGAAAGATCTTGATGAGGAGATACCAAATTTATTGATATTATTCCTTCATCCGGTCCACTGGGTGGCACCTGGTGGCATTTTCATTTTCCTTGGCGGGTAGGTACTCGTACCTTCGAATCCTTAGCTTAGTGGTCAGATCTTGGCCAGTATGTATTTTTCGAGATGACCTCGCTCTCTCACTGCAAAATTTTAATGTTTAAGTTTCCAAGTATTTATTTAGTTAGTTCATTTTCCGTTCGTTTCTTTGGAAGATAACTTTGTCTATTGGTAGCATGCTCGACCTCCCACTCAGTGAGCATGGGTTCGAATCCAGGCGGGGACGACATTTTTTAGCTCTATATTTTCAATTTGGGCTTAACGTTGTTTTGTTGTTCTTATCTTTATATTTGATCTTAATGACGATCCCATTACCCTCGCGAGGAAAATTTTAGTAGTTGCAGAATTGGCCAATGACCTGTGGCGGCATTACGAGATTGATTTTGGACAATCATGGTTAGATGGAGATAAAATATGATGAATTAGCTCTCATAATGTCGATGCTACTCACTAAAAGTTGTGACAAAGTAGTGACTTTGGCCAAGTGGGTAGAATACTAGGCTTGCACGCACGATGACTTGGGTTCGATCCCCTTCAGGGAAGTTTTTTTTCTCTGTCCATTATGTCCGGGGTACACTCATACCTCGTGATGTATTGATAAGGGACGTCACCACCGAGTTCTCTCCCGCTCACGGTTTTATAAACACCAAATTGTCTCCCGTCGCGTCACTTGCATTTTTTTACCTGATTTTATACCTACATAGTTTAGGCCTAGCATAAAAATTATAATCGAAACACCTAGGAATCATTGATATAAACCTGAGGCATGGCCTTTTATGTATTTTTCCTAACCCTATGATAAACCCAAGGCATAGCCTTCTATATATTTATCTAACCCTACTATAAACCCGAGGCATTGCCTTCTATGTATTATCCCTAACCCTACTATATTCCTGAGGCATGGCCTTGTATGTATTTTACCTAACCCTACTATAAACTGAAGCCATTGCCTTTCATTAGTTAGAGATTTTAAAGATTTCCTTTTAAAAGGCCGATTCTTATATAAAAATAATAATTTTATAGTTTTCATTTTCTTAAAAATACCTAATGTAAAAAAGCATGGTCTCATTTCCGGGAGAGATACTCGTGGTGACCCCTGCAACAAGCCGGAGAGAATTCGGGTAAGAAAAGGTCAACGGGAGAGAACTCATTACCTCACTTTGATAAGGTGATTACAAATTAATTTCTTTGGCATTTGTAAATCCAGGTGTTTTAGTGTCCCTCATAGGAGGCTCCGAGGTCAATTTAGCATTGAAAAATAAACCTAATCATGTGGAGTATAGAATCAAAAGGTCTTGCATTGCAAATTTATATATTATTTACTCACTTTGGAGACTCAGGGGGCAAAATCTGTGATCCAAACATAATTATTGACCTTAGAAAAATTAAATACGTACTGCTAAAACTATATCTTAAAAAAAAAGACAACTTGGTACATTCACATTTTCCCAGCTTATTTACTTTTGTTATACATAACGTTTCAGTAGTGTATGAACCTATATTTCGCACAAAAAGAACTGATATCCCCCCAAAAACACCACTTCGTGGTTAAAAAAAGAAGAACGCCTCCCTCAAAAGAATGATTATAATTAGCTAAAAATAAATGATATCAAATTGAGAACACCTTACCCCCTCTCTTTCTATATCTCTGCACTCCTCTCTGAATTTATTCCTCTTATGTTTATCTTTCTTTATCCTTTCTAGGGGTCCCAAACTTGATTTTTCTTTAAATTTACTTGTTGCACGGCAGTAAAAAATGGCGGTCGGGGTGTAATTTTCTCGATTCAAATCAAATAGGTTCAGAAAAATCATACTCCGACCGCCATTTTTTATTGCCGTGCAACAAGTAAATTTAAAGAAAAATCAAGTTTGGGACCCCTAGAAAGGATAAAGAAAGATAAACATAAGAGGAATAAATTCAGAGAGGAGTGCAGAGATATAGAAAGAGAGGGGGTAAGGTGTTCTCAATTTGATATCATTTATTTTTAGCTAATTATAATCATTCTTTTGAGGGAGGCGTTCTTCTTTTTTTAACCACGAAGTGGTGTTTTTGGGGGGATAACAAAGTAACGCCCTGCACTTGTGTGCTAGTGACGTTTAAATTTTTAAAAACTACTTCTTGTGAGTTTACTGATGTTCAAAAACGTTCAGTGCAGTTAAACTTGGTAGATGACCACTCAAAATTTTAATCTATAGGATTCCGGGATATTCCGGTGTCGGGAAAACGATCCTCTGATGGAGGTTCATGTGGGTAGCAGGTTTGTGAGTTTACAGCGACTGGAGGGTAGATCCAGTTTTAAGACCTCCGATTCTTTAGGAGACGTTATACAGAAACGTAAAGCACAACATGGCTGGAGGACGTTAAACAGGGAGAAGACCAGTGTCTCGCTAGAGGACTATAAATAGAGAACAGACTAGCCAACCCTTACAAGCCAGGCTAGCTTGCAGTTTCCTAAGGGTTTTTTTTTTATTTTTTAAGTGGGGTTTAACGTCGCTTTCAACTGCCACGGTCATATCACGACGGGGGTTTTACCCTCCATTCGCAGGAAACTCACAAACCTGCTACTCACATTGACCTCATCCAGCCTGAGTGGGGCCGGGAAAAGCCAGCGTCATCCTAAGGGTTTAATGGCTTATAAAGAAAAGTCTATGTCCTCATGATGGTTGATCGCACATAGAAATATGTGGTTCAGGACGAGCCAACTTTGAAATAAAGTTGGCTGGAGACCATCACTCAACCCTCCAGCTGTAGCCAAGCTGGCTACAACAACAACCTAATACTCCCGACAGCTCACCAGTTATCGACTTTGTCGCCAGCCAGTCTCGTGCAGTGGATTCTGGACTGCTGCCCCGCTCCTATTCCGATCACCTGGCCGTTCTTGGCGTAGACTACAGAGTTGCTCTGGGTATATTTGAGGGCTATGGTCGCCACGATCAAGTCGCGTACTGCGAACTCTGGTAGCTGGAAAAAAAAAAGAAAAAAAAAAAACAGGATTTAGTTTAGTAACCATTTTTTTTTTTTTTTTTTTTTTTGAACCTAATCAAATTAGAATGTTTCAAGAGTTTCTTTAGAGAAGTTTTTAAAAAGTGATATTGTTGCAGAAGAGGTATAATGAAAAAAAATCCATGACATTTTGATTCCATTAGATTTTTTTTGCATCTTGAAAGTTTGTTTACAAAAATCTCCTGGTGTACATATATAGGTTTATCCAAGAAGTTAACACACTCGTGAATTGAAAAAAAGTCACTGCCTCTGATTCTCTAAAAATATCCTCATGGATAGTCATTTTATTTCATTGTACGTAAATTAGCATATTTCGTTAGGGACGATCGTGATGTCACATTTACTCAAAGACGCTTTAAATTTGCCGCACTTGGGACCTCGAACGACCGACTTACAGTCATAGTTTCAATTGCACTTTTGATTGAGCTGCTGAAGTTGCTTTTTGTAAAAATCTAGCAATGAAATCCTCTCACTATAAAATACTATGTAAGGAGATGCTAGGATTAGTACCAACTTGATTTTATTGTTATTAGTATTAGTGTTATTACCTACTATTATTATTTTTTTTTTTCTCACACTTTCTTAAATTCTTTCCATTGTTCTTGAAAGTGGAGCTTGTGAAATTGCTTCGTTGGAACAATGCTAAAAAAAAAAAAAAAAAACTTAGCATCTCACCCATTTCTCCTCGGACACAATGTTCTTGAACAGCTCGGGTGTCACCTGGAAGTCATTCCTCTTCTGCTCCAGCGTGAGCCCAAACACCTCCCGCCTCTCCATGGGGGAGGGCACATAGTCTGGGTCCACCTCCAGAATGACGTACTTGCCTCCTTTCTTCTTCTCCAGGATCTCGCGAGCTCCGAAATGGAGGCCGGGGCAGATGATGCCGTCGGACACCTCCCGAGCTATCACCTCCGCCGTCACCTGAGACACAATGGGGTGGTTAATAATAATAATAATAATAACATCGCCTTATTTATACTGCCCGATTAAGTCCCATTATTCCAGCAGTAAGCCCAAGACATATTATTATGTGTTAAAAATCCCAAATGGGAGGATAACTTGTCATGTCCCTCCCGGCTGGGTTTCGAACCCGCGACCTCTGGAATCTCTGGATTCACAAAGTGCCGCCTTTACCACTGAGCTACCGGGACAGACTCTAAACCTTAGCTATGTGAAACAAACTTTTTTTAGGTACATTGTTTAAATTCCCAATTTAGCATCTCAGGCCATTATGGAATGGGAAGTTTCAGGCATTTCTTTGGTAATAAAATCGTCCTATCTCACAAGTGATCTGCGTTTTTTCAGATCATTGTGGGGCAGAATGTTTGGGTTTTTAGATATTAGATATTAGATATCGGAATGGAGGGTGAAACTCCCGTCTCGAATGATCCTTAGTTGGTAAAGAGACTTTAAAAAAAATCTAATGACAATGCATCCCAATTTAAATATTGATTTCTTTCAAGTTGCTGGCTGGGAATATCTTTTTATTAGATGATAATATCGATATAGTTAGGTAGATCATAGTTTTATAATTATTTCAGGTAGCTAGCTAATAAAAAATATATAATTATTAATAATACTAATACTTAAACCGGGCTCCCGCAGGGTGCAATATTTTGTCTCTCAACGTTGCAAACATTGTTTCGAATATTGGATGGGAAGTGTTGCAAAGTATTGCGCAGCAATGTTTCAGTCAGTGGGAATCGATCTCATTTGATTCTAAAAAGAGAGCGGAGATTGGACGTTGCCAAACACTTACCGCGTCACAGGGTTCAGATAGGGCGATGAAGTCCCCGAAGGAAGACATGCGGTCTGCGCCTCGTGCGCGCGCATACGCCACGGCTATGTCAGACAGAGCGTCGCCAAAGTCCTCCACCATGGCTGCTTTGATCTGTGAGTACAACAGGGAATTTAATAAAGGCGTAAGTAATACTCCCCTTTCTCAACACAGTTTTTTTTTAACTTTGAGAAAGGGTACCATTCAATCATTTTAAAATATGTATCATATTATAATTGTAAGTAATAAATAAATATGGAAAATTAAAAATAAAAAATAAATAAATAAAAAATACACGAACGTAATGTGATAAAAGAAAAAATATGTCAATCTGTCTGTTTAAAGTGGTCAGTGGCATTTTCTACCTCTAAAGTTTATTAATGAGTTTGACAGGAAACTCAATAGAATACGTCTTTATAATCCAATTTTAATTTTAAAACATTTGAAACACAGCAGGCTTATGAGTGACTCTGATATTCATCATTGTGTGAAATCTCTTTTCGAAATATTGAAATTGGACTGTCATATCGGTCCAAACCCAGGCTGGGTAAGATGAATGAGGATAGCTACAACTAGCTAGTATGATTACTAGCCATTAGAGGGTAAAACACCCACTTGAATTATTCAGGACGTTAACACATAATCCCAATGACTGAATCCTCCCAGGTCGACACAACCGTGTCAACAACAAGGGTTGGGTGGAAGAGATTGCCACAGGCAATAACCCCGCCCTTTAGGTAGGACATTTCTCTCTTTTTTTCCTTCTTGTATATTTGTTTAATCTTTTTGTTTTTCTTTATATTTCGTTGTGTTCTACTGTATCCCCCCAAAAACACCACTTCGTGGTTAAAAAAAGAAGAACGCCTCACTCAAAAGAATGATTATAATTAGCTAAAAATAAATGATATCAAATTGAGAACACCTTACCACCTTTCTTTCTATATCTCTGCACTCCTCTCTGAATTTATTCCTCTTATGTTTATCTTTCTTTATCCTTTCTAGGGGTCATCCCAAACTTGATTTCTCTTTAAATTTACTTGTTGCACGGCAATAAAAAATGGCGGTCGGAGTATGAATTTTCTGACCTTATTTGATTTGAATCGAGAAAATTACACCGCGACCGCCATTTTTTATTGCCGTGCAACAAGTAAATTTAAAGAGAAATCAAGTTTGGGATGACCCCTAGAAAGGATAAAGAAAGATAAACATAAGAGGAATAAATTCAGAGAGGAGTGCAGAGATATAGAAAGAAAGGTGGTAAGGTGTTCTCAATTTGATATCATTTATTTTTAGCTAATTATAATCATTCTTTTGAGTGAGGCGTTCTTCTTTTTTTAACCACGAAGTGGTGTTTTTGGGGGATATCAGTTCTTTTTGTACGAAAATATAGGTTCATACACTACTGAAACATTATGAGTAACAAAAGTAAATAAGCTGGGAAAATGTGAATGTACAATTAAGTTGTCTTTTTTTTAAGATATAGTTTTAGCAGTACGTATTTAATTTTTCTAAGGTCAATATGTATTTGGATCACAGATTTGGCCCCCTGAGTCCCTAAAGTGAGTAAATAATATATAAATTTGCAATGCAAGACCTTTTGATTCTATACTCAACATGATTAGGTTTATCTTTCAAAGCTAAATAGACCTCGGAGCCTCCTATGAGGGACACTAAAACACCTGGATTTACAAATGCCAAAGAAATTAATTTGTAATCACCTTATCAAGGTGAGATAATGAGTTCTCTCCCGTTGACCTTTTCTTACCCGAATTCTCTCCGTCTTGTTGCAGGGGTCACCACGAGTATCTCTCCCGGAAATAAGACCATGCTTTTTTACATTAGGTATTTAAGAAAATGAAAACTATAAAATTATCATTTTTATATAAGAATCGGCCTTTTATAAGGAAATATTTTAAATCTCTAATGAAAGGCAATGCCTACAGAGTATAGTAGATTTAGGTAAAATACATAGAAGGCCATGCCTCAGGAATATAGTAGGATTAGGAAAAATACATAGAAGGCAATGCCTCAGGTTTATATCAATGATTCCTAGGTGTTTCGATTATAATTTTTATGCTAGGCCTAAACTATGTAGGTATAAAATCAGGTAAAAATGCAAGCGACGCGACGGGAGACAATTTGGTGTTGATAAAACCATGAGCGGGAGAGAACTCGGTGGTGACGTCGCTTATCAATACCTCACGAGGTATGAGAGTACCCCGGACGTAATTGACAGAGAAAAAAAACATCCCTGAAGGGGATCTAACCCAAATCATCGTGCGTGCAAGCCTAGTATGCTACCCACTTGGCCAAAGTCACTACTTTGTCACAACTTTTAGTGAGTAGCATCGACATTATGAGAGCTAATTTATCATATTTTATCTCCATCCAACCATGATTGTCCAAAATCAATCTCGTAGTGCCGCCACAGGTCATTGCCCAATTCTGCAACTACTAAAATTTTCCTCGCGAGGGTAATGGGGTCGTCATGAAGATCAATTATAAAGATCGGAAAAACAAAACAACGTTAAGCCCAAATTGAAAATATAGAGCTAAAAAATTTCGTCCCCGCCAGGATTCGAACCCATGCTGACTAGGTCGCAGGTCGAGCATGCTACCAATAGACAAAGTTATCTTCTAAAGTAACGGACGGAAAATGAACTAAACTAATACTTGGAAACTTAAACATTAAAATTTTGCAGTGAGAGAGCGAGGTCATCTCGAAAAATACATACTGGCCAAGATCTGACCACTAAGCTAAGGATTCGAAGGTACCTACCCGCCAAAGGAAATGAAAAGGCCACCAGGTGCCACCCAATGGACCGGATGAAGCAATAAAATCAATAAATTTGGTATCTGCTCATCAAGATCTTTCATTTGATACCACTTAAGATTAGTATTATCCTTCAATTCCCGATTTGGGCTCCCAAAACCCGAGGCCGCCCAAATGGGCCGCCCGCTTATAATTTAGAATTTTTTTTTGGTCCGGGCTCATCTCCATTATATCTTGATCACTTTGGACACCTCACTTAATCTTCAGTGCCAAGTTAAAGACACGAAGTCGGGTCTCAAAGGATCCGTATGAAAAAAAAAACAGAAAAAAAAAAAAAAAATTATGAATCTTTTCATGTCTTTCACGATTGTTGGGGGGTCTCGAAAATAGGGTTCTCGGTGGCCTAGGAAGTCAAACAAAGAGTCAAATCAACTTATTTTTCAACGTAGAGCCCATTTCTGCAATAAAAATCGCGATTTTTGAAATTCATGTTGCACTTTTCGCTGGCTGAAAGAACATGAAATGCATGGGAACTATGTTTTCCGTAACCTTACACTCTGCCGGGCTGTCTCTTTCTTTGTATAGGCGTTCTTCACACCTCGGCCGAGGTGTTTGATATATTTTTTGTTCTACCTAATGAAGCTTAAAAAAAAAAAAAAAAAAAAAAAAAAAAAACAACTTCTTCACCTCCGGCCCACTGAAGCGCCGAAATACTGCGGCCCCGGCCGGACTGCAATGTTTGAACGAGGCCGCGGCCGGAAGGTTGAGGGCCTGTTTGAGCTCCTTCACCAGCTGCCAGCCGTTCAGGGCGTCCAGGAGATTGATGAAGCCTGGCTGGCCGTTCAGAACTGGAGATGAAGAAATGGGATTCAAAAATTAGTTCAGTCTGACAATGAGTTCATTAAAATTTCTAATCTTGTTTTTGCAAAATTTAATCCTTGACAAAGTCCCACGTAGTTATGCCAGTAAAAATACGTTTTTCGTTTAGATGTTACCTGACCATTTCAGAATCAACATTTTTATCTTGCTTCCTTTGACAAAAAAGAAATAGTCGACTATTATTCCGAAGTGTGATTGAATGAATTAAGGCGATTACTTTTGTTCCTGAGAAGTACATAATATATGAACATAAATAACTAGTAGATAGGTAGGTAAATATTTATTGAACATAATAATGGTATTAAACTTGTTGATAGATGTATGAAAAGAACAAATTCATAAGGAGGTACTTAATACGATAACCAGATGAGTCAGTGTAGTAGTATGGGATACTGGAAAAGCTTCCATCTCTTTAGGAAGGGGAAGTTTTCTACATAATAATTAGTAATTACATAGTGTGTAAGAAGCAAATGAAGTGTAAGAAGCAAATGAAGATAAAGCAGGACCAACAGATGATTTCAGGAATTTCTTGGGTCAAAGACTTGGCGGGGAATTTTTTTTACCGCGAAGATGTATTTTTTGGGGGTTGAACTTTACACCTACCCTTGATAGGCAGCTTCTCGAGTTTGGTGAAGATCTGAGCGGGTGCCTGATGAGGGTTCATCCCATACCGAAGGGAGATCTGGGCTTCGTTGGGTGAGTATTGCTTTCGGAAATAGTCGACTATGTTCGTGTCGTACTCCGCCGTGTGAGTGAAGGCTTTCAGGGCAAGTCTTTTTCTGAAAAATGTAAGGATGGATTTTTTTGTTTTAGCTTGCTTAAAGATTATGGGATGTTTAGATGCAGATAGTCAGATAAACTTCTACTTTACTATGATTCACCTTCAGGATGAACTATAGGAAAGACAAAATTATAAAAGAGTCCCTCGCACAAGGTTACTTTTTCCTTAGTTTCTTCCGTTTCTAATGTAATATGGAACTATGTGTCTTGACATTTTAAATAATAATATTCAAGGTAAAAAATGTAACTGTTAATATTGATCAATCAGAGGAATGTATCAAAACAAGTAAGTAGTTCCTTTAGGGTCCTTACAACTTTCATTAAGAAGATGTTTCCCTCTGAGAACTATCCATACTTCCATAGTGTCTCACTCACATAATAAATTTATAATAATTGTGTTAATCACTTTCATGATGTCACAACTACTCAAACTAGCTTTACTTAATCTACGCTGAACCCGGTACTTGAACCACCAACCTCCAGGTTACAAGTCCGCCGCCTTATCGATCAAACTGCTGAGATTTTTATGTCATAATTTCACCTAATATCTTCACTAGTTTCTCACTCACCTAATATCTTCACTAATAATAATAATAATAATAAATAATAATAATAATGCTTTTTCTTTGTTTTACTATGTCACAACTTCAGTGGGTAACGCAGAATCACAGGACTTCACCACTTCAATTTACAATATCTTGTATTACTATTTTTGCCTATGATTCTGCCACTGGTCGCTGCTTCACATCAAAGCAGCTACTCATTTTTCCTCACGAGGTATGAGTGGACCCCGAACATCCAAGTACAGAGCAGAAAAAATCCTCCCCCGCTGGGAATCGAACCCAGGTCACCATGTGTGCAATGCCTAGCGCGCTAACTCACTCTGCCACAGTGACTACTAATATCTTCACTAGTGTCTCACTTACCTAATATCTTCACTAGTTTCCTTGGCTGGGGAGGCTTCGATGTCCTCCAGGACTTTGTCATAGTCCCTGGGATCACACAGGACGGTCACTCTCTCGTGGTTTTTGGCGGCCGCCCTCAACAATGTGACGCCACCTGAATTTGAACAGTGAAAATTCCATCGAAATAAAAGCTGAAAAAAAAGTTCTGCCTACTTATAATCATGCCTAATATGGAAATGAATCTACTGTACTTACCTACTAAATTTAAAAAAAAAATCTTTGAGCATTCACACATCATTCACTAGAAACTCACAAAGCAGATATACTACACAGTACACGTACACATCCTCAGCCCAGTGTAGAAAACAGCCAGAATACTCTCATTCACAACCTCATGCAGTATTGCCCATCTTTTTAGTTCCATAGGGTATTTTTTTTAAGGTGAGTGTTTCAGAGCCGTTTTTATTTCGTAGCCATGAAACAGGAGCTACGGTAGACGCTTGTGGTCTGTGTTGTAGCCTGCCCATCCCTTAGTATTCCCTCTGATGGAGAGGAGGCACCCTCTGATGGAGGGGAGGCACCCATTCTTTCCCGCAGCTTGTTTGGACACCCACCAAATCCTATTCAAATCTCTCGAGGTAGATCATTTCAGGCATTTCACAAGCAAGCTAACGAATAAACCGTTGCGCCTGACCAATAATGTTTCAGTTCATTTACCAATATCGATGTTTTCAACGGCTGCGGGTACGTTGCAGTCTGGTTTGCCACAGTCTCGGAGAAGGGGTACAGGTTGCACACCACTATGGACACCATGTCGTAGTTCAGCTTCGCATGTCAGCTTGGTCACTGTCGGTTTTTCTGGACAGGATTCCTATAAGAAAGAAACCATTAAATAATATGCATCTTCTTTTACTCTGTCTTATCCCGCTCAAACAGGGTCGACGTTGTTCAACCTCATGGTTGAGGTTGAATGGTTGATTTTTTTTTTTTTTTTAAGTGGGGTTTAACGTCGCTTTCAACTGCCATGGTCATATCACGACGGGGAATGGTTGATTGGTTTTGGCACTTTCTTTTTTTTTTAAGGCTGATTTATATGCATGATTTATATAAATAGGTAGGTACCTCCACTTTTGTACTAACAAGTATGCATCACACGTGCAAGCACGATTTCTTGGGTGGATTACTTGCTCGTAAAGACACCCGTACGGTTCGCTATCCGTGCAAACAACTATGCAGGTTGTGAAGTGGATCTTGTAACATGTTCAGGAAATCCCTATACGCGTCTCACAGCTACGCCTGAGTCGTATTTTCGATTTGGTGACTTCAACTGATGCATTGTGATATGCAAGCCTTATTGCTTCCTGGGTTTCCAATCTGACGCGGTTACAGACGCAGTAGCGAGACGCGTAGGGGAATGGCAACTTAAAGTGCTGGAATCTAGCGACCAAGCCACGTTTCGGAACGATCGTGCAATATAACTGCGTTTTTATACTAACTGGTCAGATCAGAACTCATCAAAGTGCCAAACAAAATCTTAGGGTTAAATAATAGACAAATTCTACAACTCAAATCATCGCTAAGCGTCAGTTTTCCCAATCGTACACAGTACGCAATCCGTGACTTAGCGTCACAGAAGTATCACAAAAACATCTATTAATTCCGCCTTAAATTTTGTAAGCTGTAATCGCCATCCATCGGTCCGAAAGTTGACACTCCAAGGAATGAACTTACCGGCATGTACAGCAGGATGCAGGGTCTTGACTCTTCCACCCAGCATCTCTGGAGCCCCCGTGATGTCCGATACATCCTTCACCGCTATCTTCTCGTCCCGGAGAGCTTTGGCAGTTCCCCCGGACGCCACCAGAGTGTAGCCCAGGGACTCTAACTTCTTGGCGAATGGGAGAAGACCGGTCTTGTCGGACACGCTGAGAATCACTGAAATTGGTCAAAATATTTTTAACAGACCGACAGACGATGGACCGACGGATCGACAGACCGACAGATTGACAGACGGACACAAAACCAAAGTTGCTCAGGAGGTTATGAAACGTCCAGAAATATGAAAAAAATTGTAGCAAAAAAATATTTTTTTTTACAAAAACAATTTCACAATACTTCAGATTTCTAATATTAGAAATTTCCCGGAAGTAAAATGATGTGAGGTAGGTACAGTTTATTGAATGGTATTGTGTTTCTATTCGTCCATCAAAAAGAGGCGATTTGTTTCGGCGAGCATCAACAGATATTATGAGTGTCCTAAAACTAGAATAGAATTCTTTATTTTGTGATCTTGAAACAAACAAATTATCATCATCACGAATCCGTTCAATCTGGAGCAAGGGCCTTTTCTTATTTTCTTCCATACTAATCTGTCTTGGACGGTATGTGTCCAGAGTGTTCCTGAATCTTGCTATCTTGTAACTGGGCGGCCTCGATCTCTATGTATATCTATCTCTTGAATTTCCTGAACCAATCTATCACAATCTTGAAACAAACACTGAATATAAATGTTAAACTACATAATTATACCTAATTATGTAACTGACTTGAAAATAAATTAATAAAAAACTTACCAAGTTTTCCATTGCTTTTCTCCATGTTGACGTTACATACAAGATACCCGGATAAGAGGAACACTGTCAAGAGAAATGGAAACGAAAAACATTGCACTAAATTAAGAATGGACATCGAAATCTAATGATGTACTACGTCAAACAATAAAAAAAAATCTTCTGATTTTGAGGCAGGACAAAAAAAACCGAAATTCAACTATTAAAGTGGATTTTTCGAGCTTATTACACTCATGTTGGAAAGTATGGTCGGTGAAAACATTGAACTACAAATTTGCTGTTTTAGAAAGAGAGAGGAGCGGAATTAGACGTCCACATAGGAAACCAGCAGCAAGCTAAAAGAAAGCAAAGCTGTCTGGTATGAATGGACAGTAGGACATGCTAGAACATTGACGCGGAAATGGACTTAACCCCATCCTATACACCGAGTTGTCTAGCTAGAACCAACCTCAGTAGCTTGATCGATAAGGCGGCGGACTTGTAACCTGGAGGTCGGTGGTTCAAGTCCTGGTTTCACCGTAAATTTAGTAAAGCGAGTTTGAGTATTTGTGATATCACGAAAGTGATTAACACAAATATGATAAAAAATGGTTCTGTGACGATTTGAAGAAGCTTAGTTTGTTTCACACTGTCGTAAGATAAGAAAATCCATAAATTACTTCCTCTATATGTACAAGTTCCCCTAAGACTTGTTTTCTACATCTCTACGTAAGTATTTTAGGTCATTGTTATTGTGAGGGGTAGATACTAAGAACATGTCTGCTATGCCATTAAGAGGGTTAAAATATGCTTCTTGTAATTAGTCATTATTGACAAGACACACTATATTAACTATATTTTACCAAATCGTGGTTCATATACCTATTTGAATATTTTTTTTTTTTTTTTTTTTAATGAAAGTTAAAAGGACTCAGAAAGGCTCAGAGCAAATGACGAGGTAAATAAATATGTTACATCAAAAATATAAAATTATACATGCATAATCAATCATGTTACATTTTTTTCAACCAAATTAAAGGTCTCAAAAGATTATTTTTTTTTTAAATTGGCATCTATTATAGTGAGTTCTCAAAAGGTTAATTAAATATTGAAAGCGAAAAAAATTAATCAATGTACAAATCTCGGCGGTTCTAGTCCTCGAGAATCAATTTATGACGTCATAATATAGCACGTTTTGCAAAAAGATGACGTCACTCTTTGGTGACGTCCTTCCAGGGCAGTCTCTATTTTCGCTTCTGATTTTACTCCTTCTAAAAATAATAGACAACGAGATAAGTAGGTATATTATGCAGTCAAACCTGGATATAATGGACTCGGATATAATAGAAAACTCTCTTTATAATAGAGAAAATCTCAGGTCCCTGCATCACCTGTTTATACATAAATGTAATAGAGAACTGGCTGTATTAGAAACCTGTTAGATTTTTTTTCTCTGTCCCTTGGTGTCTATTATATCCAGGTTCGACAGTAATCATAATATCGTTCAGGTCCAGGGAAATTTTCACCGCTTCTTTCTGGGATCTTCAGAGATTTTGAAATGCGGATCATTTCTAAATATCTAACTCACTATTCACTGTCATAGACGCTATAGATTTCAAGAGGGCTCCCTTTCAAGACACCATTATTTTTTTAGTAGAACATTGAAATTGAAAGTCTCTTCTCTAGCCGCATCAGTTCAGACTCACAAGATATTGGTCCTAACCTTTAATCTCCAGATTTGGGGTCTAATATCTTATAATTTTATAAATATCCTCGACTTTTCTACCAATATCACACTTACACAGGTATGTATTTATTTACTAAACTTTAATGAACTTCAGAACAAAGTGCTCCCTCCTCAACAATGTTTCGATAGTTAGTTTCATAATCTCATTTAGAAATTCGTAAAATTTGCAACGCGTTTGTTTGCTCTTGTGTAGAAATTCGCATGGCACATGTAATTTACATAATCATTTTTACAAATTAATAGATCAAAGGGGAAAATCTTATCAATTTTTTCCGAGTACCAAAGCACAGATATACCTATCTACTAGCTTTGCCTTTTCGTTACATCTTACATCACAGAAGCCAATAAATGGGCACTATGAAGACGTAACAACTTGTAATGATGATTTGTTACGTTTGCTGGTATTACATAAAAAGGAGATAAGTCCTCCGATATACAAATGTAAAACAGCTTGACTATACATTTAGCCGCTCTCTGTCTCTCTCAATTTATGTTAGAAATTTAGCTTAGAAGATGTTACCTAATTAGATGAGATAGACAATAAAATAAAATGTATTTTAATAAACTGCTCACATAACAGAGAATTGCCAAAAGGACATAGCATAACAATAAAAAATCAAAAATTACATTTTTATTATTTCTAATTACCTACCTATTGTATTATTTGTATTTAATAATAAAAATATTAAAATAATATAGGACAACAGATTTATAAATAAAAAGTCATCAAACA
Source organism: Bactericera cockerelli (assembly GCA_024516035.1). Classification (NCBI taxonomy): domain Eukaryota; kingdom Metazoa; phylum Arthropoda; class Insecta; order Hemiptera; family Triozidae; genus Bactericera; species Bactericera cockerelli. The sequence goes on from CM044961.1 coordinate 16,415,692, forward strand.
CCTCGGCCGAGGTGTGAAGAACGCCTATACAAAGAAAGAGACAGCCCGGCAGAGTGTAAGGTTACGGAAAACATAGTTCCCATGCATTTCATGTACTTTCAGCCAGCGAAAAGTGCAACATGAATTTCAAAAATTGCAATTTTTATTGCAGAAATGGACTCTTCGTTGAAAAATATATTGATTTGACTTTTTGTTTGACTTCCTAGGCCAACGCGAACCCTATTTTCGAGACCCCCCAACAATCGTGAAAGACATGAAAAGATTCATAATTTTGTTTTTTTTTTTTCTGTTTTTTTCATACGGATCCTTTGAGACCCGACTTCGTGTCTTTAACTTGGCACTGAAGATTAAGTGAGGTGTCTAAAGTGATCAAGATATAATGGAGATGAGCCCGGACCAAAAAAAAATTCTAAATTATAAGCGGGCGGCCCATTTGGGCGGTCTCGGGTTTTGGGAGCCCAAATCGGGAATTGAAGGATAATACTAATCTTAAGTGGTATCAAATGAAAGATCTTGATGAGCAGATATCAAATTTATTGATTTTATTCCTTCATCCGGTCCATTGGGTGGCACCTGGTGGCCTTTTCATTTTCTTTGGCGGGTAGGTTCCAACTATTAATTTAGTTAGTTCATTTTCCGTCCATTTCTTAAGAAGAAAACTTTGTCTATTGGTAGCATGCTCGACCTGCCACCCAGCCAGCTTAGGTTCGAATCCTGGCGGGGACGAAATTTTTTAGCTCTATATTTTCAATTTGGGCTTAACGTTGTTTTGTTTTTCCGATCTTTATATTTGATCTTCATGACGACCCCATTACCCTCGCGAGGAAAATTTTAGTAGTTGCACTAGCATACTAGACTTGCACGCACGATGACTTGAGTTCGATCCCCTTCAGGGAAGGTTTTTTTTCTCTGTCCATTATGTCCGGGGTACACTCATACCTCGTGAGATATTGAGAAGGAACGTCACCACTGAGTTCTCTCCCGCTCATGGTTTTATCAACACCAAATTGTCTCCCGTCGCGTCGCTTGCATTTTTACCTGATTTTATACCTACATAGTTTAGGCCTAGCATAAAAATTATAATCGAAACACCTAGGAATCATTGATATAGGCCTGAGGCATGGCCTTCTATGTATTTTTCATAACCCTATGATAAACCCAAGGCATGGCCTTCTATATATTTACTTAACCTTACTATAAACTCGAGGCATTGCCTTCTATGTATTATCCCTAACCCTACTATATTCCTGAGGCATGGCCTTCTATGTATTTTACCTAACTCTACTATACACTGAAGACATTGCCTTTCATTAGTTAGAGATTTTAAAGATTTCCTTATAAAAGGCCGATTCCTTTATAAAAATGATAATTTTATAGTTTTCATTTTCTTAAAAACCTAATGTAAAAAAGCATGGTCTTATTTCCGGGAAAGATACTCGTGGTGACCCCTGCAACAAGGCGGAGAGAATTCGGGTAAGAAAAGGTCAACGGGAGAGAACTCATTACCTCACCTTGATAAGGTGATTACAAATTAATTTCTTTGGCATTTCTTAATCCAGGTGTTTTAGTGTCCCTCATTGGAGACTGCGAGGTCTACGAGTATTTAGCATTGAGAGATAAACCTAATCATGTGGAGTATAGAATCAAAAGGTCTTGCATTGCAAATTTATAAATTATTTACTCTCTTTGGGGACCTTAGAAAAATTGAATACCTACTGCTAAAACTATATCTTAAAATAAAGACAACTTGGTACATTCACATTTTTCCAGCTTATTTACTTTTGTTATTCATAATGTTTCAGAAGTGTATGAACCTATATTTTCGTACAAAAAGAACTGATATCCCCCCAAAAACACCACTTCGTGGTTAAAAAAAGAAGAACGCCTCACTCAAAAGAATGATTATAATTAGCTAAAAATAAATGATATCAAATTGAGAACACCTTACCACCTTTCTTTCTATATCTCTGCACTCATTTCTGAATTTATTCCTCTTATGTTTATCTTTCTTTATCCTTTCTAGGGGTCATCCCAAACTTGATTTCTCTTTAAATTTACTTGTTGCACGGCAATAAAAAATGGCGGTCGCAGTGTAATTTTCTCGATTCAAATCAAAGAAGTTCAGAAAAATCATACTCCGACCGCCATTTTTTATTGCCGTGCAACAAGTAAATTTAAAGAGAAATCAAGTTTGGGATGACCCCTAGAAAGGATAAAGAAAGATAAACATAAGAGGAATAAATTCAGAAATGAGTGCAGAGATATAGAAAGAAAGGTGGTAAGGTGTTCTCAATTTGATATCATTTATTTTTAGCTAATTATAATCATTCTTTTGAGTGAGGCGTTCTTCTTTTTTTAACCACGAAGTGGTGTTTTTGGGGGGATTATTTATTTCAAGATTAATTTATCTCACTCACTCCTTCTCATATTTTTATCTTCTCATTACAAATTCACAGAATAATAGGTAGGTAATTATATTATGGACCTGAACTTATCAACTTATCATTCCTTGTCTAATATTATAGTTGTTATAGCTGATAACAGAGGTAGGCAGATAACTTTGGTGAATTCCAACCTACCTATTATTATTATTAAATTATTTATCAGACAACAGACGTAAATATGTACAGCACAAACAACAATTAAAAAGAAAAGAAAAAATGGAAACAATGTAGGTAATCAATAAAAAGAAGAAGAAAAAAAAAATAGATAAAATAATATATAGGTACACACATAGGTATGTCCTACCTAAAGGGCGGGGTTATTGTCTATGGCAATCTCTTCCACCTATTTATGGTGGAAAGATAATATTATACGTATCGTTATAGCCATTGGAACTGTGGGCACCAAGCAACCCATCCACCACAGTAGTACCTATATTCCATGCGATGTAATCAGTAGTAGGTACCTATTATAATATAATTATGATAGTATCTTACAGACAGTGTAGGTAGTAATGTAGTATAGTAGGTAAATACCAAACAAAAATACGACAGTAAAGATTTAAAAGCCCAAGTAAAATGGTGGTTTTCCACTCATATTTTACTTACCTATGCTTGTTATAATTATTTGTTATAGGCACACTACGGGATGGGGAGGCTACAACACAGACCACAAGCGTCTACAGTAGCTCCTGTTTCATGAATACGAAATTAAAAGGCTGTGAAACACTCATCTGTAAATTGAATAATTTTAACTATATTATCCTTGAAATTTCAATTGAACTCTTAAAAATTTAATTGTCTTCACATTTTGTTGCTGTTATTTTATTCATTGTAAAACTTGGAATTAAATATGAAATAAAATAATCAATCAGCGATCAGCAGTCACTCAGTCAGTACCTAAAAATAAACAGAAATAAGGCGTGCCAGTCTTCCTGACTAAAACACCTCCGAACTTAACTGTTCAAAGGAAACACACACATTACATAAATAAGTAGTTAGCGTACTTTTTACATCTAAATCGATACCTACAGCCGGTACAGTCATTTTAGATAAGTTTTAGTCAGCAACACGAGGGTACAGAATAATATTATGAAGTTTAGCCATAACCAATAAAAGTATCGTAGGCACCTCAAATAACAAAATAAAACTTACCTATTACCACGCTGCTACGATTGAAGATAATCTTGTGAACACGCCGTCGTTATCTTTGAACCAAACGGAAGACGATTTTCCTTATGCCAAGATCTCCAAAGTAAATGCTTGATGTGGATCGATCTGGAGCTAGAACTATACTGATAAAGAATTTATTTTTGTTGTGATAAGAAACAGCTGTGTCAGGCTCCTCCGCTAATCTACATAGTGCCTATAAGAATAAATAATAAGGTACACAAGTTTAATTAAACTCGCTCTAGGGGTCCTCAAGTTAGTCCAAACTGTGATACTCTAGGTCATGACAAAAATGTAATGGTATAAAATTAAATTATGTAGGTAAGTCTAGGTACTAATACTTCTATAAGTATACTTACCTCTTACCTGACAATACTTACAACTTTTAATCGTCGGGCGTCGTAAAAAGTTTGATATAGAACTCGTATTAGGTGCCCAGCTGTCACGATCAGAATCATCATACAATAGCATGACGTGATGCGCTTTACTATCAAATTGCTAAACCTCATCCAGCCTGAATGAATCTAGACTACTGACAGAACCATTTCTGAGACCGAATAGATTAGTACAACGGCGTTGTTTAACTTTGGTGACTCGTCGGGATTGGTTTGATCTTGTAGTTATATTGGACTGATCGTACGATATCTGCTAGGTAGATATAGTATCATCATAGGGTTGCGTCATCGTGAACGATGGTAGCCAGACAGTGGACGAATGACTCAGCACTTCTACCACTGTCTTTACAAGGAGGCTAATAATTGACAAGGGCCCCCAGAACCAAGCCAATACTGGTCTACTCCCTGTTTATAGTCCCCCAGCCAGTAAACTACATAAATAATACCTACAGAAGCAAACGCTTCTGCTTTCCAACGTTCTAGATTAGATTTTCAATTCTCTTCTGAGATCAATAATCATTCATCTTGAAAATATTAAAACTAATCTGTACCCGATTAGCTCAGTAAGCGCGCGATTAGCTCAGTGGTTAAGCACTCGCTTGCCATGCGGAAGGTCCCGGGTTCGATCCCCCGTGCCGACAAAAATTTGTATTCTTAATTTGGTTACAATTGTTTGTAAGGGATACCTTCCGGTGCGCTCGTGTTGACCCAGCACCTAATTGGGAAGTATTGTGTCACTTCTCGCCCATCAGAGAGGAGGCATACTACGGGATGGGCAGGCTACAACACAGACCACAAGCGTCTACAGTAGCTCCTGTTTCATGGCTACGAAATAAAAACGGCTGTGAAACACTCATCTTAAAAAAAAAAAAAAAAAAAAAAAAAAAAAACCCAGATAATAGGTATACTAGTTCATTACCTGTTTTCTAATTTACATTATTTTGTATTCCTATATCAACCAAAATTTTCAGATTTTCAGAAAGTTCTGTGGACCATTTTGGGAAATCATAGAGCTCGAAAAATTTATTTGAATACCTAATAATAACACTGATTTGATAATTTTATACTGAATTAACTGTATTAGGTAGGTACCTACTTACAATTTATATCAGTGAACATTGTAACGATTGGGATTTATCAGAAAACCAGAAAGAGTTGGGACTTGCTGCAAAACGCTTCCTCAAAATATTCAGATCTATATTCGTTTTATATTATAGGTAGTTACTTATTATAGGTACTAATTTATTAGTAAAAGTAAACGCGTTGGTCGTTGAGCCTCGACAGAAATTCTTAATAAGGTAAGTAGGTACAGTGGCACACTTTTCGACGACCTCAGTAGCTTTATCGGTAAGATTTAAAAAAAAAAAGATGAGGGTTTCACAGCCTTTTTTGTTTCGTAGCCATAACACAGGAGCTACGGTAGACGCCTGTGGTCTATGTTGTAGTCTGCCCAACCCGTAGTTATGCCTCCCCTCTGATGGGCGAGAAGTGACACAATACCTACTTCAGAATTAGGTGCTGGGTCAACACGAGCGCACCGGAAGGTATCCCTTACAAACAATTGTAACTAAGTTAGAGTACAAATTTTTGTCAGCATGGGGGATCGAACCCGGGACCATGGCAAGCGAGTGCTTAACAACTGAGCTAACCGCGGTTATTGTTACTCATACCTTTTAACATGTTTCTATACACATTTATAGTAGGTATACATAGGTAAGTACATAATTATGTAGGTAGGTACTTATGAAAGTAGAAAACCTTTTGAACACGTTCGTCACTTCTATTATCAAGTTGGAAAATAATAGGCTAGTAAAAAATATTTTTGCTCTTCATAAGTTTACTATCAAATTGACGCTCTAAAAGTTGTTTTGAAGAAAAATATCCGAGAAAGGAAGGACCTTTTAGATGTAAACAACAATAAGCTGATAAGAGTGATTTTGTTTTCGTATCGGTACGTATATTATAATCAGTAATCTTCAACACCTACATACCTATAATAGAAGTAAGTAGGTTGAAAGTGAGTAATGATAACATTAGAATCTGATTCTACCTACTTATATTAGGATTCTAAACATAAAATATCATTTATGTAGCTGTGAAAACTTTGTAGGTAGGGTACCTTTTCCTACCAAAAGTACGTCCTTATACCTGCGAAAGAAGATTTTTTTCATTAATTTTTTTAAAATAATTAATTAGGTACATAGTGGAATGTTGAATTGTTCAAGTGTTTACTGACAGTAAACCCAAAAAATCCACGAAACCCCATGTCCTTGGTTTAATAAGATAAACAATACCTACAAGTCCATCATGCAGTGATTAAATATCTTGCGCCGTTTAAATATATAAGTATGCAATAAGCTAAAATTTACGATACTGAAATCAGCTGATTTTGATAAACAAATTGATAAGAGACAAGAAGGAAATGTAAACAGAAAATAGGAAGAGGAGCAAGGGCAAAAGCTCTTTTAATAAAGGTCCCTGAAAAGAAACTGAGGAAGTAAGGAAGGAGCAAAATAGAATTAATTAACCACCTACTAATTAACAAACTATAAAACTACACTTCTGAATTGAAGTCTGTTATTCCAGATTCAACTGCGAAATTAGTAGTACCAAATGATGTTTCATTTTTGAATTTGATCCTGAGGTAAGTCAGAATAATGTCCTGCATCAGCTAGCAGAGAGGTTCCAGGAACTCTCCTGTTCCTGCTAATCCTGCCCCTACCTTGACCCCAAAACCTAATATTCCTGTGGCTCATAGCTACCTATCTCTATATGATATGTTAAATTTAGATTAAATTATATTGACCATTTTACCCTTATTTAGTGTCAAGTAGTATTATTAATATTTTACCTCTGTACCTACTTATGCATCCAAGCAATAGTATAAGAGAACCTTCTGCACAAATGCCTGGTACTAATCTGCAGATTTTTTTTATAATTTGCCCCTATATAATTAGTGAGGAAAAATTTGTGTTATATCCCTGTGATACTTAGGCTTAGCTTTAGTGCCAAAAAAGGCACTAAAGCTAAGCCTAAGTATTAATAAAAAACTGCTATATCAAACTTCTCCTGTACTGAGCCCAAAGCATTGCTCATTTTCTTTTGAGGTAAAATCTTTTGCAGTAGAGATCAATGGGAACTGTTGGATTCAGATATTAAGGAGCATGCTAGCACTCCATCTCACCAAGTCAATTAATAAGAAGAGTGTATGTACCAAGAGATAGTATACTTTACAGCACAGATACATTGATTCAATAATTGGACATGTACTATTTTTGTATGCATAATATAAGCCACTTCTCCTCAGACTATAATATCTCAAAATAAATGTGTTTCAATATTCCTAAGTAATGAAAACACAGTCCATAGACATGACTAATCAGATAACATTCAATGTTTTTGGTTTGTTGGTTTTCGCAATGACTCACATTATAATTATGCCCAAAACAACTGTCTTGTTATTTGTTTGTAGATGAATAATTCAAGAATTTAGAAAAGATTTTTAATGTGTAAAATTTTGCAAGGTTGGATTAGCTAAAAAGACTCAACAGTATTACAAAGATAGAACCTAGGTAATAATATTAACACGTATGAGACGGCGTGCCCACCGGTGGGTCACGTTTTTTTTTTCAATTTCCCTTGTAACGTGACCCACCGGTGGGCACAGATAATGCTATTATTAATATATTTTTGTACTCGCCCATCCCATTTTTTTTGTTGTTGTTGTCATATTTGGAACACATACCCTAATTTGAAGCCGTCCCAGCGTACAAACTATAGAAAATAGGACCCGTCTCATACGTGTTAAGTATTGAAATCTATACCTATTATTTAATTTTAACAAATATTTTCTCTATACATGTAAATATTAGTTTCATGAATTTCTATATTTTGATAATGTAATCAACACTGATAACTTTTTGGTACATGATTTTTTTTCTATGGATTTTTTTGTTGTTGAAAATCTGAATTTTCTGATTTTTTTCTATCTCAATTTCACATCACCATAAAAATAAATAAATTTAAAAAAATAATTACATGATTTCTCCTATTCATTTCAGGCTGGTATAGAACTCAACCTCCACCATGTCAAACATCTACCCTTCCCTGGAGGATATGAAATATCACCAGATGACTAAAGTAAGAAACCTCTTTAACACTTTGACTGCCAAGACCTTTTTGTTTGTGTTTACCCAGATGCCAAGCTGTCTCGCATATGTGCGAGACAGCTTGGCGTCTGGAAAAATAAATAAAAAAATATTTTTCAAGATAATTTTCTCAAATAAAAACCAAAATTCTCCTCAGGCGCCACGCTTTCAGAATACCATATAAAATACACAGTAGAGGGTTGCAAATTCACGAGACACACATTTTAAGTTAGAGCTAGATGTCTCGCGTATGTGCGACCCACGCAATAAAAGTATCCAACGGTGTCTCGCATATATGCGACCCATGGCAGTCAAAGTGTTAAGGCTCTCTATAACAAATTAAAATCTAGAAAATAATGTTACCAAGTTAAAAAAAATACTGTTGGTTGGATAGAAAAGACAAGTTAAGCATAATAGTAGCATTAAAAACTCTGAAATGTCTTCACTGAAATGCTTCCTTTTTAGGTAAATGGCATCTTCATAAAAATACCTTGGTACAAAAACAATAACAACAACAACAACAAAAACCTTGGTATCTTTCAATTTTTTTAATACACAAATTTCATGTAACTATTTTAGATTTTATTGGTTGTGAGCCACATTCTGTGTTTTTGAATTAAAATGAATGCATACTGAAGGTATTTATCAGGAAATGTTTTTTGAGTGTCTTACAATCTCAATTACGTATCAGATTATATTATTTTATTAACCCCACTGTAAATATTTTATTTCAGGCTCAACTAGCACTGGATGAACAGAACCGGCCAATTCTCACCCAAGTCACAAATGGGTCTCTCTATCCCCAATGCTACCCCAACTCATCCCACCTTCCCTTACAGCCCCCTCCCTACCCTTCCCCCTCAGCCCCTACCCTCCCTTCTAACACTCAACTGGCACTGTACCCCAACTTAAAAGAATACATGGGTCTCGAGGTAAGGAGAACACTATAATATTACTCACATATTATGTTGGTTTTTTTATACTTCTAATTATTATATTTAATCTTTGGCAACTCAAAGGAGGAATGACACCTTATTCTGTCCTAATTTTTGTGTTATATTAAAATAAATGAAATAAATATGATGAGGTATAAATATGATTTGTAAGATCAAAAAATAAATAAAATACCCTAGTTGGTCTAGAAATATATAGATTATTATATACATAGATAGAGAGAGAGAAAAAATCCAAGACAGATATTACAATAACCATCCTCATCACCACACTGTCAGGTATCCCCCATTCAGTCCCTGACCCCATACAGTGGTGGCAGCAACAACAACAACACAGGAGACTCATTGGTTCATCCTACAGGACCTAACGGAGTGGCAATGATAGCCCCATTCTTCAGGCATGGCATGCAGAAGGCTCAGGTCCATCATGGCATTAGAGAAGTAAGTCAGTAGCAAGTACAATGATAGTTTTTATATTTGTGTTAATCACAATTACTCAAACTTGCTTAACTTGCAACTTGAACCACGAACCTCCAGGTTACAAGTCTGCCACTTTATCAATCAAGCTAATAAGATTTTTTCGCAAGTCAATTGACCTTTGCACAACAGAAAAAATTCTTAAAAACTTATTCTTTTTGAAACAAGTTTGAATTTTTGACAACATGAGATTTTTTCTTTCAGAGTGAAGAGAATGAGTAAGAGCATACTATCCAATAAAGGCGGCACTCTGTGAATCCAGAGGTTCCAGAGGTCGTGGGTTCGAAACCCAGCCGGGACTTGACAAGTTATCCTCCCATTTGGGATTTTACCACATAATAATACGTCTTGGGCTTACTGCTGGAATAATGGGACATAATAGTCCTAATCGGACAGTATAAATAAGGCGATATTATTATTTCTATTTCCAGTTATTCCTTTGCAAAGACATACATGGAAAGATAGGGCTCCGAGTGGCAGCTATACTCGAGGGTGTGTTTGTCTGTCTGGTGCAGGAGGGGTCACCTGCCGCGCTGGTGGGACTCAGATTTGGCGATCAGATTCTGCAGGTAAGATATTGACAAGATTAGATATTATAATTATGTAAGATAATATGTAAAATATACTGACAAGATCAGATACTACAGATTAGAGACCAATCAGATACGTAGGAGAGTGATCAGATACTTTAGGTAAGTATGCAATCAGAGATAATACAGGAAAGAGCCTCATCAGGTACTTCACTGAAGAGCCTGATCAGGTATTTTGGAAAACTTCAACAGTTATCAACATCTATGATTTAAAAATAATGTAGTTCATTGTTATTATCTAACCTGATGGTTGTAGGGTTTTCAGTGAAACCCTTATACAATTAACACTGCTATTAAATGAGATGTATTCTGACCAGTTAATTCTATTTGGTTTTAAGATCCAGATATGAGATAGTCAGAACTGGGGTTTCACCCTCCATTCGCTGGGAATCATACCAGCTACCCACCCAGCCTTGGTTCGGCCAGAAATGCCAGCCTCACGTGTTGGAGGGACCAGAATTTTCTGTTTGGAAAATTCTGCCCTCTTTCTTGAACCAAACTCAGAATCTCTGGACTACAGGCAGTAGTCATAACCATTACATCATGGAAGCTGATTCAACATAGTATGTGATAAAATTAATTTAAATCACGTGTGTTCACGGAGAAAATGTTTTACAAAACATTTAAAACACGAAAAAAAAAAAAAAAAAAAAAAAAAAAAAAAAAAATCTGAATTACGTTTTTGATAATAATTCTAACAAAATTTGATCACAAAACTAACTCAGATACATTTTTTCCACGTATCTTGTATCTCTCTTTCATTTAGTAAGCCATGCCTCTATTCCGTGTTCCTTTATTTTGAAACAGGTAAATGGAAAGACAGTAGCTGGATGCAACATGCAACAAGTACACACACTGCTCAAGAACTGTCCTGTCAATAATATATCCATCATTGTGAGAGACAGGTAAGAGTTCATTGTTGATATTCAGATTTTTTCATTTATTAACACACTGTGTGCCAACCCAAAAACCAATTGTCCCCCGGGCCACAATACAAAAATAATATTTTGTGTCCAAAATCCTAAATCCCTACAGCTGTTGGACTGAAGGAAATCCTATTCGCGTAGTATTAATAATAGTGGAAGGTAACCGCCAAGTGAGGTTGATTCTCAAAGCATTTCCTACCTCTTAATACTCAGATTCTTTTTATTATGTGGTCACAAGCTCAAGTAAATGAAAAGTCCAAGCATTCATTGGTAACACAGATCACGGATCCACGCACTAGATAAAGATTGTTTGCCTTACAAGTCTCACCGTAAGTCGTAACCACATCAACTATCTCATCGACATATTAATGTGTGCTATTTATAATTAATGCGATTTGCAGGTCGTTTGAACTGTTTTATGTATAAATAAGATCTTCTATTATTGTAATCTCTCTCTCTCGTTCTCTCTCCCCCTCTCTCTCTCTCTCTCTCTCCCTCTCTCTCTCTCTCTCCCTCTCCCTCTCCCTCCCTCTCCTCTCTCTCTCTCTCTCTCTCTCTCTCCTCTCTCTCTCTCCCTCTCTCCTCTCTCCTCCCCCCTCTCCCTTATTAATTGTCTCATTATATGTAAACGCCTTAAACCTGAGGTTATTTTATTTTTTATGATTTCTTTCCGTTTTTTTTTTTTCTAGATTCAAGTAATTTGTGTAGGTACATTATACATTATGTACCTGTATAGTTTTCAAAGTAAAGTTCAATTCACTAATCAATCCAATTCGTAGACCGTTCGAGCGCAACGTGACCCTGCACAAGGACAGCGGAGGTCAGCTGGGCTTCACGTTCCGACGCGGCCAAATCACGGCCCTCACGCCCGACAGTTCGGCCTCTCGCAACGGCCTGCTCACCGGCCACCATCTGCTGGAGGTCAACGGCCGCAATGTGGTGGGCCTGAGGGACAAGGAGCTGAGGGAGGTGATAGCCCGCGCGCCGCCCGTCATCAGCCTCACCATCATGCCCTCCGTGGTGTACGAGCATATGATCAAGAAGTGAGTGAGTCTGGCTGGGGGACGTTAACTCTTTGACTGCCATGGCACAACTCGAGTTGTGCCAGTACACTTTCCCACCCGGCCATCGCACAACTCGAGTTGTGTTAGACTAGATTACATTTGGCCGGTGGGGAAGTGTACACATATTTGGCTTGGCCGGGTAGGAAACATGTCAAGATTAGCTCTGGCGGTCAAAGAGTTAAACAGGGAGAAGACCAGTGTCTCGCTAGAAGACTATAAACAAACAGACTAGCCAACCCTTAGAAGACAGGGTAGCTTGCAGTTTCCTAAGGGTTTAATCTATACTTATAAAAGAGAGTTACACTCACTGACTGACTCACTCACTGATTCATCACTGTTTCTCCGAACTGGTAAGTCCTAGGAAGCTGAAATTTGGTAGGTAGCTTTGTCTTATAGTCTAGATGTGCAATAAGACGGGGTTTTTCGAAATTCCCACTACAACACCTGCCATTGGCGAAAAAGGATATTTTGCTTTCACGGCCATGCCTCGGCCCGCAAAGCGGGCGACAGCCCGCTAGTGGCTTATAAAGAATAGTCCAAGTCCTCAGGATGGTTGATCACACATAGAAATATGTGGTTCAAGACGAGCCAACTTTGAAATAAAGTTGACTGGAGACCATCACTCACCCCTCCAGCTGTAGCCAAGCTAGCTACAACAACAACCTGGATATATTAGAACTTAGAACCCAAGGGACAGAGTAAAAAGTCCAAGATGTTTCTAATACAGCCAGTTTTCTATTACACATATGCATCAAAAATCGCTTGTTAAATTCTATTGAACAACTAGAAAGTAGAAACCAAATATTGGTTGATTTAATGTGGTTTCAAGCATCGTGATCGTGACGACTTTTATTATTGCAATCCCATCAAACACCTTGGACCCGTCTCATGACCAGAAAAGTTAGAGTCTCATGACCAGAAAAGTTACACTCGTATTTATGAACAGCGAATTTTGTCTGAGCAATGTCTCAAGCAAGGTATTGGCCAATAATATTAAAGGAAATCATGCTCCAGACCATGCTTAAACGGCGTTTTCTGTTCATAAATACGGATGTTAAAGTTCGCCAGCTTTCTAATGCCCCTCAGCCTGTCCGAATCTCCCTATGAATAACTTTGCCTTCTCTCTGGTTCCAGGATGAACTTCAACCTGGTCCGCAACACGATGGATCACTCCATTTGAAACTTGCTCGACACAGTCCGTGTGGTGTGCTGTTGTGGTCGCTCCTAATCCAAATCACCCCCCACCCCTTCCTTCCATCTGTCATTATCTCTACTGGTTTTTCAACCCTTGCAAAGGTATAAAGTTAATGGAAAATCCTCTGATTTCATTCACGAGAAACTGATGATACAATGGTATTTATTATCTGCCCTGGTTGCAGGGCTTTCAGTGAAACACTTACAATTAACACTGCGACCTAATTAGATCTATTGTGACCATGATACAATGGTAACTGCAAGCCAAATTCCTCTGAATACTAATCTGTAGCAGGTGTTCGAATCTCTCGTAAGGCAGGATTTTCTAAGGAAACATTCCGTTTCGTTCCTTTCAAGAATAATAAATAAGAATGTGAAAACCTGAATTGAATAATTGGAAGAAGTCTAGGCACTGAATCTAACACCCGTATTTATGAACAGCGAATTTTGTCTGAGCACTGTCTCAAGCAAGGTATTAACCAATAATATTAAAGGAAATCATGCTTCAGACCATGCTCAAACGGCGTTTTCTGTTCATAAATACGGCTGTGAGTGTCGATACAATGCCTGCACCACCGTGAGAGAGGTATTCTCACTGGAGTAATTTATTTACCTCACTAGATTTCAAATTTCTTTTAAAGCATCTGCTCACTCACCGTCTTTCTCTTAATTTGTCTTGTTTTCATTCTCTCATACTGATCTCACCATTCTAAATGTCCCGCCGCTAAAATAAGAGTTAATTGAACAATTCCTAGATTTTTTTTTAATTAAGATTTCTGATTGGTATTAAATGTAAAATTAACTTTAAAGAATACATACCTTGCACTACTGGACTACCATACATTTATAGTAGGTACTAATAAAACCTACATTAAATTTATAGTATTATTCGTGAACAGTTTCAATAGGTCTTCTTTTTTCGACAACTTTAATAAAAATCATTGGATTTGATAAAAGTTAATTTTCATTGGTCAAAACAGTGTATCAGGTCTTTCTCAATAATGTACCAAAGATGTCTTTAGAAAATGTAAATAAAAAAAGGACTGTTCAGAAGTACACATAAAAAAACTAGTAAAATGTTTACATTAAACCTCAAGAATTACGACTCGGGGAAAATATACCAGGCTGTTCATTAATTTTACTAATTGACTGATCTGTTTCTTTGACAGTAGATAAGTTTGTACATTTTCACTAATCCTATAATGTCCTATTGCATCTACCTATTCCATTTCAATTGAATTAGTCAATTTTAGTTTTTAGTTTAGTCACGTAAGCAGAAAATATTTTGATTCAAGTTTCAAAAATTAACCCTTAGTTACGGAAATGGTTTCTGTCCTCTTTCTCTCGTACTGGAGATGATAATTATGGTAATATGGTTTACCATAAGTCGATTCTTTAAATATTATACTACTTAACATTTATTATTTAATGGGTTACTATTTAACCCCCACTTTACTTTGTAGATAATTTTATTATTTACATAGTTGTATTTTACTCATGGGAATTTGATAAAATACTCAGTTGAAAATATATAGATTTTTTTCAACAAAAAAAAATTGCATGTACTCTAGTATTATGATCTGTTATTTCCATGTGCCATGATATAATTACTATAACATTTATTCTCATGTTGTGTACTTTGATTTATCATACTTAACAAAGTATGCAATAATATTTATTTGGTTTGTAACTTTTAATTGATATCTTCTCTGATTTAAAGACTCAACTTACACTTGGTATTTTGCCAAGTTTCTACTTATTACCCAAGTAAGGTTTTATATTTTCTTGTTTTTAATTACATTCCATTTTTTTATAGAGCCAGAAAAATAGATATTTCGACCGCCAAGTTTAGTTAAAGTTATTTTAATGAGAAAAACTCTTGTAGGTTACATAATATGTATATAAAATATTATGTTTATTTATTGATCTGATCATAGATAAATAAATTATTCTTCATTTTAAGTTTTATTTCTTAATTTTAAAAAAGCTATTCCTTCCTTTTTGAAGCACTGCTAAGTTGCACCACCATGACCTCAAATGCCAAAGATTTTAATTTTATTCTTTGCTTCACTTCATATGAAGATATTATTTAGTCTTTTTATGTTATGATATTCACAAAGCCATATATTTTTATTGAAGTTTTTGTTGACTTTTTTCTTTTTTGTTGTTTCACTACCCATTTTCCTTGTTATTTACCACATAAGTTATTTTCACCAATACTTATGAGGTTAGGAGCGAAATTAATAGACAAAATTGAGATCACGCAGATCTAAGCATTTGTTTCAACATTTAAAACAAATTGCAACATCTAGACAAAGGTCCAATTTATAAAACAGGATTACGGCTCAGAAAACTCAGGCTATGTAGTGCACTGTGATTGGTTGAAACTTTGACTTGAGGTCATGTCTGACTTGTCTTAAAATTAATCCTGTTTCATAATGTGGCCCTAAGTCCACAGAGGTTTAACAAAAACGTCGATTAATTCCGCCCTAAATATTTTTATTTTTTCAATCAAATGTGGCAGTCAGTGAAATAAATCAATAAACCTTTATTTGGAATAACTTAGGTACAAAATTACAATTAAAAAATAAATTAAAAATAACTAATATTATTCCAATTCAGCGTGTTGTTGAGATTTGGGCAGTCAGTATATCAACAAATATCGAAAACTAGAAGCCATACTGATTCCTATTAGTACTGTTATCAATAAGTTTTTTCATTCAATACCCGTGTGTTTCGTCTCAAGTTTTTTACTTGTCAAGATGAGTATTTAGAAACATTTATCGGTGCTGCATTATTTATAATAAATTATAGAATTGATTATCAAGTTGAAAAGTTAAAGAAGTTAACAATGAAAAAAACACAGTTTTTCCATGATAAAATTGAAATAAAAACCTAGCTTTTTCATTATTTAAACCTATAAATTATTAATTTAGGTATTTACTTTCAAGTTTGTCAATGATTTCATAATGTAAACTTTATAGATATGTAGCTCTTATATTAAAAAAAATGTACTCGATATTTTTAAATCTCATGAATGCAAATGGGGGAAAAAGAATACTTACAATGTCTTCAAAATTGTCAAAAGGAAGGACTATTCAGTCAGCTTGCTGTGGAGAGCTATGTATATTTTGTAGGAAAAGTGTTCAGTAAGCTTGATAATTTGAACAAATATCTGGACCTTCACAAAGTTGGAGACAATTGTCAGCCCCTTCATAATAATCAATGAGTTCAAACTTTCAAATAAATATTTTTTACTAATTCATACATTTTTATTTTTGATTTAAAAGTAGCACATTTATTCTATTTTAAATTATTGCATTATATATTTACGAAAGTTGCGAAAAGATTATATGAAGAAAATATTTATATTTAGTTACTGAACTGCTTTGTTTTCTTTTTCAATTGTCTTTTCATATTTTAAAACCAGCAAGATATATTTTTCGTGAAAATCTTTCAAGAGAATACTACAAGACCAGAAAAACTTTGATAACCACTTGCTATAACTCTAATATTGCTATCAGATCAGAATCACCAAATATGTGTTGTGCCTACGTATATTATTTAAATCATCAATTAGAACTGAACAACAGTAGATCAGGAAGGAGATAACTACCAAATGAAGAACTACCATGTAAAATATCAAAATGTTACATTTTATTCAATATTAATTTTTCTGCTTTTATTGACAACGTTTTAGTACATTAAATACTACGCTGTACCATACTGTATGAACACAGGTAAGTGTACCTTGTTTAAACAATCATTTTCTTCAATTTACACGTACAATGTTATTTTACATAATCCCTTTAATTTATTCTACAGTTGGATAATTTTTCACTTTTGAAAGGGTTCTAAACAATAATAATTTATACCTGAAGTAATTGAGGAATCATTGCAATTACATTTACCCAATACAAATACAGTTAAAGTATTGATTTAATAAAATTACAATTGATTCTTCAATATTTACAATGATATTTGACAGGGAAATGAAATTGCAATTTAATTATTACAATTACATGAATTAGGTGATCAATTTTTTGTCTATTGTTCTTGAACCCATGGAAACTATTCTGCAACAAAAGCCAGGGCCACGTTTATTTTTTACTCATATTCACTGGAGTCTTCTTGATGACATGGGGCAGATCGTACACTCCTCGGACGCATCTGATCTTCACTCCGGGGAGGTCCTTGACCCGCCCCACTTGACACAGAACAATGTTGTGCTCCTGCAAGTTGTGCCCCTCCCCAGGGATGTAGGCAACCATTTCTTTTCCTAGAATGAAGACAAATTTCAAAAGGATAAATCAGTCTGGCCGGCGGACTATAAACAGGGAGTAGACCAGCATTGGCTTGGTTCTGGGGGCCCTTGTCAATTATTAGCCTCCTTGTAAAGACAGTGGTAGAAGTGCAGAGTCATTGCTGAGTCATTATGTAGATATTGTAGGTAGATAAATTTCTTTTCCTAGAATGAAGACAAATTTCAAAATGATAAATCAGTCTGACTG
The DNA here is from genome assembly GCA_024516035.1 of Bactericera cockerelli. NCBI lineage: Eukaryota > Metazoa > Arthropoda > Insecta > Hemiptera > Triozidae > Bactericera > Bactericera cockerelli. The sequence continues at coordinate 16,433,561 of CM044961.1, forward strand.
GGGGACTATAAACAGGGAGTAGACCAGCATTTGGTTCTGGGGGCCCTTGTCAATTATTAGCCTCCTTGTAAAGACAGTGGTAGAAGTGCTGAGTCATTCCTCCACTGTCTGGCTACCATCGTTTACGATGACGCCACCCTATGATGATATGATGAAATCAATATCTATTTTGTAAATTGGTTTTTGTCTTCAGTTCCTATTTTGGTAATGTTTACAAATGTTGTATCTATGAACTGTAGACCTCAAATTATTTCATTTGATTTATTTTGAAATACTTTGAAGAATCAAACGAAACAAAAGTATAAGTTTGGGATGATGTGAAAATTCAATAAGAGCATTAGATACATTGAATCTTCCTCAAAGCATTTTAACCCAAAGAAATTACAATGAGGACATAATTCTTTATTACTCAGTCATGATACTTTTTTGTAGATGACAAACTTAGGTTTCAATATTTTTTTATTATATAGTTGAGGACATACAATTAATTATTATATTACTTAATTTTTTTATAGATCCCAATTAAAAAAAAAAAAATCTATCTCACCTGTACTCAATCTCACAAGAACACACTTCCTGTTGGCTGAATTTGGTTTTTTAGGTTTCTTAACTAGAACTTTGAGCACAACACCTTTAGCAAAAGGTTTTCCTAGCAGAGGTTGGCGTGGAGGTCGTTTCTTATAGTGAGGGCCTCTCAGGTGCATTTGAAGCAATGAATGAGCATCTCTTGCCCAAACTAGAAAAAAAATAAAGAAAAGTAATTATCATTTTATTTCAACATTGTCAACTAAATACAAGGTGTATGTATTATTATTTTAACCAAAAAAGCTGAAAATATTAGCTAAATTGGAAACTTGAAATTTGAAACATCTCTTTCACTTTATTACTACTAATTTTTCTCTCCCTTCAAGTAGACAAATTAAGAGAAAGAAACAATCAATAAAATTTATTGATAACTCCTCACAATGTGTGTTGCTCATCTGACACAGTATACTATCAAACTAACTTTTTTTATATTTATTTGTTGTTCTCTTTTCCCCCTTTCTTTTCTTCAAGTTCAGTATACAGGTGCGGCAAAAGTCCCGCCAAGGTCAAATATCTCCCGTTTAGCTTTAGGTACGAAATTGAAATTTTGTACAGTGCAATGCTTTATTGTAAGGTACTTGGAAAGTACATTAAAATTTCAGGGGCGGATACCGTGTAGGGGCCAGGGGGTCAAGGTCGATTTTTTTAAATTGGACCCCCCCTTTTGCGATACATTTTTGGAAACTCCTTTTACATCTGCGTTCAAAAATAAAAAAAAAGAACCATCTAGCATTTGTCGTTTTTAAATGGCGGCTGTTTTAGTAAAAGAGAGTTAGGAAGGAAAATGGATGAACATTGTAAATGAAATGATATTCATTACTCCAGACACCTTATTAAATGTCAAAGACGCTGTTTACGAACGGATTGTCTACTGTGAGATTGAAGGAGGCCGTCACTTTGAACACCTGTTATGAGAGCTGAGTCGTGGATTGAGGGTTTGAAACTTTGAGTCCCCTTGAAGCCGCCCGTGATGTTGCATCTTTTAAAATTAAAAAAACTGAACCAAGGAAGTCACTCTGATGAGATTCTAGTTGGTTTGTTGGCTCCTAATCAATATTTTTTCATTTTACTCTCTTTTAATAAAATGGCCGCCATTTAAAAACGACAAATGTTAGATGATTTATTTTTTAATTTTTGAACGCAAAATTGAAAGGACTTTCCAAAAATTTATCTCAAAGGGGGGGGGTCCAATTTAAAAAAATTGACCTCGACCCCTTGGCCCCTACACGGTATCCGCCCCTGAAATTTTAATGTACTTTCCAAGTACCTTACAATAAACCATTACACTATACAAATTTTCAATTTCGTACCTAAAGCCAAACGGGAGATATTTGACCTTGGCCAGACTTTTGCCGCACCCTGTATACATAGATGTTTGTTTAATGTATAAACAATATCTTTCAATGCCCCACTGGGGATCGAACCCAGGACACATGGTGACCTGGGTTTGATCCCCAGCGGGGCAGGAATTTTTCTGCTCTGTACTTGGATGTTCGGGGTCTACTCATACCTCGTGAGGAAAAATGAGTAGTTACTTGTATGAGTAACGACCAGTGGCGGCATTACCAGAGTAAAAAGAAATTAATGTAATAGAATAATTCAAAAAGTACAGGAGGCTCTTAGTAATGCTGCGCTATCCACAAACATTGTGAAGAGGCCTTGTGCTTCACCACAAAAAAAAACCATACATACATACATACAATATCTTTCAATAGAGTTTGGCACTTTTTTCCTGTGCTTTCCTCTTGATGTTGTATGCATTGAAAAAAATGCACAGAAATGAAGAAGTTTGTCCCTTACTTCAATTCACAGACCAAATACATCCTATTCATTAATATTACACCTACTTTTCCTTGAAGTAGGGAACTGTATGTATGTATGATATTATCTGTGGTGAAGCATAAGGCCTCTTCACAATTTCTATGGGTAGCCCAGCATTGCTTAGAATCTTCTTCACTTTACAAATTATTTTACATTAATTTCTTTTTACACTGGTAATGCCAACAGTGGTTGTTTCTCATACACACTACTCATTTTCCTCTTGAGGTATGAGTGGATACTGAACATCCAAGTACAGAGCAGAAAAATTCCTGCCCGACTGGCGATCAAACCCAGGTCATGTGTACAATGCCTATCATGCTAACTTACTCGGCCATGTTGACTACTTGTAGTAGGGAACTGTTTAATGATACATTTTCCTCTTTCCTTCATTTTTTTTTTCAGAAGAAGAGGAAAATTTGCATCAAACACCAGCATAGGTTAATGTCTGTGAGCCGACAAGAAGGTTTTTATCATCTAAAAATCTCTTCTTGGTTATATTTTCTTTTATGTTGCCCTGGGACCACCTGTGTGACATTCCTTCAGGCCTCTTTTCTTTATTGGTATCAATGTCTTGGTTTCATAATTATTAAGGCAGGATTAAGAGAGCTTTATATACCTCTATGTACTGGTAGCCAAGTGGTTAATGCACTACTTTAGTAATCCAGGTAGTGTAGGGATCTGTTGGGTTGGAATCCCACCCAGTGCATGAATTTTCCCTCATTTATTTGAGTTTGTGATGACAATAATAACACGAGGGTTAGGTGGAAGAAAATGTTTGAGAATTATGGAGGTAACTTTCCACTAATGAGTATTATTATTATTATTTGTGCACTTCAGTGTAGAATTTGCATTTTGTTTTAAGCAGTAGAATAATGATAAGGCAAAATTAATAGACAAAAAACAATAACCTAAGTCATTGCTAAGCATTGATTTTCCCTATCTAACACAGTACACAATCTGGGACTTAACACAAAATTAATAGACATTTTTGTAATACCTCTGCGTACTATTTAAGATAAGGAAAACCAATACTTAGCAATGACTTAAGTTATAGAATTTGTCTATTAATTTTGCCCTAAAAGTCCAAGCTTGTGATCTTGATTTTGACTATAAATTTTGTCTGTCTAAGTAGGCATACTTACATGTTTGGAACACAGGTGATAAAAATGTACTAGATAATATATTTGGTTTTGAAATTAAACTTGATGGTTGTCTCACATGACTCAAGGAGGATTTTACCACTGTGTGAAGGTTGGACAACACTTTCTGTAGGATATTCATTATCAAAGTAAAATCAAAGAATTGATAACATCAAGCTCAAGCATTAACTGCCTGTTTGCCGAACAGCCTTTGTAACCTTCCTTTTCTTTTCCAGTTTTTCTCTCCAAATTCTCAGTTACTTTCCAGTTCCTCAATTTAATTTTGGAAAAATTAAAATTTCATTTTTTTTTAAAAATTAGCGCGTATTGATAAGAAGAAGCGTCTGCAATGTTGCCAGTTAAGAAAATAAATCTGTGCACAACACTCAGCTGATGCAGCCATCGATTTTCCTTCAACAGCCGGCAGCCATCAGCCATTTTCTGAAGCAGAAACAAGAAGAAAGTTGCGTCCTTTGGCTTTGTAATTAATTATTTAATTAATAGATTTAATTGAATTCCAGGGAATAGGGGTAGTGCAATTTTTTGGCGAGAGTTTTCAGTTTACTTTCAAGTACTTAAATAATATTTATTTAAGCTCTAATAATCTTATCACTTTGAACGTCATATTTAGCCTGAACTTGAACCCCTTCTATTTATCAACTTTTATCTTTGAAGTCGCTCTCCTCTAAAAGAAAAATGGTAAGTCAACACTTTTACTCTAGTTTAACTATCCATAATTTACACAAAACACTAGAAAATACCTACATAATACCAATACATATTGTGGCTGGGGGACATTAAACAAGGAGGGGACTAGTGTCTCCCCAGAGGACTATAAACAGAGAACAGACTAGCCAACCCTTAGATGCCAGCCTAGCTTACAGTTTCCTAAGGGTTTAATGCCTTATAAAAAAAAGTCCAAGTCCACACATAGAAATATGAGGTTCGGGACGAGCCAACATTGAAATAAAGTTGGCTGGAGACCATCACTCCCCCTTCCAGAAGCTGGCTACAACAACAAAAACATATTGTGAATGAGGCCCACTGGTGTAAGTAGGAATTTCCAATGGAAGGTGTAATATTGAAAACTAGGATGGAAGGTGTATTATATTAAGCAGGAAAAACCCTTGTATGCTTCCCTCTTTTTGGACATACAAAAAAATAATAACAGAAACTTTCCTAGTGTACAACAGAGCTTGTTAAGTGATTAGTGTAGCCTTTGGTGTTTTCTTAGTGCCATGTTCACTGGTTAGAAAAATTGTAATGTCCAAAAATTCCATTTATATTTTGTAAGGAAAAATGTTAAAACAGTTTGTTGATCATTTCAATTTACAGAAGGAGCCAGAGCATCTCAGAAAACTCTTCATTGGAGGTTTGGACTATCGTACAGACAATGACAAGCTGAAAGGTCATTTTGAAGCATGGGGAGAAATTGTTGATGTTGTGGTGATGAAAGATCCCCAGACTAAGAAGTCTAGGGGATTTGGCTTCATCACATACTCATCAGCTCACATGGTAGATGATGCACAAGCAGCTAGGCCCCACACAATAGATGGACGAGTTGTGGAACCAAAGAGAGCAGTACCTAGAACAGTAAGTACCTAGTATTTTTTTGTTAAAAAAGAATAATATATTAGCCTAAGCCACAGCAGTTGAAATTCTAGCTCTCACATGTTATAAAATGAATTAGATTCATCAAAAAAATATATTTTTATTGTTTAAGTATCCAAACAATAATTTGCAGGGAATAAATTGTGGTGTGTTTTATTGTGAAAATGGGACTATATTGTTGACATTTGAAAATTGTCAAAGATATAATGATTTTTTCTCATTATTGAAAAAAACCTTTGAAATTGGAAAATTAATTTTTTTTGACAGTTTGAACTTTTTTTATAATATAGCACCCAAGAGAACCACTACATGAAGATACTTGATAAGTCCTATTAGACCAATATCTAGGAAGTCTAACATTATTATTATTTCAGGAAATTGGCAAGCCCGAAGCTGGAGCCACTGTGAAGAAACTGTTTGTTGGTTCTTTGCGTGATGACTTCACTGAGGATGACTTAAAGGAGTACTTCTCCCAGTTTGGTGACGTCACATCTGTTGCCCTGGTGGTGGAGAAGGAGACAGGAAAGAAGCGAGGGTTTGGATTTGTTGAGTATGATGACTATGATCCAGTGGACAAAGCTTGTTGTAAGTTTCTATGGATTAAAGAATATCTGAGATATTGGAAGTATTTTTCAACTTTATTTATTGTTTCATTTTAGTTTACAATAGAAGCAAAATTGGATTACAGGACACAACTAAAAGTAAAAATAAAAATACAATTTGGTACTGTAATCAGATTCCAACCAGATTTATAGTTTAACAGTTAAGTACACATGCCATTTCAGAACTCCAGTTAAAAAAAAAAAGAATAATTTCCTTTGCTCTAAAATAAAAATACAATTTGGTACTGTAATCAGATTCCAACCAGATTTTTAGTTTAACAGTTAAGTACACATGTCATTTCATGACTTCAGTAAAGAAAAAAGAATTATTTCTTTTACTCTGTTTTTTCACCAAGTAACCATTAAAATTGAATGTGAGCAAATTATTTTTATATTAATGAGTTATAAGTTCTCAGGAAAAACTTATAAGCACAACTCTTGGTAAAACAAATAAACATTGTAGTTTAAGGATAAAAAACACTTGTCTTTTTTGTGTTACTTAAATTTTTATGGCCATTTTGCTATTTATGGCATTGAACTCACAGAAAATAAATATTTCAGTAAAACAAAAAAAAAAAACAAGTGTTTTTATCCTTAAACTATTTTGATCTTTTCATATTGTTACAATAACATACACAGGTTAACACGTATGAGACGGGGCCTATTTTCTATAGGTTGTACGCTGGGACGGCTTCAAATTAGGGTATGTGTTCGAAATATGACAACAACAAAAAAAAATTGGGACGGGCGAGTACAAAAATATATTAAAAATTGCATTATCTGTGCCCACCGGTGGGTCACGTTACAAGGAAAATTGAAAAAAAAACGTGACCCACCGGTGGGCACGCCGTCTCATACGTGTTAAAATACTTTTCTCACAGTTATACATGTTATCATATAAACACACATAATGATAAATCAAGTCAACTAAATTTATTTTATTTATTTACACTTAATTGATAGGACATATCATATACAATACAAATAATTACAAATTAAAGTACAATATAATAGAAGAAAAAAAAAAGAAAAAAAAAATATATACATAATGTATGTCCTAACTAAAGGGCAGGGTTATTGCCTTTGGCAATCTCTTCCACCCAACCCTTAATCCCATCATTTAACACAACTTTTTCTTGTTCTCTTCTCAGTGAAAGGCTCGCACATTGTGAAGGGCAAGAGAATTGACGTGAAGAAAGCGCTGTCCAAGGAAGAGATGGCCAAGGCCAAAGCCCGCAGCTACGGGAACCAGGGCGGAGACTCCTGGGGCAGTGGTGGAGGGGGCGGAGGCTGGGGAGGTGAGTGGTTCTTATCTATATTATTCAACAATTTAGATCAATCTTTATTTACAATTTTTTATATACAGGTACAGTCAAAAGGTATAATTGATTAAATATAAACAAAGTTTGATCAAGGGTGGTGATAATGCCTTTGGCATTCTCTTCCGTTGACTACAGTTGGAAAAGTGATGGTCTCTATCCAACTCAAGTTGAAAAGTTAGCTATTGTAGTATTCATTCAGTGAGACTGAAGAGTTATGAGTTGGTTATTGTCAGTGAACTAAAACTAACAATGCCGTAAAAGGCGAAAATAAATAATTAACACGTTCGTTACCAAGCCAATTGTTTCAAGTTTTACGTAGGGACCAGGCGGTAAAGTTGCTGTTGCATCCTGGGGACCAAATTTTGGTCCCCAGGTTTTTTTTTGCATATTTGGCATCGTATTTGTACAAGAATCGATCCTATATCTGTTCTAATACTAACAACGTACCTCCAAAAGGCCATATAATATATGGATGTCCGGTCCCTCGTTAAAATTTTGATAACAGCCACATGTGTGTTTTCGGTCCCAAAGAAAAACACAAAAACATCCACATATGGCCGTTCGGTAACGAACGTGTTAAGTAAAAAAAAAAAGCCAAGTGTTTTCTATCTTCAAATTATTTCAATGTTTATTTGTTTTACCAAGAGTTGTGTATAGTTATAAGTTTTTCCTGAGAACTTATATACATTTTAGTTTTATGTCTTACTTTTTAAATGAAACTACAAAAAAATGTCTACCTATTTCTTTCCCATTTCAGGTAACTCCGGTGGTCCATGGGACCAGGGTGGTTCAGGTGGGGGTTGGGGGGGCAACTCTGGAGGTGGATGGGGGGGTAACTCAGGTGGGGGCGGCTGGGGAGGTAACTCGGGCAGTAGCTGGGGCGGGAACTCCGGTGGTGGTGGCTGGGGAGGTAATTCCGGCGGTGGCTGGGGGGGTGGTTCAGGTGGGGGAGGCTGGGGGGGCAACTCAGGAGGAGGTTTTGGAGGTGGGTACGAGCAGGGGTGGGGAGGCGGGCCCGTCAGAGGAGGTGGGTCTGGAGGCAGGAGTGGACCCTACAGTGGAGGCCGAGGCGGCGGACGTAAGTTTTATCAGTATTTCCTTTCATATTTCACAATTCAAAAGCATCAACCTACGTCTAGCACGTTTAGCGCCAAGCCTATATTAAGGATTCGTTGTGAGGGACAAAAGCTGTCATGAATAATGAAATAGTTAAGGTACACATACGTACCTCATGTCATGAATAATAAAATCGTTGAGGTACACATACGTACCTCGTGGCGCTGAACGTGCTAGGAGAGTGTTTTCTAGCTTTGTGAAAGTGAAAATAGAAAACAAGTTTAACGACTGTAAGAAAAGACATATTTCCTTATCTTTTTTTACAATGCTTTCAACTACATGGTCATATCATGACGGGAGTTTTACACTACATTCACTGTAAACTCACAAATCAGGTACTCTAATTAACCTCACCCAGCCTGAGTGGGGCCGGGAATAGCCAGCATCACAAGGGTTCGAATTTGAATGGTCGTCCATCTAAATTACAATCAAGATGCATCCTAAATACAGTGCCTCTTTCATTTAGATGCTCAGTTTGTGTCTCTTTTCCAATGGCTACAAACAATAATGAAAAAGTTGTTTTAGTTTTACCATTTTTTTGGTTTGATTCCACATCTCATGGTCGAGATTAAAACAAATCTGTTTTCTCAACAGGCGGTGGTGGAAGAAGATTTTGAACAAAGCCATGATGATTCTCTCACGTAAGTATTCCACAGCTTTCTATAATGTTTTGGTAAATTTTGACTTTTATTCATACTTTTTGGGCTGCTTTTTCCACAAGTGCTTAACTGGCGGGATTCAAACTGTGGGCAGGAAATGTTTTGTATGTCAATTATATTTTCTTCGTGTATGATAATTTAATGACAGATATTCATTTCTATGTTGGTGTCTTCACCTCGAAAAAGAACCTTGTGAATGCACATTTTTCGAAAAGCGTTTTCCACATCAAAAAGCATACATTTGAACATCCCCTACAGGATTATTGTGTAATTCCATGCACTCTACCTGTGTGGTAATTTATTGTGTTCCTATAAATTCTGTGATATTTATTTTTGTTATTCCCTACTTACAAATTATTATTTTCTATTGAATCTCTACTTACAAATTGTTATTTTCTATTGATACTGTGATAATTTTGGTAATTTCATTTTCGATATTTCTGTTCTCTGACTTTTTCCACTGTCTTGAGGGTGGCAGATTCTATTTTTCTTATTACTCCTGCTTCTCGCCACCGTGCTTATGTTTTGTGTCTGCTTGTTGCTCACTGTATGATTGACGTTCAATAAACTAATTTAAACTTAGTTTATTTATTATTAATTAAGTACAAATACAAGACAAAATATTTATTAAATAAAGTTTCATCAAGGGTGGTGATGGAAGAATTTAAACAAAACCCCTACCATTCCTTACTCCATAAAATTACACTAGAAGTAGCAAGTGAAATACACTAAACTTCAGCTGGGTTTCAAAACATATAATTAATATTATGCCAGATTTTTAGACACATGCAGCTTGTAGTTACTTTAGATTAAGGTATATGGTCAAAGACAAAATTCAAACTTAAGCATATTATATGTGTATTGTGTAGTTAGACAATAATTTATTAAATGTGACTTTCTTTTTTTCCGAACAGGTGTCTATTTAAATCCACTTTCCTATCAGCAATAGAATCGATAAGTACAATAAAATCACTTAAAACTCTAGAGCCACTTCTCTAAAAATATCTAAAGCAAGCTGGCTGCTAAGCTCTCGAAGGCAAAGGCTAAGATTAACTTTAATAACTGAGATATTTATCCATTTGAGAAGAGGTTGACCTCTGATGTGGCTCAACCAACTAGTCTGGCTCAGGTGCTAAGGTACGGGCAAGCTAAGTGGCTAAGACAAATGTAGATCAGCATGAAAACTAGCTACGAAGCTTGAACAAACAAAGGCTAAGGATTAAGATCATGTTATGTCAGATCAGGAAGAATCTCAGACTACTTCAGATAATGAAAACTTGAGAAGGCAAAGAATAAGCTTAGAATAAAAACCAAAGATTAAGGCCAACTTTAAAAAAATAATCGAAAAGTATAAGTTAATAAAACCTCTTCTGAAATCAGATAACAAGCTAAAGGTTAAGATCAATTCAAGACAAACCATGACAGGCTAAAAGAGAGCTTAGAGTCTTCACATCAAGTTGCTGATCTTCAACAGAAAGAGATTAAGATCAAGTTGAGTCAGGTCAGGTGAAGAACATTATCCAGCATCTTCAGAAGCAGATTAAGAGCAAGACAAGTCAGATGAGGCTTACCAGATTATCTTCAGATTTTGTCCTTGAGGTAGATTCAAATTAAGCTCGAAAATTAAACTAGCACCTTGTTGACAGTCCCTGACACAGTTTCGATGCAACATTCTTCAGAAAGCAAACTTGTGTACAGTTCAGTCAAATCAGTTTCAATAGTCATATGTACTTGTAGGCCAGAAAGAATATGAGCAATTGGTCATCATTGAGCACCACCTCAACAAAGAAATTTTCGGGTTTGGTGTTTAAAACCATTCCGGTGCAGAAGATTAGAAAAAGGCTATTCTCAGCTTGCATCTTGCTCCTCTGAGTAAAACTTGTTATATTATGACACTTCAATTTTTATTAAGAACAAATATTTGAAGAAGTTTCAGTAGTTTTAACCTTATTTTAACACTAAAGCAGCGGTCACTCGGTTTTATCTCTCTATATAAAAAAAAGTCGATTCCTTCTAGAAAAGTTTCTGATTTTCTTAGCTTGAAATTTTGATTTTGAAAACTAGGGCAGAAAAATAGTCATCCTTCAAGTTTCTTTCATAATAGAGCGCTAACATGTCCTCTACATATAGCTTTATAGCCTACTGTAAGATTGGCTTAGTATTAATGAGTGTAGTTAGACCTAAGCGTAGTTCAGATAACGTTTTTATAGATATTGTTTTATTTCTCACTTTTAATTCACGATAATGGCGTCCTTCGTTTGTCATTGTAATACTGTACATTGTTTTAACGTTATAGATGTCGAGATCCAGTTTTTTAATATTTTATTATTTTTTCATTTACATGGCTTACCTACACAGATAGGAGATAGGTTTTAATCACAGGTCAATGATTGTTGTATGACAAAATTCATTGTATTTAAAAAGACATCGGTCATTCGAAATTGTGTCTAATCATAGAATTTATTGCACTGAAGTTATACTATTATTATTTCAGTAGTAGACATTTTTAATATCCACTGGGATATTTGCCTGTGCCAAAAAAACACCTAAGTGATAGATACAGAATCAAGCTCGGTGGGAGACGAGCTTTTGTCGAGAGTAACGCGCCAGCCGGAATATATTAACACGAAACAGAGTTTGTATGTATTTTGATAATATTAACACATAGACCATTTCACCAATAAATTTGAGATGTCCCAAATTTTCACAAAATCAAATTCATTGTACTTGCCCTATCACAAAAATTAAATCATAAACTCGAGATTCCGAGACCATTCCACCGATAAAATAAGTTTGTCCCTAATTTTGGCAACAGCAATGGTTTATTCCTCGTTTGACGGAAAAGCTTATGGAGATTTTATTTTTTTTTTGGCGATCGGGTAGGTTGTAAATTGATGTTGCGTTATACAGGGAACTCATATATTTTGCGAAGCGAACTCACATATTTTGCCAATGAAATGCTTTTATTCACTGAACCTCGAGATGAATGGAATCATTGATTCTTCCCACCCTTTTTTCCCCCCGCTTTCTATAGAGTTTGAATTTAAAATCATTATTTCATTTACTTCATTAGGTTTAATTTGCTTCTTATTGGGGGTTTTTGTGTGCTTGTATGATGTGACCTTTTTTTAAAATCAATTTTAATGTATTATTATTTTATGAATTTTATCTTACTTCCAATACATTCTCATTTATTCTGATACCGTAAAAGTATTAAAATAAGAACTTTTCATTTATCCGTCTCTCTTTCAAATACATGTAGGTATCTACTTGTAGAAATTAAGCTTTAATCTAGTCAATGGGATGAAGATTTAGTATCGGCGCGGCGTGTGCAGTCAAGTAAGCGAGACCGGTATCTCTCTAGACTCTAGAGGACAGAGCCAACACTAACAAGCCAGGCTATCATGCAATTTTTTTTTTTTTTTTTTTAATTCCATTTATTTATTACTAGCGGCTGTCGCCCGCTTTGCGGGCCGAGGCATGGCCGTGAAAGCAAAAATCCTTTTCGCGATGCAGTGTTGTAGTGGAGTTTCGAAAAATCCCGTTTTTGCACATCTAGACTATAGACAAAGCTACCTACAAATTTCAGCTTCCAGACTTACGGTTTGGCTGTAGAGCGATGATCAGTCAGTGGTCAGTGAGTGTCTTTGACATTTATATATTAAGATAATGAAATGGTACCTTTCTCAAAGTTAAAAAAAACTGTGATTAATGCTTATAAAGAAATAGCCCAAGTTCTCAGTATGGTTGATCGCACATAGAAATATGTGGTTCAGAACGATCCAACTTTTCTACTTAAGATGGCTGGAGACCATCACTCCCCCCAGCGATAGCCAAGCTGGTCACAACAACAATAAGTGAGTGATAGTTTTAATGTGTTATGTCTACATCGCAATTTTCATTTCGGACACTGACAACACACACAAGTCCCAGCTGACAAACAAATCCCGACTCGTAGTATATCAAGATTACTGCGGTGGACTCCCAAGTCTAGAGGTAAAGATTCGAGTCTCGAGAATGTCAAAAAAAAGTAAAAGTGTATTTATGTGCTTGATGAATGTTTCTTGGTACAAATATTAGTGTGTACCTCAGTTCAAATTAGACTGATTTTTTCTATAAAAAATCTATAAATAAATGTTATAGAAACAGCTGGATGGTATCTCCGCCAAGATTATCCCTCGCAATCCAGAGGGACAACGCAACCTCCATGTTAGGAACCCTCCCAGTTCATAAAGATTTGGAAGAAGTGTTCATGTAATAAATTAATTTCAAAGTGAGTGGTAGCAACCATAGAAAGTAAAAATCTCAATAGGCTTTATACATGATTGAAATCATTTCAGTCAGAAAACAAATCATTTTCTTTTCAGAGAATTGAAAACGACACAGGAAAAGCACTTGAGTATTAAAGTGTTGCTGGATTCTGAAGTAGAACGCTCTGAAAATAACCAGCTCTATCTGTTATTGCTTAGCGAGTTATAGATTAGATAATACCTGACGAATTAAGTGCGTCCCATCAATGTAATTCAAAACGCCAAGTTACCCGCTGAACTTTTGGCACAGTTGACGGAAATACTTATCATTCTGCACTGTGGGTGACAATCGAATCCTCTGCATACAGTGTATTCATAAAGTTTTGGTGACACCATTAGAGAAGATATAAGTCAAAACAGAGCAACTTCATCACTTCCCGTTTCGGAGAAAATTGAACTGAAAGTCCAAATTTCAGTAGCCGCCATTCTGATTTGGTAAAAGATGTTTTGACTTTTGAATTATTAAATTCAAAAGTCTTCTAAATTCACCCCATTTAGAAATTAATAGTGGGGGTCTTAGTTAACACATAGTGTAATAAGTGCGATGATTTATTGGTCATCTAGACGAGCAAAATAATTCAATATCACTATTAATTAAAATAGAGAGATTAGTTGATGACATGGCTAATCAGAACTATTACCTGCTGATGAGAGCAAATAAGCTCGAAACAGCTGTCCAGGTATGATCTGATATTCATGTACACCCAGTACAACTTCTCCCTTTTCTGCTTATATACTGAACTAGCGGGCTGTCGCCCGCTTTGCGGGCCGAGGCATGGCCCGCATAGCAAAAAATCTTTTTCCGCCAATGGCAGGTGTTGTAGTGGGAATTTCGAAAAATCCCGTCTTATTGCACATCTAGACTACGAGACAAAGCTACCTACCTACCAAATTTCAGCTCGCTAGGTATTACGGTTTGGGCTGTAGAGCGATGATCAGTCAGTCAGTGACTTTGACATTTATATATTAAGATTATGTTATGTAGTTATATTGAATTGAAAGCACCGTAGTTGGTTGTTTGTGGGCTTTATTTAGGTAGAAGGGTGAAAAAGCAGAGAAATACTTCATTTCTAAGGTGGTCCTGGCGTTCTCTTCCGCCCATCCTCGCGTCCCTCACTACCAATTGATACTTGAGACGGAGTATTAATGAATCACTCGGCAAATTTATATCGCGAGGTAATGAAAGATAAATAAATTCTCTACCCATCAGAGATAAGATAACAAGCCATGACTACACGGTACTTGTAGGTACCTGACTGGGGGTAGGAATGGGAACACCAGATTCCAGTATCAAGTCCAGTTTACTGATCACACTGACATGAATTTTTCAATAAATTTCCATGAAATAAGAGTGTCAGAAAATGGTTTTAGGGCGAAATTAATAGACATGTTTGCTATAAACTTTGTAAATCGATTTTTTTTTTTTTTTTTTTTTTTAAGTGGGGTTTAACGTCGCTTTCAACTGCCATGGTCATATCACGACGGGGGTTTTACCCTCCATTCGCAGGAAACTCACAAACCTGCTACTCACATTGACCTCACCCAGCCTGAGTGGGGCCGGGAAAAGCCAGCGTCACGAGAATTAGAATTTGAATGGTCACCCATCCAAGTCTTAACCTCGCTGGATGTCGCTTAACTTCGGTGTTCTGAAGGGAACCGGTGTATTCAACATGCCATCGACGCTGGCTAAATCGATTTTAAATGAGTAAATGAGAGTGCTGACTCGAACTTGTGTTTGAAGTTGAATGGACAGTTGATCACACATTCAAGTCTTGACTTAACTTTCCGAACGTTGCTTAACTTAGTGAAACTCACAAATTCACTGCCCACATTAACCCCACCAAGCTTGGGTGGGCCCGGAAACAGCCACATCATGAGGGCTCGAAGTTGAATGGTCAGTACGTCACTCATTGAAGTCCTAACCTCGCAGGACGTTGCTTAACTTCAGTGACAGAACGAGAACTGGTGTACTCAACGTAGGCTTTATTGTTTTGTCTCATTTTAATGTTTCATAATGAAAAAATACACTGATTTGTTGTATCATACTTTGGGTTTTAACACTTTTATCACCAAGAAAAGTCCATGATTCCGCGGGGTTGATCAAAATCCGTTTGATCAAAGTATCAAAGTATCTCACTTTTCTGTTTAATCTCACTTTTCTGTTTAAACTGATTAAAATAGAGAGGTTAGTTGGTGACACGGATATTCAGAACTATTACCTGCTGATGAGAGCCAATAAACTCGAAACAGCTGTCCAGGTATGTTCTGATATTCATGTACATCTAGTACAACTTCTCACTTTTCTGTTTAAACTGATCAAGAGAGTGGTCGATTGTGTGTAGAATTTAACGTAGATTTCGAATATCAAATAAAAAATAGGGGGTTCTATTTAAAAATCGAAAGCTGATGCCTGTTTCACTACTTTTGGAACACCCTGTAGAAATTTCAATTCCGCCAAAGAGTAGACAATTTTTCGTTAGAACTTCATTCAAAAATACAAGTCTATATGGAGCCATTAAAAAGATAATCATCCGTTCCAGGACTTTTCGTTCACTCAGTAGAACAAATATGAAATATGGATACTTCTCCTTTAATTAAAGTGGTCTAGGAATAGATGTAATTATGCCTGACTTACAAATACAAATATATTTCCTAGATCAATTTTTTGTCATTTTAATTGAGCATAATAAAATTTCCACCTGATATTTCTGATCTGTTTTTTACCTAGATTTGATTACATAGGTACTTATTGTTTTGGGATTTAGGTCCAACCTTCTTGCAAGATTCAGTATACGTATAAATATCGTTTCAATACTTTTTAGATCTGCAAAAAACAATACTTTCAGGTAATAGAAAGCTTGTCTGTCCCGGTAGCTCAGTGGTAAAGGCGGCACTCTGTGAATCCAGAGATTCCTGAGGTCGCGGGTTCGAAACCCAGCCGGGACATGACAAATTATCCTCTCATTTGGGATTTTTACCACAACATAATGCGTCTTGGGCTTACTGCTGGAATAATGGGGCTTAATAGTCCTAATGGGGCAGTATAAATAAGGCGATATTATTATTATTACATATATACATTATACAATAGTGTATACACAATATATAAGAGAAAGTAAATAATTATATACAATAGTAATGTGTTTCAATATGAAATTGGTCAAGCCACATGATGTAAGTATTGTTGTGCACCGAAGAATAGTTGCCTCATTAGCGAAGCACCTAATATGATGTGCTAATATATTAACTAACCGACGAAGTGGTTGGTGAGTTGGACTTTGATTCAGGAGGTAGGTGTTCGAGTGAGAGGGGTGTCAAGAAATAAAGCAGCGAGCTAAGTATATGCGCGGCGGAGCGGCAGCAGTTTTGAAACTTGCCGCATCAAAGGAGAGGGTAAATAATTATTATTTCAAATCGTACGGACTCGGAAAGTAAAGTAAGTATTTCAAATCGTGACTAACTTTTTTTGTTTTAATATGAGTGTTTCACAGCCTTTTTTTATTTCGTAGCCATGAAACAGGAGCTACTGTAGACGCTTGTGGTTTGTGTTGCAGCCTGCCCATCCCGTAGTATGCCTCCCCTAGCCCATCAGAAGTGACACAATACTTCCTATTTATTTGCTGGGTCAACACGAGTGCACGGGAAGGTGTAACCAAATACAAACAACTGTAACCAAATTATGAATATAAATTTTTGTCGGCGCGAGGGTTCGAACCCGGACCTTCCGCATGGCAAGCGAGTGCTTAACCACTGAGCTATTCGTGCGCTCTATTATTTTTCTTTCTTCGATTTGGATTATTTCCTAGTAATTAATTTCGCCAAAAAGGAGAAGAAATTGGGAGTCTTCCGTCTCAAGTAGGTACAGTTTAAGGGCGAAATTAATAGACAATTGAGCCAGCGTCGATGGCATGTTGAATACACCGGTTCCCTTCAGAACACCGAAGTTAAGCGACATCCAGCGAGGTTAAGACTTGGATGGGTGACCATTCAAATTCTAATTCTCGTGACGCTGGCTTTTCCCGGCCCCACTCAGGCTGGGTGAGGTCAATGTGAGTAGCAGGTTTGTGAGTTTCCTGCGAATGGAGGGTAAAACCCCCGTCGTGATATGACCATGGCAGTTGAAAGCGACGTTAAACCCCACTTAAAAAAAAAAAAAAAAAAAAAAAAAAAAATAGACAATTGAGAACTTAAGTCATGACTTAGCGTTAGTTTTCCCCATGTAAGACAATATCCACAGAGGTATTAATAAAAAGTTTATTAATTCCGCCCTTAGTCATTTCGTGGCCTCAATTCGGAAATGTTGGGGGCATTGAAATATTACTCACTATCTAAACTATTGTCAATGAGAGATTTTGAACGAATTGCCCTCATTATAAGTATTTCCAGCAGGGTTTTGGAGTTATAATGCAATACCTTGAGTAACTGTCTCACAGCAAGGCGTTATCTTAGTTGTGCTTATTAGTTTTTGGGCTGTTTGCTTAACTTATCAGCAAGTGCTAAATATATGGTTCCAATTGACATCTACCTACATATATGTATATTAGGTACAATGTACAATTGTAGAGAGATATTAGGGAGGTATCTACCTATCTCCTGTATACATAAAGGTATAATATATGTAGATTTATAACATTAGGGATTAGGGGCGGAATTAATAGACGTTTTTGTATTACCTCTGTGGCGCTAAGTTTAGATTCTACGTATTGGTTTAAATGGGGAAACTAATGCTTAAGTCATGACTTGAGATCTTGATTCTGTCTATTAATTTCGCCCAAGAAGTAATAAGTGTTGTAAAGTCGAACCTGAATTTCAGAAAAGAAATCCCAGGTTAACTTTAACTCAAATGTCTGGATGTAAAAGAAATCTGGAAGTATTCCGGTCACTTGAGCTCTCATAAATCCAGGTTTCACTGTAATGTCTTAGATATTAATGGATAAGAGCTTTTTATACAACCATCGTTGGATGTAACAAGTTTCAAGACTAGAAAAGAAATACCTATGTTGAAAGAACTTTTTTCTAATCCTAGTGTTGAGAACTTGTCAGCATCAATGGCTCAGTGAATACACCCGTTCTCACAAGATTGCTAAAGTTAAACAACGTTCAGCGAGGTTAGGACTTAGCAGGTGACCAATCAAGCTCAAACCCTCGCGTTTCTGACCCAAGCTTAGTAAGCCTATTGTGAATACCTGTGGCCCGTTCCAGAAACACTTTCTACTCTCCGAACCTTCCTTTCAACTGTCACACAACGCACTCTGATTGGTTAATTTGAACTCAATAACCAATCTTTGTGCGCTGTGTGACGGTTGAAACGGAGATTCGGGGATTTGGAGAGTGGAAAATGTTTCTATAATGCGCTACATGTTTTCAAAAATCTGGAATGCGCTTTCAAAAATCTCGTGGATAAGCCCCACAGACCAACATCCTTTGAATATTTTGTCTACATCTCATATTCTTACAGAAAGATAGTTACATTACCTATCAACTTATATTACTCTCTATTCCAGCCTCCGTGGCGTAACGGTTGTGACTACTGCCCGTAGTCCAGAGATCCTGAGTTCGATTCCCGGTTGGAGCAGACTTTTCGCACAGAAAATTCTGTTCCCTCTGAACATGTGAGGCTGGAAATTCCGGCCCTACCCAGGCTGGGTGAGGTTAATGTGGGTAGCTGGTACGATTCCCAACGAATGGAGGGTAAAACCCCCGTCCTGTCTACCTCAAGTCAGGACGTTAAAACCAAATAGAATCAATGGACATGAAAGGAGCCTAGACATTGGATCTGGGCGTCCATATAATCCTCTCACCACCGTGATTTAGGTATCAATACCTATCTCACGGACACGGAATTATTATTATTATTATTACTCTCTATTATTGCCTGTAAGGTAGCGAAAGTATCATAATATTGTTATCAATTTTTTTGAGCTCAGTGGTAAGGTACTCGCTTGCCGTGTGGAAGGTCCCCGGTTCGAATCTCAGAGCCAACTAAAAAATGTATTAAAAATGTAGTTGTTGTTCTGTTGTTTGCAAATGATACGGTGCACTCAAGTTGACCCAGCACCTAAATGGGAAGTTTTGTGTCACTTCTCGCCTATCAGAGGGGAAGCATACTACGGGATGGGCAATTGGGCAAGCTACAACATACATCACAAGTTACAGTATAGCTGCTTTTCTATTACTGCGAAATAAAAAGGCTGTAAAATACTCATCTTTATAATAATGAGAAAAAAATATCGATCATTTATTTTCGAAATTGAGGATGCTAACATTTCTGAAGGAATCATTTTTTATACGAGTGCCTACTTATCTCATGTAGTCATGTACCTACGTAGATACGTCAGTTAATTCCTCCCTTATTGAAGGTGGCATCTAGCCAGATATCTCGAGAACCTAGGCTGCCCCTCCTTATCTGACAAACTAACAGTCTGTTATCGTGGTGGATTACACATCAAGCCTCTTCAGTTCTACGACACCTTGTCTTTAGTAGGGGAGCTACGCCTTGATTTCTTACGTCATAAAGTACAAAATTTTCAGCCCCTAAGGTATGATGCGAAATGGCCTAGAAATTCAGAAAAGCACAGTCTGCCTAACCGGAGCTGGGGCGTTAACTCGTGGACGGGCGTATGAAAAACGTAAGATGGGCCCAATTCTTACGTCATGGAGTATATGAATGAAACCAGTGTCATATTAAGGAGAAAGGTCCCCAGGGTTCAGATTCACAAAGGTCAGGCGTTTTTTCTGGGCCAAAACCCGAGTCAGATGGCTCCAAAGACAGCCCGGAGGAACCAATTCTTACGTCATAAAGTACAAAAATGCAGAAACTGGTTAAAGAGAATGATGCCCTGAATCCAAAAATATCAAGGTCAGACGTTTTTTCTGGGGGAAACACTGATCAGACGGCCTTTTTAATCCACCCACCGCCAACCGCCAGTCAAATTCCGCCACTGGCGCCTCCAAAAACTACTTTTATGACAAAATTATGTTTGATTTCTGGGTTTTACCAACGGGTTGTGGGTCTGTCTGCGTCTGTTCAGGGTCCGTTTTCATATGTTTTTCGATATCTTCAACCGTTTAGTCAAAAACTGCAAAATCCACCGTACACCAAATACACTTTTCAGGTGATATAGTGCTTACATTGAAAAATCATTTTGTACGTAAAAAATTGATACAGATACATATTAAAAAGAAGCACTTTAATGATCCCAAATTATATTATGATAACTTTTATATTAATAAGAATAATAAGTCTAACTGTTTAATTAAAGTCGACTTTGAGAATATTGAACACCCAAGTGATGGTCATGGATTCTGCCTTAGTTCGATGTATACTCGTAAATTCGGTAATCAACTTACGTAAAAAATAACAAGAAGCAAATTTACGAATTTGCACTGTGGTGATTTATAACAGCAAACAATTTGTCAGTGTCAGGTTATTCCGTACCTATTTTTGGATTTTCTTAAATAAATGAGTTAATTTATAATTAATTAAAAAATAATTATAAATTGCCTATGTAAAACGATAATATGCATAATTGCATATACATACAAAATTTCATCAAAATCAGATGTATCGTTCACGAGATATAAGCGTTTAAGTAAAAAGTTAGTGGTCAGGCGCATGGTCTCTTTCACCCAGAATTGCTAGTACAAAATTGATGAATTTAAAATGGAACCATTTTCAGAATGTCTACTATATGTGTACAAATTTTTTTTGAAATCCGTTCTGTAGTTTCCGAGATTTGCGCGTTACAAGGAATATTTTTAACAGACTGACACGACAGGCGGACACAAAACCAAACTTGCTCAGGAGGTTATAAAACGTCCAGAAATACGAAAAAATTGAAATAGGAGGAATTTTTTTTTTTTTTTTTTTTTTTACAAAAACGACCACAATACTTCCGATTTCTAATTTTAGAAATTTATCGGAATTAATTCATGTGTGTCTTTTCTTCGCGACCCTGTGGTGGTATTACCAGTGACCGTTGATCGGAAAATATAATTTCGTAGTCGAAATCTCAAGTATCTACGTATAAATTCATACATGTGTTGGAATTCGAACTCACGTATCTCCGACCTACCAGACCCTATTTCAAACCGTTCGACCACCTATTCTTTTGTCCACCTCAAGAACTGAACAGGCGATGGGAACCAAAGCTAAGGTTTAGCTGAACCTCTTGATACCGCGAACACCCGGCTATACCTCCTCGCCTACGTGCCGTCTCCCACCTCTCTCATTTGCTAGAGTGACGGCCCTAGAGTGAAATCTCAGGCGAACCCCATCCGAGCCCGGCATACAGCGAACCACTGAAAACTAGTCACGAGAAGAAAAAAAATTGTTTTTTAATCGCAAGAAAAAAGAAACTTTTCGAAAATAACCTACTAAAGTCGCGAAAAGTTTTCGTAGTTTTCCTTCGGTTTTGTGTCTACTACTTTGGAAAATTATCATGTAAACGCTGTAGTATTTGAATTTTTTTTATTTCTGTAGATTTTCCGGGATTATCCCGACAGCTTTTTTTTGTGTCGAAATAAAGGGTGCGCGCGACCGTAACCACCGATCATGAAGTGTGCGCTTAGTCTGATCGCCCTCTGTCTGGCGGTCCTTCGGGTTTCACGGGCGAGCCCCGCAGATGGTCGCCGGTTCGGTTCCCAGCTGATCCTGGAGGCTGGATCCGAGGCCGATGGGAAGATGACCGTGTTCCAGCTGCCCAGAGATGTGGAGCCCGTGAGCTATGAGCTGCATGTGGCCCCCCAGATGGACAAGGCTGCTTTCGAAGGTCACGTGAAAATCACCGTGAGGGTAGGTACTTTTTTTTCAGTTTTATTTAAAAAGGTAGTTGTGCCCCGGAACCGCTTTCCCATTACTTCAGGGCACTTTACCTTTACATCCATGCCATTCCGGAAACGGAAAATTTCGTTCAGAATTTTCCGCTCCGGCCGAGATTCGAACCCGCAACGGAGGTCGGCTAAGTCACGGAGGTCGGTAGGTACTAGGGCTGATGATTAGAACCGTGAAGGTAGGTACTAGGGCTGATGATTAGAACCGTGAAGGTAGGTACTAGGCTGATGATTAGAACCGTGAAGGTAGGTACTAGGCTAATGATTAGAACCATGAAGGTAGGTACTAGGCTGATGATTAGAACCGTGAAGGTAGGTACTAGGCTGATGATTAGAACCGTGAAGGTAGGTCTAGGGCTGATGATTAGAACCATGAAGGTAGGTACTAGGGCTGATGATTAGAACCGTGAAGGTAGGTACTAGGGCTGATGATTAGAACCAGGCCTTTGTTCCAAAAAACAATCTCACTCTCATAATACCAAAATCTTCCTTTCAACTGTCACACAACGGACTCTGATTGGTTATTTCGTTCAAATTAACCAATCAGAGTGTGTTGTGTGACGGTTGAAAGGGAGATTTGGGTATTATGAGAGTGTGAGTGCTTTCTAGAAGGAAGGTCGGGTACTCGAATCACCGTGGAGATAAGTTCTATGGTGGCTTTTGTGTTATAAGTTATTCAAAGGTATATAAGTTATTAAGTTCTGTAGAAGTGTAGAAAGTTCTTGCAAACTGAAATTCGATTTATTAGAGCAGGTTAAATTTAACAGAGTTTAAAGGTAACTACATATTTCGTGTAAAGCTTGTATAACTACAAAATCTGCAACTTTGCAAGCTTTAATTAAATTTAAAATGGTCAAAAAACAACCCAATTTAGGGGTTTTGAGAATTTCGAACTACGAAATCGCTGACTAGGCATTATAAAGCTTTCTCAATAGACGAAATTTGGGCTTCGAGCATTTGGGAGCTCCAATCCTGGTAGTACGTTGCATCGTCATAAAGATTCTTGTGTCCTATCTGTGAATATTTTTTTTTTTTTTAATTATAGAATATAGATCATTAATTTTGACTTGATTTGAAAAGCAATTGATCATTTGATTTGCCATTCTCAAATTATTGAGTATGATTTCATTTTGAAGCGTTAGAAGTAGGTATCATAGAGAAAAATATTTTTATGAAATATTTGCCCTGAGCTGAAAGAGAACCAATGACTTTGAGGTTCAAAAGGAAGTTCACAATCTTCTCATCCAAACAGGCTGTATTTTTACCTGTATAGTTAATTTTTTTTTCGTAGCTATAAAACAGGACCTACTGTGAGTCTGTAGTCTCCCGATGCCCATCTCGTAGTATGCCTCCCTTCTGATGGGCGAGAAGTGACACAATACTTTCCATTTAGGTGCTGGATCAACACGAGCGCACCGGAAGGTATCCCTTACAAACAACTGTAACCAAATTTGAATACAATTTTTTGTCGGGTCGGGGGTTTGAACCCGGGACCTTCCGCATTGCAAGTGAGTGCTCAACCACTAAGTTAGTTGCGCGCTTTTAAAAGTTCTAGACTAAATTGGGTAATTAAGGCGTAGGTACCCCTATTAACTCTGTTTTGTGGTCACATAATATTATGCATAAATTCCATTGAATCTCTTCATGACAAGCACTCTGTAAAAATGTAAATCCTATTGAAATTACCTATTCTTTGTCTTTGTGTGTACTCATCATTCTCATCTAGTGTTAAATACTTACATGGCCGTCCTTCTAACGCGATTATACTGGGTCTTCTTATTTTTTATTATTATTATTATTATTTTTTTCATCAATTAGCTAGTGGTAGCTACCTACATCTTCGAATAACATTGAGTGTTCGCATTTACCCCCTATTCTTAATCACCCCTCTTGACTGTACAATGTACATGAGTACATTCAATGAGATGGATTAATAATAAAATTCTTTATAGTAGTAGGTATTTCTTGTAAAAAAATAGGAATCGAACCTCCGCACCACTGGTTACCAGTCGGTTGGTATTATTCTTCTTCTTCCTTCGTCGTCGTTTTCTTATTCATTGTATTCTTATTATTATCTTTCTTCTTCCACTGCCTATGTGTCTATGAAGGATGACAAGGTGATTGAATTAATTGAACTAAGAAGGTGATTGAATTAATTTGATGGTTTTTGATGTCCATTTTAGGTGAGACTGATAAGGGTGATTGATCTCTCAGGCGCCACTTATCTACGTTAGTAGATTAAGTGTACCTCTACTACTTTGAACGGAATATTCTGGATAATCAGGATATTGATAACTGTAAATTTAAAGTAGGACCGCAGTCAGGTGCTATGTCAGGGGGGGGGGATTCTATTTGGTGGTAGAATGTATTATTTATACATCCCGGCAGCTCATTGGTCAAGGCGTCTGACTGATAATCGAGAGGTCGCGGGTTTGAAAGCCAGTCCGGACATGATAAGCTATCCTCTCATTTGGGTTTTGACCACTTATAATAATAGATGCGTATTGGGCTTGCTAATGGAATGATGGGACTTGATTTTAGTTCTTGTTGGGCAGTATGAATAATTCAATATTTTTATTACTATCACATTAAGAGTTATCTATTAATGCATAAGGTACACAAAATTCCTCTAGGGGGCAAAGGCTAAAAAAAGGTTAGGAGGGAAATTTCCGCCGCTAAGACACACCTTTCTGATCACTGCCCTGAGGGTAGTATGGCCGAGAATACCAGGGCCAGACTAATTACCTTCTAATTATAGTTATACTCGGGTCATGCATTATTCATGTGTCATAGACACAGATAATGCGAGAGTGGTTAGGCAATGCTTCACCTTCTATTATTTCCTAGCTGCACCCTTGTGTCATCTCAAGTTCTCATGTCATCTTGTATTCAAATCACGGTCTGTTCTAATTGTTTAAGAACACACAATGTGATGAACAGACAATGTTTTTGCAGTCTCAAATTCTAAGATGGTTCCCCTACTCGTATGTTCATTGTACAACTATTACTAGTATTACTACCTACCAACCTATTAATACCTGTCAATTAGTCGTAAATACAGGGTTTTTAGAGTTTTCTGTTTTTTTTTTTAACTTGATTGGTCATCATAGCCAAGTGTTAACCTCGCTGGACGTTATTTAACCTTAGAAATATTACGAAATTTCTGAAACTAGTTCCGCAAGTTTTCAAATTAAGAAGATAAAATCCATGGATCCAATAAAATCCCAAGTTATCGGGTATACCTGATTCTCATCCGGTATCCGCTCATTGATCACTCATTTGGTGAGTGATCAACCTTTGCACGTAGTTTTCTACAGAAGTGAGCATAATATATTTAAATATGTATATTAAACGTGTAAACCAAGAGAGGCTGCAATCGATACCTGACTTCTCCATACTGGACGTTGCTTAACTTTAATGTTTCGTCAGGAAGTTTTGTATTCAACTTCCTATCTATACTTATGGGCGCGAAGTTCACTTTGTCCTGTATGACAATGTTTTGTCTAGGTAGGTGGTATGTAGATATAATGTACAATTTTACATACCTACATAGGTACCTGTATGCCCATAGGTAGACAGCAAGCACCAGATAATAGACGAGGCAACCATTTACGGCCGAATTATAAAACAGGGTTAGATTTAACCTAAGTGGACACTATCACTTAACTCGGACTATAGTGAGCTGTGATTGCGTTTCAGGCTTAGATTAACTTTAATACATAAGCTTTAATCCTGTTTCATAATGTGGCCCTTAAAGATGTTTTGGATATGTTAGGTAACGTAACTTTGTCATACCTACTTATTATTCTTAGATTTTTTGAAGAATTTTACCATGTATTTTGGGTCTACTCTTTGGGTCTCATGTCTTGCACTGGGCCGACAGTCTAAAACAAGCACTACTATAATATAAATAGGTCCGGGACATTCTATTAGGTTCAGTCGGTACATATATATGTACGAGTATATCCTAGGAGTACGGACTCATTCCGCAACATACACATAATAATTTTAATGACAAAGTACCTTGACTGTCTGTTAGAGGTCATTTCTGGAATGACAATTACTGACACAGGAGACACAGAGTGGTTTCAATATCCTTTTAACTGATGGCGAAAAATGGGATATTTTTTCGCCAACAGTTAAGAGGATAACGCAACCACTCTCTGACAAAGCATTTGAGGGCGAAAAGTGAAATAATTTAACCAGACATACTGCCATATATCCAGAGTGGCCGAATACGTGAGACTGGCATTTCCGGACCTACCCAGACTGGGTGTGGTAAATGTGGGTAGCTGGTACGATTCCCAGCGAATGGACGGTAAAACCCCTGTCCTAATCAGAACGTTGAATCAAATAGAATTGGTGGCGTTAGGAGGGCATCCAGCCGTAAAAATGTGCCAACCAACCTCAACCATGAGGTTGAACTAAGCCGACCCCAAGTAGGTTTGGGGAAAGGGGCAAAGTGAAAGAAGAAGAAGATACATCCTGAATGCTATAAGCTCTGCATTTAAGTCAAGGTAGTCAAATTAACAACTCTATAATGGAAAATAACCTCTTTATAAGAGAAACCTGGATAGAAGAGGAAAAAATACGGTTCCTTAACTTCTCTTATGTCCAAGTTCATCTTTGTATGTCAACCCATATTACAGCTATTAAATTTGTTCTTCCTATACACCAGCGGCATACATAATGATAGTTTGCAAATCAAGCTCGTTTATTCTCTGCAGATTACAAATCCACTGTTGGATGTGCGTCTACATATGTAATGGCGATTTTATTATTTTACATAACTCAGACCTACTCATAGCACGACGTGACCATAATATTTCTATGATTTGTGGTTTTGCACATGCAAAATACAGAGTGGTCGAATAATATTTTGTTGAGAAGTTGTGAATAATATAATTCCATAAAAAATCCTGAAAATTGCTGTTGTAAAGCTGTAGTTTCAAAAAAAGAAAATTACGTACGTACGAGGGCGGATCAAGAAGTACCCGTGTTTGAAAAAAGAGTGCGAGATACATACATTTTTGGGTTCTATTTTTCGACGTAGTCTCCTTTCAAGGCTACACACTTCTTCCAGCGATCCTGCCACTTTTTTAGCCCTTCCAAAAAGTAGCTCCCTTCGAACTCCTCAAAATAGCCCTTTGTCTGGCTTATGACGTCATCATTTGAGCTGAACCTCTTTCCACCGAGCCAAACTTTCAAGTTAGGAAACAAAAAATAATCGCAGGGGGCTAGGTCAGGTGAGTAAGGTGGGTGTGGCAATAATTCGTATCCAAGTTGATGGATTTTAGCAGCAACAATTCCAGATGAGTGAGCTGGTGCATTGTCATGGTGAAACAAGACTTTCTTTCTCGCCAAATGGGGGCGTGTCTCCTTCAAATTTGCATCAAATCGTGTCAATAACTCACTATAATATGCAGCAGTTATTGTTTTTCTTTTTTCCAAGAAGTCAATAAGAATAATTCCCTTTGCATCCCAAAAAACGGTAGCCATGACTTTTCCGGCCGATTGGACCGATTTCGCCTTCTTTGGGGCAGATTCTCCAACCAAAGTCCATTCTTTTGACTGCTGTTTGGTTTCTGGGGTATAGTGATGTATCCAGGTTTCATCAACGGTCACAACTCGACGCAAAAAATTATCTGGATTGCGATTGAAGAGTTCTAAACTAGCCTTTGAACAATTCAGCCGAATTCGTTTGTTGTCAATTGTGAGCAATCGCGGCACCCATCGCGCCGATAGTTTTTCTCATGCCCGGCTTATCATGAAGGATTTTAAAAACAGTTCCATATGAAATGCCCACACTCTCAGCTACTTCACGCACTTTTGTTCGGCGATCTTTGAGAATCATATCATGCACTTTTTCCACGACTTCCTCGGTAACACACGTCTTCTGGGCGTCCTGGGCGGTCCTCGTCAAAAATGCTTGTGCGCCCTCGTTTAAATTCATTAAACCAAAAGCGAACAGTGGTCATAAAAGGTGAAGAGCTCCCGTACACAGCATCTAACTTTAATTTTATCTCATCACATTTTTTCCCGTCCAAAAAAAGGAATCGAATAACTGCTCGGTACTGTTCTTTTTCCATATCACTCAACTATACGCAACACAACAACTTCAAGTGACCGATAAATGAAAACTAAGAGAGTAATCAGTTTCAAACTTTGGATGTGGTCATTTGAGATGTCCTTCCATCAACAAGTATCAACAAGTTTCACCAATGATGTAACATGTCCCTAAACACGGGTACTTATTGATCTACCTATGTACAAGAAAACTAGACAGTAGAAAAACAGGGATGCTTCCCAAATACTTATTTGAAGAAAAAAAAAGCTGGAAACTTTTTGAACCCTTCTGTGCGCCTCAAAGAAGAATGCTGGTGAATGCGACGGATTTTGACTGTTGGTTATTTTTTTATGGCCCAAAAAACGACCAATTAGATAGATAATTTCTTTTTTCGGTTTTCTTCTTGTAACCTCAAAAATACCTTTGTTATCCTTCATAAAGCCATTCAAATTGAGCTTCGAATTGCACCACACACAAATCATTTGTGTACATGTTTGTATCCACTACAGTTGCGCAAAATCATCAATTTCAAGATTTGCTCAGTGGGAACTCGATTGACATGCGAAAGGTCTCGGATTCAATCTCCCGAGCCGACAAAAAAATTGTTTTCAAGATTTGGTTGCATTTGGTTGTAAGGTATACCATCCGGTGTGCTCGTGTTGACCCAGCACCTAAATGGGAAGTATTGTGTCACTTCTCGCCCATCAGAGAGTAGGCATACTACGAGATGGGCAGTTGAGCAGGCTACAACACAGGCTACAAGCTTCTACAGTAGCTCCTGTTTCATGGCCACGAAATAAAAACGGCTGAGAAACACTCATCATAAAAAAACTGTTTTTGTTCCATTATTATGTAATCAGAGTCTGAAATAAATTGAATGAGGATGAATCCATGCATTGGGTATGAAAATTGATCCGTCGCGGTCGAATCCCTACGCCACCTGAACTACCAGATAAGCGCCTTAAAGCACTTTGGACCACCAACTATGGTGGTGGAGGTTATTTCCTTACATATACGTATACTTATCAATTCTGTCGGTTCTCGGGCTTCAAAAATCAAAACTGGTTTTGAACTTCAAATTCAAACCCCGATTCATCGACATACCAAATGAAAACATTGCATCTTCGGGATGCCTTATCATGAATCACTCTGTATGTGACAGTTACTACACACCTGTGAATCAAATATTTTGCCATACAACTTCGCTATGATACCTAGGCTTTCAGAGGTGTAATCATTCTCTAAGATCTAAGTATATTAGTTTTTCAGACTTTATAATTATGTTGTTGCTTTTGAGGTTTAAGATCGCTTTCACCCACCTTGTTTGATCATACTGATGATGGGGGTTCTACCCTTCTTTAAGTTTCTGCTAGTTCCTGAAATCTGTAGTTTTCATATTGTTTAAGTACTTCATGAAGAATTGTTTTTACTATTATTATAAATGTATTTTCTTTTCTTATTTATTACGAGTATATAACCCCTCTGGAACTCCTAAGTTGGAATTAATAGACGTTTTTGTAATACCTCTGTAGCGCTAAGTCACGGATTGCGTACTCTGTAAGATAGGGAAAACCGACGCTTAGCAATGACTTGAGTTATAGAATTTGTCTATTAATTTCGCCTTGAATACTTATATTTTCTTTTCTTTTTCACACTTAAAAATGGTGAACGACTTGAGTTGTAGACTTTTGCAAAGAGTTAGTTCCATTATTTGGTCATTGGTCACCCACACTTAGTACACCAAATACTTCCTCAGAGATTCACCACTGAGCAGCCATAAAAAATGTTATTATTATTAAATATTCTTCTTCTGCTGGTCTTGTGATCACTTTGTCGAATCCCATATTTGTTTTTGGCACGATTGTTGAGTTTCTAGAACTTGGTAACTTCAGCAATTCTTGAATAGGTACATAAATATTGGTAATAGCCAATAGGTACTGAAATGTTAAGGATAATCACCATAATAGCTACATACATACATATAATATGGAAAAGGCAATTAGTATTCAACGCTAGTCAAGTCAATATTCAGTAGGTAACATCATGAGTATACGTAGAGTTAAGACTTGGGTCTGAATAAATTAACAATATCCCATTGTTTGTCAATTAGGTATATGAGGCTTTGCTTTAACAAAGGGTAACAATAGTTACCCTTTAAAGTATACTTTAGTCATTTTAGGGCCGACCAATAAAACAAGATTAAATTAATTTAAGATTAGCCAGACCCTTCCTCAAGTCACAGTTTCAACCAATCATAGTGCACTATTGCCCGAGTTAAGGAATACTGCCCAGTAACCCTATTAGCTTAAATTTAATTCTGTTTTATAAGCTCTTAGTCCTACTCCAGCAGTATGAATAAAATAAAATATTTAAAAAAAAACCTATTTTTCATTTAAAATAATGGCAATGCAAAATGAAAATTCTTTTTATTTTTAATTTGGGCTTTAGCGTTAGAAACCAGCTACTCAAATTAAATCAACCCAGTCTCAGTCAAGTCGGGAATAGTCAGCACCACGAGGGTTAGTCTTCACTAGACGTTGCTTAACTTCAGTGACATAACAGTCTGTTCAACGTGTCATCGACGCTAGTTAATTAAAACAATTCAATTCTGCAGAAGTTTTACAAATCAGAATTCACAGAATACCTACCCTACCTAGCTTCTTTTCTAGCGTCTCAACCACACCTTCGACCCCATTGCTTGGTCTACCAAGTTGCTTAATAGACTTTTCACACTCATATTTCGGCTTAGTAGAACTCTCCCAAATGAAAAATGGAAGAGAATGCCGAAGGCATTATCACCACCCTTGATCAGGCTTTGTTTATATTTATTTCACAACTTGTTACCATGTTCATTGTATATATAAAAAAAAAAATGTAAATAAAGCTTGGTCCAATTGTTTATAAAAATAAATAAAATTATAAAACAAATAATATTTCTTTCTACAGGCGCTGTTAGAAACCAGCAACATCACCCTGAACGCCAAATACATCAAGCTGGCGGCGGGTTCAGAGCCGGTGCGTGTGACCCGCATTAACACTAGCAGGCCTAGGGGTCCTGAAAAGATACCGGTCCACAGCACTACTTTCGACGAGGCCAATGAGCAGCTGGTCATCGTTCTGGACAAGGCGTTGTCACGCCAGGAGCACTATCTGGTGGAGATAGACTACGCGGGCACACTGGGGGACGACATGACGGGGTTTTATCTGAGTCGCTACACGAACGCGGGGAAAGAAAAGTGAGTTTTTTTTTTAAAAAAAAAAAGGTAAGTGTGCCCCGGAACCGCTTTCGCATTACTTCAGGGCACTTACCTTTACATCCATGCCATTCCGGAAACGGAAAATTTCGGTTAGAAATTTCCGCTCCGGCCGGGATTCGAACCCGCAACCTCCGGGTCAGTAACCAATGTGTTACTTGTTTGATTAATTTCACGTGTGCTATGAACTTACTTCACGTGAACTTACTTTGCGAGAGCAAGGACTCTGGAAGTTCGTGTTGTTGTGGAAAGAGCAAGCAGGCAATGAACATGCTGAAAACGTTTTGTGCTATCTGGAAACCCAGATTTGAACCCCAACCTTTTGGTTGACAGTCCACCACGCTCACAGAACTGTGTACTGTGGAGATTGTTTCACACGAAGGTTTTTCCACTTTTTCCAGGCTCCTAGCGACCACCCAGTTTGAGGCCACCGGAGCGCGCAGAGCCTTTCCCTGTTTTGACGAGCCCCTCTACAAGACTCCCTTCACCATCAAAGTCACACGAGACAAAGTTCAGAAGTCCATCTCCAACTTACCGCTGAAAACTACCGTACCCGTGGCAAAGTAAGTCAGTATCCTTTATTTGAATAAGAAATTCTTGCACTCAGTAAGGTTAGTTAACACGTAATATACAATTAGGTGGTTAACACGTAATATACAAATAGGTGGTTAACACATAATATACAAATAGGTGGTTAACACATAATATACAAATAGGTGGTTGAGTTGGTCGAGTGGTGAAAGCGCTAATCTGTGGTAATCCAAGAAGCTTGGGGATCCGTCCTTTTGGATCTCACCAAATGACCAAATACTGCATAAATCCTCATTTATTTTAAAATGTACTAGCACCTATTTTTTTATTGGCTCTATCGAAAGAGTTCATCGTAAGGATTTTTTTTCCGAGCCCAGAACTTTTTAATTTTTACGTCAGACAGTAATTTTTTTAAATTTTATTCAGACGCTTGTCACTTGTTCCCGCACATCCCGCCCTCAGAACCGTTTAGTACCGTAAGGTCTTGGGAGCTTTTTGTAATTTTCATGGCGGAATTGTCTTTTTCTGGTGTATTTTACTTCCGAGAAATTTCTAATATTAGAAATCGGAAGTATTGTGTTCGTTTAAAAAAAAAAAAATATTTTTTTGCTCCGATTTCAATTTTTTTCATATTTCTGGACGTTTCATAACCTCCTGAGCAAATTTGGTTTTGTGTCCGTCTGTCGGTCTGTTAAAACGATTCCTTGTAACGCGCAAATCTCGGAAACTACTCGACTGATTTTGATGAAATTTTGCTCACATCTAGGAGACAATGGAGACATTCTGTAGATGGTCCCATTTTAAATTCATTGAATTCGTACTAGCGGTTCTTGGTGAAAAAGACCATGCGCCTGACCACTAACTTTTTACTTAAACGCGTATATCTCGTGAACGGTACACCCGATTTTAATGAAATTTTGTATGGTTATGCATATTACTATTTTACATAGGCCTTTTATATTTATTTTTTAGTTAATTATAATTTGACTCTGATATTTAAGAAAATCCGAAATTTTGGACAAAAAAGTCAAAAAATAAGAACCCTACTTGCCGATACAGAATTTTTTGTAAAATCTAGAATGTAGAAAAAACAATATTCTACCATATAAAACAAACTTGAAGAAAATCGGTTCAGTCGTTTTGGAGATACAAGTAAATTTGTATAAAATCTCAAAATTGGCACGTGTTTACAATGTGAAACAATCACGAGGAAGTATTGTGTCCAGAATTGGCAGTGTTTCTTTCAGATTCAGTCACTTGTTAAATGAAAAGATACTTATCTAATACAAACTCATTATTACTGAATCGAACCTTCTCATCCATTTTTTTCTTTCTTTCTTTTTTCTTTTGACTCTTCCAATTTTCTTTTTCCTTTTTTAATGATCCTTCACCCTTCTTCTCCATAATTTTCAGCTCCACCAAAGAGACCGACACATTCAAGGAGTCCCCAAGAATGCCTACCTATTTGGTCGCTTTCGCCGTCTTCGAGTTCGATTCCATCAGCAACCAGAACCAGACATTCCGGGTTTGGGGTCGCGAAGACGTCATAAAGAAACAGGTAAAATGAATCTCATTGACTTTTGTTGAGATTACATGGTAACGCATTGACTTTTGTTAAGATTACTTGGTAACTCATTGACTTTTGTTGAGATTACTTGGTAACTTACATGATGTGCTAAGAGTGTAAAGAGTTTTTCAAAACGTCTCCGGTTCTTATGTCGCAAAATTTCACCCTGGTCCCACGGTTCTTTCAAAATGGCAACACTAAGAATAATTTTTTTAAACCAAAATATAAAACATGTTTATATTTCAAATATATCCCAAAATCAAGTCCCTCAAGACGGGCTATAGTATGCGCTGTAATTTGTTTTTTTTTTTTCTCGGTTTAACGGGGCTTTAACAAGGCGATAAGCCTGTCGTTCACGGCGGATGTAATTTGTTGAAACTCCAACTAATGCTCGGTTCTACGAATCTTGAAAAACACGAAACCGGGGATTGAGAACGTTTGAAACTAAGAGCCCGTTCACACCGACTAAAAACAGTTTTTTTACTGGGACAGTAATTTTACTGGTCCAGTATTTTTACTGAGTGGCGCATACATTTAAATGAGAGCGTTCACATCGGCAACGTTTTACTGTTAACAGTAAAAAAACTGGATCGACAGATTTTTACATCAGATTTTGCCACTAGAAACGGAAACAGTAGAAAAACTGGCCCAGTAAAAAAAACTGTTTCTACATCCAGTCGCTTGTACAATCAAATGGAGATGTTCACACTGCAGTCGGCACAGTTTTTATTGTTTCTGAAACCTATTATAATATCGTATTTTTCGAATGAAAATTAATTCGTGTCTATTTGTGAGGCGCTAGAATGGAAATCGGGGCGAGCAAATGACTTTTTGGTGGCGATCTGGTTCAAACTAGGTTCTATAGATAGGTATGACTTGCTGCTATCTAGGGTTAGTGTTAGGGCCTTTCGTCACCTACTAGGGCCGAATTAGGGCCAAATAAGGGCCTTTTTGGAAAATCATAAATTCGGCTCTAGCGCCTCACTTAATTATTAAATTAAATTTAGAAATGCTCCTTTTTGATACCTTTGTGCACTATGGGATGATTCCACCATCTTCTCTTATTCCTTCGTTGTCGTTGCCGGTACCAGTACAAAAGCATTAATGTATTCACATCCATCACGTTCAAAGGCTTTATCACGAATGAACATAAAGAAAAGCATGGAAAAGTAGGACCAGTAAAAATACTGTTTGTAGCCTGTGTGAACGCACTCTGAGAAACAGTTTTTTTACTGGACACAGTAAAAAAACTGTTCCAGTAAAAACTGTTTTGGTGTGAACGGGCTCTAACGTTCCCAATCCCCGGTTTCGTGTTTTTCAAGATTCGTAGAACCGAGCATTAACGGAGTATCTGGTTTATCTTAAATTTGGTCCTATGTTATAATTCGGACCTTAGTAGAGAGTACAGGAGAGGGTTGTATCGAAAAAAATAGACATGATACGAGCATATATTTTGTATTAGATATATAAAAAAAAATAGACATACGAGTACTATACTCAGTACTCGTAATATTCACAGGGCCAGTACATTTTCGAGAAGGGCCAGAAGATCCTATCGGCCCTCAGCGACTACATGGGGATCAACTACTACTCTGTGATGCCCAAGATGGACCTTGTTGCCGTGCCTGATTTTGACGCAGGGGCCATGGAGAATTGGGGGATGAATACGTACAGGTAAAAATCCTTTTATTCAACACTTTGTTCCAGTAAAATTATAAATAAAAAAAATGTATTTCTTGCAGCAGTAAAATGTCCATGTAATTCCTGTATTGGTATAGTAAGGTAGATACATAATTTTATAATAATACGTAGGTACTTACACTTACATTATCCTAACCTAATCTTAAATTTACCTTAGTATTGTAGGTATATGGGTATAGGTACACATGGGTATAGGTACTTACCTACATATTGCACACTGCATGTTGCATACCTACATAGTCTGACCTCAGTAGATTTATCAATAAGGCAGGTGACTTGTATCCTGGAGGGTGGTAGTTCGAATCCCCAGTTTATCAAATATTTAGTAAAGCGAATATGAGTATTTTACTGTAGGTATGACTGTATTGCAAAGGCACTCTTGAGTATTTCTTGTATGAGGGCGGACTAACAGCTAATAGTAAGTAATTAATTTATTGATAGACAATATTGTCCTAATTTAGAACAAAGTAAGGTCTTTTCTCAGCCAACGTCGATGGAACGTTAAATGCACCAGTTCTCGTAAGATCACCATAGTTAATCAACGTCGAGTGAGGTGAAGACTTCGTGATGCTGGCATTCCGACCCAACCCAGGCTGGATGAGGTTAATGTGGCTAGCAGGTTTGTGAGTTTCCTGCAAATGGAGGGTAACACCACCGTCGTTTTATAACCATGCAGTTGAAAGTGACTTTAAACCCAAAATCAAAGAAAGGTCTGTTCTAGTAAAATGATTGAAAATTGGAAATCATACTTGAGATATTCTGAATATGGAATAATATTCTGTTCATTAAATACGGCTGTAAGACTCTCAAATAGATCATATTATAGGTAGTTATTTAGTGTTCTAGCGAGGTGCAATTAGTAAAATTAGTTTAATTATTTGTATAAATGTGGTCATTTAGAGTAGGTTTCTACTGACTTAGATTAGTCCGGACTAGTGCAAGCAATATTTCAAACTTCTATTTAGAACAAGAAGATTAAAGTAGCCCGTCACTTCTATTAGTCCAATTGTTCCGTTCGATAGTTGAGACGAACCAAATCCGTTCTAGTCCACTGATGTTACACAGACCTCTGTCGATCAATCTGGTCGCGAACTGAAAAATGGCTGAAACTTTAGGCTTTGGGGACTTCAAAACGTGCTTTGGCATAGAAAACTAACTATCGAATTTTTTGGATGATTAGGTAATTACTTTCCTTTCTTATCCTAATAGGTACTTATACTTACATAGGTAGTACAATTGTTCTCAGAGATTATCTCGCATCTAACTGTTCAACCTTTCAGTAGGAATTATTTAATTAACCGTTAGTTCAATCATAATTTTATTATGATTATCCATGAGACAGCGTTTAAACTGATTGAGTGTAACCTTACGGTCTAATCATGAGAGGGAAACTTTTTAACATCAAATTGATTAGATTCGTATTACGTTCTATGCCTCAAAATGTTTCCCGCTGATTTATCTAATTGTTTTGAAGTGTAACTTTCCAATGAGATACACAAGAAAGATCGACCGAATATTATTACTATGATTTTTTCATCTAATTAGGTACGTATTCATTAAAATGTCGGCTTCTTGTATCAAGTCAATTTTTTGTGATTTTTAAAATTATTTTTACAAAAGTAAGTACCTAGGTATGTAGCTAAATTTTATCTCACAAACTTATTAAGACTCAAAACAAATTTATTTACAATAATAAATAAATAATATACTGGTATACAGACACTACAAACAGGGTGTCTCAAAAAGTCCCTGATGGACACACGAAGAGATGAGAAATGATTCCTGAGACCATTTCACGAAATTCTTGGAATAGACTTGTGTATTAGAGGTACCACAGCATTACCGCAACTTGTCAATTATTTAAAATGAAATGAAAAACCACCATTATCTCGTAGATAATATTAACTTGTAGATATAGAAATGTAGGTAAGCAGTGTAGCAGTTATAAATCTATTACATAAGAGATTTTAATAACCACAGCTAAAAGCAACTGTGGAACACCTAGGTACTACCACAGAAGTTATTACATTTACATAAGTAATCTAGATAAGGAATTAAGGATCAGACAATTTTTGTAAACACTTAGGTAATGTGTAGGTAGATGTAATTACTTAATTATAGTAATCGCTCTTCTAAAATTACTCAGAGTAAGTATATTAATAATTGTTATTGGGTAAATGGAATAAGTAGGTATATTACTGAAAATCTATTTAGAATTTTCTTAATATTCTGGATAGAACGCAATAATACGAAGATATTTTAAAAAATAATGTTTTGTTAAATAAATGTTCCTGTTACGTATCAAATTCACAGGCTATTTTTTAGAGTCTGAATTCTTATGTACCTACCTTATGATAGGTACGTGAATTTTTTCCTTTACATCATTTTTTTTTTTTTAATTGGTGCCCGTTTTCTTATATTTTCACCCACAGCTACACTATGGTTTAATATTTCACGTGCTTTTGTCTTTCTTTCCTCGACCTCATCCATCTTCCCTTAGTGAGAACATCATCTTCCTCCCAGAAGAGACTCCCACCAGGGTGCTGTACACAGGTCTTGGCTTGGTCAGCCACGTCTTCAGCCATGCCTGGTTTGGCTCGATAGCCACTGCAAGTCACTGGGGCTATGCCTGGCTCAATGAGGCCTTTGGGCGATACTATGAATATTTTGGTCTTGATTTGGTAAAGAGAATTTCCCTATGTTTTTCTTGATTTTTGTGTTCTTTTGATAGTTTCATTTATTTCAATTTCGTGTCTTTTTAATTTGCTTCTTTTTACTTACTACCTATTACCTATTCAATGTTTGCCATGGTATTTTAGTTTGCCATTGCACGTTGTTTTCATGTTGGCACATTCGTATGAATAGAGTAGTTTTTATGTAGACACTTAAATATTAAATTTTAATTTGTTCTTGTTTATTAGTCATTTTATTTTGAATAACTCTCTGATAGCTTCTGAATGTTCCTGTAAGCTTCTGTGAATGTGCCTGAAGATTATTTCAAGTAATAAGTATGTAACTAGGTAGTATCTAACATTATCTACTTGTATTTTCAGCATGTTGTCATCTTTTGAGTTGTCTAAGCATGGTTGTAGCTTCTCAATAGAGATTTAGTTTATTTGTTTCAGTTGTAACTGTTTTTCTACTATTAATTAATTTTAGCTCTTCGTGTATCGATTTATCTTTTATATGAATTCGCATGTGTGGTTTTACGAACTTTATTATTTTTCGATATATCACGTTCCAAAGGTCTCATAGCTACAATAAAAACAAGTATAGGTGCACCAAAGAAGAAGTATGTAATAGGTACTACACAACCAATGAAATACAAGAAAATACAGGTAAGGATTCTCTCATTTAATGGAACGATAACTCATATGGCATCATTATTCAACTGCGGGTATTTACTTGTAATTATACTTAATTACTTATCCCTGTCTGTTTTATTTAATCCAGATTATTGCTCTCTCAGGTAACTCTTGTTTTGTATTCTCTGTTCTTCTGTGTTATTTTATCTTCTAACAACTGAAATGTATACTTCTTCATCTCTATCTTCGTTTCTCCTTCTCTTTATTTTTTATTAATCTTACCTTAATTATATTTCCGACATGTTTTCCGCATCTTTCTCTAACATCTCTCGTCACCGGTTTCCATCTCATCAGGGAGAGGTTCCTGCTCCTCTCGTCCTCTCTCTCCAGCACGTACGCCTTCCTGCGTGCCACGAGCGTGGTCACGCATGAGTTCACGCACCAGTGGTTTGGCGATCTAGTCACGCCTGCGCACTGGGACTTCACCTGGCTGAACGAAGCTTTCGCGCGCAATTTCGAATATTTCGGAACCGCGCTGGTAAGAACGATTTCTGCCTCATGGATGAACCTGTTGGTCTGTTTGAACAATTATACAGTGGAATTGGTGGAAGCTGCTATGATGTGCTAAGCGAGTTGGCTTATTGAAAAAAAAGGAGACTATCAACCATGTTTTTACTAGGAAATAATTGAAGTCTTTCATAAGCATCAAAGAATGATTCTTGAAGTTATACTAAAGCACGTGCTTTAGTATAACTTCAAGAATTATACTATTTTGCTTATGAATATGTCTGATAGGGTGATGTGGGACGCTTTATGTCCAGTCCTAAGTGCTTTTGTGATTGCCCGTGACTTGTTGTCTTGTTGGGGAATCTTCCTCATGGCGAACTCAAGCTGAAAGTTTTGAACATATTTAAACTACTTGTAAAAAATATTTATACCTAATTTTTTATTACAAATCTTTTGTTTTTCAGCAAACAAGACAGTAATAGCCACTTTGTTGCAATTATGAAATATTATTATGTTCTTAGTTTGGATATTTGTCTTGCTCTACTTCTATTCCTAAATCACCTTATTTACCCCCTCGTTTTTCCGATTTCTTCCCTGACCTTGAACAACTCAAGTGACATCATCATCAGCAAGACTTAACTCGAAGTAATAATCTGAAGGAGTGGTTCTTATGTTGGAAGGCCGACTTGATACGTTAGGAAATAAGAAATTGCTACCATTCAGACAGGAGTATGAAAACTTGATAAAGAAATTTGAAATTTACATTATTGAATAGCACAGAGTTGCAGACTTTGTGTGAATTTTTCACTTTATCCTTGTCTTTCAATGTTTGAATCGAATGTTGTGCAACAATACTTTTTTTGACACATTGTCCTCTAAGGTATAAATTATTTCCAGTAGGTATGGATCAAGGAATAGGTACTTCCACCAAATCAATTTATCCGGAGGTGGTACCTAAATAATTCAGGTTTCAGAGTGGTTTGTCTGCAGAGTTAGTCATATGAAGAAGTGGTATGGATAGGAATATCGTGTCAAACATTGCCGCATTTGGGACGTTATATCTTGGACTGTTTGGACAACAAACTATTGTGTAATATACACTGAGCATCAAAATTAGAGGAACGCTAAAATGATCTTGAATATTTTCGAGGCGGATTTACTTAGGAACCTAGTTTCTTTTCAGGTTAACTAGAAATATAAATGCTAACAAGGAACAAGACAAAAAATTCATAAACATAACAAGAGAGGATTCATTTATTGGTACATTTAGAGCAATCTCAAAAAAACTGCCTAAAATGAAGATTAAAAAAATGCTTAATTTAGGAAATATTCAATTTTTCTTACATTTTTGCTACTTAAATGACTGTATTGCCCCCCGCAGCATTATGTAGGGCCGTTAATCTCCTTGGCATACTTCGGACAAGCTTATCAATTAAGCTTGGCTCATCCGGTCCCATTTTTCGACCACGGCCCTTTTGAGCTCCGCCAGAGTATTCGGTTGGTTTGTTCTTGCTCGAATCATTTTCTTTAGATAGTCCCATACACGCTCAATGAGATTCATGTCTGGTGAGCGAGGTGGATGCTCCAGAACTTCTAATCCAGCCTCCTCAAGGAAACGGGATACTAAAGCTGCCGTATGTGGTCGAGCGTTGTCATGCGTGAGGGTGAAGCCATCTCCAATGAATGACATGAACGGGAGCACAAAATCTTGCAAAATCTCCGACACGTATCGTTGAGAGGTCAGGGCGCCCTCTCTA
Source organism: Bactericera cockerelli (assembly GCA_024516035.1). Classification (NCBI taxonomy): domain Eukaryota; kingdom Metazoa; phylum Arthropoda; class Insecta; order Hemiptera; family Triozidae; genus Bactericera; species Bactericera cockerelli. The sequence continues at coordinate 16,474,247 of CM044961.1, forward strand.
TGATATACAGCGTGTTACGGCCTCCTAGAGTAATGCCCCCCATACCATGATTGAGCCGCCACCATGTTGCTCCGTTCCTACCATGTTACACTGCGCGTACCTCTCATTAGGCTTTCTCAGGGCTCTGACCCTCTTGTCATCAGACTTAAGAGCCAACCTACACTCATCTGTAAACAATACTTTGCTCCACTGACGGACTGACCACCTTCTGTAGTTCTGGACATATGCGCGCCTCTTCACTTTGTGCTGAAAACTGAGAAGTGGGGTCCGCTTGGCTCGGTGACACCTTATAGTGTGCTTGTGGAGTCTTATTGACACAGTAGCAGTGGAAACCCTAACACCCCGGGTGCGTTGGACCTCCGCACGCACCCTTGTTGTGCCTTGGAACCGATTTCTCAGAGCCGTGAGGACCATGAAGCGGTCGTCGCGTGCTCTTCTGGAGCGTTTTCGACCTTACCCGCGTCTTCTTTTCTACTGACCAGTCTCCCTGTAACGTTTCACCACACGAAGAACCACGGATTTTGAGACACCGAGAGAATTTCCCACTCTGGCACAACTCCAGCCCGCGCCAGTCAATGCCACTGCTCTTGACACTTCCACTCCTCTAAGATCATTCATTGTTAATGAAAAACGATAATTAAACTTCTTAACAACTCAATAAAATAGAGAAACGTAATCACATTGACCCCAGGTAACGGAATTATGGATTTTCAATAAATGACCCCAACACATGAAGTTCCTTAAAAGTGTACATTTTCGAGGTACCTATAGTAAACTATTGTTTACTATCTACGAGCTTGATAATTGTGTATCTTTCTCCTCATTAGCGATAGTCAATCATATTTGTCAAAATTATTGATCAAGAAGAGGTTCCCAAAAGGAAGACAGTCCTTAAAATTAGAGATCATTTTAGCGTTCCTCTAATTTTGACGCTCAGTGTATGTATCATATCAGTGTTTCTCACCAGCATCAGGGTTAGGTGGTAGAAAATGCTTTCAGCATTAACCTTGTAGTTAACTTCCATTTATTATCCATCTGATTTCGGAATATAATCTGGTTTATGTGTATTGTGGTTTTTATAATACATTCTGTATTACAGTGTACATTATATCTGCTGGTGGGTGCCTCTTTGCGATCACTTTCCAACTTGAACAGGTCGATGCGTCTAATGAATTGCATGAGAACAAGTAGGTACAATGGTACATACATATTTACTTGTCCATTTTGATTTACCTTACTATGACAATTTAGTCCATTGACTGTAATGAGAGTCATTATTACTGTAATGAGTACTCTGAGCAACTTTACTTCCGTTGAGACTTGTCGTCTTGTATCTATAATATTTCTGTACCTATGTATGTATATCTCGGTGAGAATCTTTGCGAATAGTATTCTGTTGTTATGAAACCAGCTCATGTGCGGTATTTCCTCAAGCACGATGATTAGAAGTGTACCATTATTGCAATCATGAGAACTGTGGATTTTCTGTGGTCTACAAAAAATCGTACCTATTAAATAGTTGTCTTGGACACTTTTTATAAGATAAAATAATATATTATCTGTAGTATCCATCTTAGGTATATTGTTTTAATGGTAAGAATTATATTATTATTACCAATAAATAGTACCTATCAAACATTTGAATACAGTGTATTACCTACTACATGTAACCCGTTGAAGTAATACAAAAGAACTGCGTGCGTAGGCCGCAATTAGGCCCATTATGAATTCAACAAACAAATAATATTCACAATGATTTTTGTATGTTTTTTTTATTGAGAAAGGTCTACTTTTTCTTATATGTATATTTAAATATTCTTTCTTTCTTTTAGTATTTCTTTCCCTTGTTTTTTCCTTTTTTCAGTCCTTCTTCCTTGCCCCTTCATTTTATATCATTAAAGTTTTACACTCAAATATCCATGTATTTATGTTCAAGCAAAAAACCTGAACCAGTGAAGAAACATTGAAGTCATTCTCTAACCAAGCACTTCTAGACTCCTAATTTTCCAAGAGTCCATCTTTTTCTTTTAGAGAAATCTGTATCTTTGCGGACCCCACCAGGAGCAAAACCGCCCGCCTAGAAGATGTTGTGTCGACCGTCACTCATGAGTTTAGTCACCAGTGGTTTGGTGATCTGGTCACTCCCTCCACATGGGACACTGTCTGGCTTAACGAAGCTTTCGCTACGTATTTCGAATACATGGTTACAGCTGTGGTAAGATGGAGGCTAATACGTATACCGTACCTTGATACTGAGGGAGACATACCTAATATTTGTTTAAGCACAAGTAACTAATTATGTCAGTATATCTATTGTGATTTGAAGGCGCTTCAATTAGGATTGTAATCCTGTCCCTTTCTTTTATCGGGTGCTGTTAGAAGTCCGTTTTTGATAACACTAAAATATTGTTTTATTTATAATATTATCAACTGCTTTAACTATAATAATTATTGTTGCCAGAGTGGGTCTTTCTGATAACACTAAAATACTTTAAAAAATATAGGTATAAAGTCTAACAGAGGATAATTTTAACTTTAATTAACATGCCAGGGTGGGTCTTAGCCTTATTCTTATCTTGTGATGGTCCTATTTTTTATTCAATTGACTTTATCTACCTCTTGTGTTAGGTACCTTTTTTAGCACTTAGGGGAGAAATCAACACTTTACTTCGATCAAACACATAAATATGCTAACTTGGGTTAGTTCATTTGAAATATTTTATAGATGTCTATAATCCAGTCTTTCAATAAATCTCTTGTCTATATTAGATCAGGGAGTTTTGAATCTCTGTCGCTACCATATTTTGATGTTTCATTCATGTTCAGTTTAGTTTTCTCGTTGAATCTTTCCATCTTGTTTTCTTGGTCCTCTCTTTTCTCCTCTAAGGTTAGATTCAGATACATTCATTCGGTACTACTAGTAGAAACCTCTACCTAATTATTTTTATTCAAAAAGAATGCCTGTTTGTTATGGTTTCCTAAGTCATTATTCTGCTTGATTTTATTCTTTCAGCAAACAGGACTGTGAAGATGCATATCTTTGAACTTTTCTTGAACCCCAAAATATATCGAGGTTCTTTCTTTGGATATGGTAGATTTATATTCAATCATTAGATTTCAATTTCTAATCATTAAGAGTTTCTAAAAGACGTCTAATTAAACCTAACAAGGAGTATGGCACTGCAACAATTTACTCAGGATAACACAACTGACATTCCTTTCTTTCGTACCTGTACGAACATTTGTCTAGACCGCGCTAATTTTCCGGCTGATTTTCCTATTTCTAGAGAAATCTGCATTCTTTCGGACCCCACCAGAACCAAGTTTAACCTGATTGAGCGACAGGTTGCCCTAGTAACACACGAGTTGAGCCACCAGTGGTTTGGCGATCTTGTTACTCCGGCCAAGTGGGATTTTCTCTGGCTCAACGAGGCTTTTGCAACTTATTTCCAGTTCTTCAGCACTGCTGTGGTAAGAAACAAGGACAGCATGGTCGAAGTCATTGTAAAAGATGATGTATAAATATTTACTAAATACTCTACAACAAATGGACACTTGTCTTTTTTCCTCGATGAGTCGTATTTAGTATTAGTGGTGGTAAAATAATTTGTGTCAGTCTCCTTATACAATTAGGATTTCAATTCTCATTATAATATAATTTTGGAATCATAATATGTATGTTTAGTATACGTATACTCCTACATGGCAATACATAATGTAGAAGTCATTCCAGAGATGTGTGCCTGTGTCCTGTAAGGTCGTAGTTGTCTTTTGTTCTCATTCCCCCAGCTATTTTTTTCAGTGCATTATATCCACTCTTTTCTTCTTTTCTTTCTTAAGCGTCAAAATCTTACTATTGGATTATGATGAAGCCTTTGATCCACATCTTTCAGCGTCATTTTCAAAAATTGCTCCCAATATTCTACCGAAAAGATGGGTAACTTCTATTTCAGCTTGAAAATACCATCCTACGCCTTCTGTTCTATTATTATAGATATGTATAAAGTTGTACAAACTAAGTTATTAAAATATTTTTTGAGCTTTAGGTACCTACAATAATTCAGATTGATGAATAAATTTATCCGGAAAAAACTACGGCGCTTCATTTTATTTTCTAACTTTCCAGGTATATAAAGAAAACTGCATGTGTTTACGCCAAATGAATATTACTGTCTACGAGCAAGTATTGTGATGTCTGTCCAAAGTCATTCAAATTAATCATTGAATAAAAACTTATATATTTTGTTTACCAATGTTTTGTCCCTATTTTTCAAGATTGCTGGAGGTGCTTCTGTTTTTTGTCCTCACAGTAAAGTATGTCTAAAGTTTCTTAGTTTTACTGTGTACTGTATAGGTACCTATGTCGTTTTTGCTGGAATCTCACAAACCAGCTTCTCAAATTAAGCTCATCCAGCCTAAGTTCGGTCGATAAATAGCCAGCAACACGAGTATTCAAATTTGAAGAATCACCCATCCAAATCTTAACCTCGCTGGACGTTACTTAACTTCAGTGACAGAACGAGAACTGGTGTATTCAAGGTACCATCGATGCAGTCGATACTGAGCTCTCGTGAAAAATATTCCTGTTTCAAACTATTCCTGTTTTCAACTGTCTTGTACCTTTGTTTGTTTTTCTTTTTTTTAGCTCCCAAAATTAAATAAAAATTGTTTCACCCTTCTATTTTTATTTTAGTCCCTCCTTTCTATTTTTTCAGTTTTTCTCACGACAAAACTTTTCTCTTCCTTCTTCTTCTAATGTTTCGGTTTTCCTATTTCTTCTCCCAGTGTCCCATTTCACTCCCCTTAATCCTTGAATCCTTCTCCCACAGTGTCCCACTTCACTCCCCTCAATCCTTGAATCCTTCTCCCACAGTGTTCCACCTCACTCCCCTCAATCCTTGAATCCTTCTCCCACAGTGTTCCACCTCACTCCCGTCAATCCTTCAATCTTTCTCCCACAGTGTTCCACCTCACTCCCTCAATCCTTCTCCCACAGTGTTCCACCTCACTCCCGTCAATCCTTCTCCCACAGTGTTCCACCTCACTCCCCTCAATCCTTCTCCCACAGTGTCCATTTCACTCTTCTCAATTCCGTCAGTCCTTCTCCCACAGTGTCCCACTTCACTCATCCGTCAGTCCTTCTCCCACAGTGTTCCACCTCAATCCCGTCAATCCTTCAATCTTTCTCCCACAGTGTTCCACCTCACTCCCTCAATCCTTCTCCCACAGTGTTCCACCTCACTCCCGTCAATCCTTCTCCCACAGTGTTCCACCTCACTCCCGTCAATCCTTCTCCCACAGTGTTCCACCTCACTCCCCTCAATCCTTCTCCCACAGTGTTCCACTTCACTCCCCTCAATCTTTCAATCCTTCTCCCACAGTGTTCCACCTCACTCCCCTCAATCCTTCTCCCACAGTGTTCCACCTCACTCCCCACAATCCTTTAATCCTTCTCCCCCAGTGTTCCACCTCACTCCCGTCAGTGTGTGCGTTCTCGTTCCTATCCTGTGTGTCCGCTTTCTTCCAGCGAAGGCTTCTTCTTTAAGGACGCCTTCACCACCGAGTGGCAGAGCAGGAGCATCTTCAGCCTCGCAACCCATGAGCTCTCCCACCAGTGGTTGGCAACCTCGTCACGCCCTCCTGGTGGTGCTACGCCTGGCTCAAAGAGTCGGTGGCGGATTATTTTGAGTATTTTGGCGTTTCGTTGGTAAGAAAGTAAGGGACCCCTTCGTTTCTTTCCTTCACATTTTCTGGATCATGCTTTTTTCTAATCAGCATTCCACCTCCTCGGTGAGGAGGTTTCACTCGGAGAATGAGGCGGCGGCACACGGAAATATTGGACATCTAACGGACGAATTATGAAACAGGATGAAATTTAAGATAAGACTGTCCGTCAAGCCAGGCTTACACCCGTATTTATGAACAGCGAATTCTATCTGAGCACTGTTTCAAGCAAGGTATTGGCCAATAATATTAAAGGAAATCATGCTCCAGACCATGCTCAAACGGAGTTTTCTGTTCATAAATACGGCTGTTAGTGTGCCATGATTACACCAATAAATGAGACTTTGTTTAGACTGTGAGAATAAAGGGACTCTTTAGCCAGCGTCGATGGCATGTTGAATACACCGGTTCCCTTCAGAACACCGAAGTTAAGCGACATCCAGCGAGGTTAAGACTTGGATGGGTGACCATTCAAATTCTAATTCTCGTGACGCTGGCTTTTCCCGGCCCCACTCAGGCTGGGTGAGGTCAATGTGAGTAGCAGGTTTGTGAGTTTCCTGCGAATGGAGGGTGTTTTACTTGGATGGGTCGTGATATGACCATGGCAGTTGAAAGCGACGTTAAACCCCACTTAAAAAAAAAAGGGACTCTTTAGTCTCATTCTTGCAGAATAAACAGAGTATTGTACTGTACCTACGATTATTGTATGATTGCTTGATCTCTCCGACTCGAGGGAGGGTTTAGCTTATCTAAAATTTAATCATGTTTCAATGTTCGGCCCTAACACTTTGGCTCTGCCTGAGATTGCACTGTAGATTAAGGACGAAATTATGTAGATACATTATATTCTAAGTTTCCAAGTATGTACCTATTTATTTCATGCAAGATACTTTTCAGCACTACATAAAAGGTAAGTTTAGGTACCTTTCTATGTTAAGAGGTACGTCAGTTTGAAATTGAAATTTTAAAAGCACGTTATAAAGCTGAAGTTTTTTGTTTGTTCTATCTGCATGTCTTCGTATTATTTTGCACATTTATTATTATTTTGCACATTTTTTGGGCTATCTAACCTATTTGAGCTAATCTGTGCTGGCGATTTTGTAATTAGTTTTACTTTGATTGTGTAATTTTTAAGAGCTATAAGCGGGTGTGTAATTTTGTAACAAATTGTCGTGGAGTTCCTAATGTTTGCATGGAATTTAATTTATTTTGCCAAATCCTAAAAACCTGAATAGGTACCTACTACTTACCTATGTTATATTTTTTTATTTCGACAGGAAGACTTATAACTCCAAATTACCTGCTCGAAAAAGATGAGAGATGTTCAGAGCTTCTTTTATATTTATAACATTTTATTAGTCCACGCCAGAAATCGATGCTATATTAATCAGTGACCAAGATATGGGAAATTCATAACATGTTTGGCGTTGCGTAACAGTTTACGGTTTTCGTAGTTCTGACCAGGAACCGACCTCAGTAGCTTGATCGATAAAGCAGCGGTCTTGTAATCCGGAGGTCGGTGGTTCAAGTCCCGCTTTCAGCGTGGATTTAGTAAAGCGAGTTTGAGTATTTGTGATATTACGAAAGTGATTAACACAAATATGATAATAATTATGTATTTCTTTTACTAATGGTAATAATTTAATACATTACCACTAATATACTATACTAGATACGAAGTACCTCCTATTTGGGCATATGAACTAAATGTAAGTAATAAAATGTATATGCCGTACCTATATAAAATTATTAGCATTTAAAGTTAAAAATACAATCGGACCTAGATACAAAAGAAAAATTTCCAAATCAAATTTACCTCTCTAGGCAGGGAAAATAACCTCTTTATAAAAGAAACCTGGATACAAGAGAAAAACTCTCCGATCTCTTGAGTTATTTAATACTTCTGTTACGTCCATGAGGTCCGACTGTTTTCTCAACAACAACACAAAAAAAAACCCCCGGACTATCAAAAGTAACACTTCTACCCCTTCGCTTCTAGGTTGAGCCCACCTGGCGGATGGAAGATCTGTTCGTGGTGGAGCAAGTGCAGGTGGCATTCCAGAGAGATGAGCTGAAGGACTCCCACGCCATGACTTCCAAGACCACCACCCCCCAGTCTATCGCTGACACATTTGACCACATCATTTACAACAAGGGTATGCCACATGGAAGAACTAACTCAATCAGTATCAGTATATCAGTATCAGTATAAACAGAAAAGTGAGAACGAACACACGTTAGCCTAGGAGTCGAAATTTTTCGATTTTCAAATTGTCGATACCTAGCAGGTGAATTAAAGAACATTATTTATTAAATCCTGTCACTTTTTCAAACAGTCAAAAAATTGTATGGAAATTAACTTCTAACAATGCGAGGTACCTGCAAAAAAATCTCTTTTGCAAACTATGTCTAACCACTTGTACATTTGTACAAATATACATGCTATATTTTGGGGTTTAACGTTTTTTTGAACTGCTTCACGTCACATCAGGACGAGAGTTTTACCCTCTATTTGCTGAAAATTTGCCAATCAGCTAACTACATTGACCTCGCCCATCCTGGGTCGGGCCGGGAATAGCCAGCATCACGAGGGTTCGAATTTAAATGGTCACACATCTAAGTCCTAGCAACATTGCTGGATGTTGCTTAAATTCAGTGACACAATGAGTACTGGTATTCAACGTAGCATCGACGCTGGCATTACCAGTCTACATACTTCAGTCGATTCTTTTGTCGTTGTATCACTGTATCAGTCCCTCTTTACCTTGTAAAATTTGTGGTTAAATGGTCTGTCCCGGTAGCTCAGTGGTAAAGGCGGCACTCTGTGAATTCAGAGGTTCCAGAGGTCGCGGGTTCGAAACCCAGCCGGGACATGACAAGTTATCCTCCCATATGGGATTTTTACCTCATAATAATACGTCTTGGGCTTGCTGTTGGAATAATGGGACTTAATAGTCCTAATCGGGTAGTATAATTAAGGCGATATTATTATTCATTTCATCACAGTACTTTGCGTAGTATGTGTGCTGTACTCAGCACTACAGCTTTCTGCATCAGGAGAAGATTGTGTGTTCCAGGGACTTCTTTCATGGCTTCACAGGTAATGTTTGATATGAGCCTTGTAGCTCCGATTATTATTATGTTTTATTTCTCATTATTATTATTATTTACGATTGGTTAAGTCAAATTTTATGTCTTCAATTTCTCCCTGTTAAGGTGGTTCTGTATTGCGGATGATAGAGCACGCGGTAACACCGGAGATATTCAAGCAGAGTCTGAGACTTTATCTGAAGGAAGGATCCTCGGATAAGCTGAAGTAAGTTCAGTGGTCATTCAGGGTAAATATTAGGGCCAAATTATGAAACAGGATTAATGTTAAGCTTAGCCAGACACGCCTTCAAGTCGGAGTTTCAACCAAACATCACGATTGTGATTAACACAAATATGATAACTCTTTCGTTGGGCGCAATTCTGACTAACAACACCAAACGATTCCTAGCGAGAAGAAAGGAAGATTCCGTCTTGAAATCCTATTGAACATTAAATCTTAATTTAAATAATTAATAATAAGGTGTATTTACTCTATAGTTTCATATAGGCATAAAATTTTGGCGCCCTTACAACCCTTCCACAGGTGTAAGTTAGTATTGTAGCTCTGCCTCCCTCTCTTACGGGCCGGAAATTTTTATTACTACCTATACAAATTAATTTTAACCAAAAAGAATAGTTTTTTATTGGAAAATAAAATATTAAGCTTTCTTAGAAAAATAATAAGATCAGTGAAAATACCTTTCTAAATTATTAGAAATAAATTAAAATATTGAGGAAGAAAAAAAATTTTTGTTTAAAAAAACGCTTGCATACGAGTCTGCAACCATTTCGACATTTTCATCTTTACTATTCAAGGTCCAAAACCCAACTGACCAAATTTCGTATTGTGCGCATGACACACACTTTGCCTCTTCTCTTAGGGTTGCAATATCGAAACGAAAATATCGATATTAGGTATATCGATAATATCGAAACCATAATATCGATATCGAAGACTTCTCTCCCTTTACAATTCGATATTTCGTTACATAATATCGTTACATAATATCGTTACATAATTTTGGTTATGTGCCAGAGCAAAGACATGAAAATGTCAAAAAGGTAGGCACCAACAATTTGATATTATTTCATCAACCAGGGGAACAGTTTCACCAGGCAATCTATGGGAGGCTTTCGACGATGCCATCTATTTCGCCAACGCCTCGGTCCTGCCTTCAAGCCTCTCCTCCATCACTGAGTTTGTTGACGAGTGGACCAACAAACCTGGCTTCCCTCTGGTGACTGTGACGAGGAACTACTCCAGCAACATTGCCACACTCACTCAGGTAAGAGCAGAGAAAGAAATAAATAAAAGAGGAAATTTAAGAGAATGGAAAAGATAAATATTCTGAACTACAAAAAAATCCAAACATTTACCATATTTCCATAAAACTCCATGTATTACGAGTATATCCTGATGAACTAGAAACAATCGTCCGTTAAAAAAACACACGAAGTTGTGCTAAGAATATAATAATTGGCGGAAAAATGGTCGGATTTTCAACTTGGTCAGTGTAGAAGAGGGTGAAAATTTTAAATTGGATTTTTTTACTTTATTGACAATAAATAAATTATTAATACAATATGGAGTTACCTCTAAAGCTAATTCTAACTTATTTAGAAGGAAGAGTAGAGTGATAATAATTAACAGTGATTAACACAAACATGATAACTTACTTATATTATGTAGGTCATCGAAAGAAATTTTATTGGTCCATTCTAGAATTCCCAAGTCTATGATGACGTTTCGTGTCCTCTTTCCAGCAACGTTTCTTACTGAAGAAGTCGGACATGGACGCAGACAAGACCCGCTGGACCATTCCCATCACCTACACGACCAAGAGTGGGGGACCCACGTTCAGCAACCAGGTGTGGTTCCTCAAGACCGAGAACAGCAGGCAGATCAGTCTACCTAACAGCCAGGAGTGGGTGCTGGTCAATGTCAAAGAAGTTGGTACGTACAGACACAACTTCAAGGGCGAAATTAATAGACAAAATCGATAACTTAAATCATTGCTTAGTATCGGTTTTCCCTATCTTAGACAGTACGCAATCCGAGACGTGCCGCAGAGGTATTACAAAAGAGAAATGGTGTATTTCTTATAAAAATAAAAAGAGAAACGTGGCTGACTTTGAATGAGATTAAATTGGCAACAAGTCTATGACGCTTTTATTTCATCGTGACAGCAGGTTATCTATAGTAAAATAATGAATGTAGATATAAAACAAAATTAACGCACGTTTAGCTCAGTGTTAAGGTCTCACTTTCGAATTGTATTCTAAAGGGATGCCTCTTGTTGTTGACCCATCACCCAAAATAGAAAGTAATGTGTCACTTCTCGCCCGTCAGACAGGAGGCATACTACGGGATGGTCATTAGGGCAAGCTACAAAACAGACCACAAGCGCATGCATTAGCTGCTCTTTCATGGTTACAAAATAAAAAAGCTGTGAAACACTCAATTGATTTTTGTCAATATATATTACCTATGTAGGCTCACTTAATTTTCGTCTGTACACGATTCGCTTTGCATTATCAACCAAATAATGAAATCCATCTTTTATTGCACATTGTATAACCAAAATTTATACGGCGTTCATATAAATCATCCTCCTCTACGTCCCAGGGGGAAGGGAGTTATAAACAGCTCAAAATGTTTCGTGTATTATATTATTCAGCAATATTATTATTCAACCATTTTGATCAATCTTTATTTACAATTATTTATGTACAGGTGCAGTCAAAAGGTATAATAATTAATGAAAGATAAACAAAGTTTGATCAAGGGTGGTGATAATGTCTTTGTCATTCTCTTCCTTTTTTTATACACACTGCGTAGGCCGGAACTTGGCGTGGCGCACTGCTAGATATATTATTAATTATTATTGTGATTCCAGGCTTCTATCGTGTAAACTACGACGACTCTAATTGGGCCTTGCTGGTTGCGCAACTCAACTCCGACCCAACCCAGATTCATGTGCTCAACCGGGCCCAAATCTTAGACGATGCCTTCTCCCTGGCCCAGGCTGGCCTACTGAAACTAGAGACGGCCCTGGAGCTGACCCAGTACCTGAGCAAGGAGACCGACTTCATCCCCTGGTACTCCGTGTACTCTCACCTGCACTACTTCCTGCGCCTCTACGCGGGTACAGAGCTGGGCAACCAGATGAAGGTGAGAACCAGGAGCGGCCGGTGCTAAGGAGCTGCGGTCCTAGCATGTACAAAAATCACTAAACATTTCTCGAATAATTTAGTTATAATAGCCAGCGTCGATGGCATGTTGAATACACCGGTGCCCTTCAGAACATCGAAGTTAAGCGACATCCAGCGAGGTTAAGACTTGGATGGGTGACCATTCAAATCCTAATTCTCGTGACGCTGGCTTTTCCCGGCCCCACTCAGGCTGGGTGAGGTCAATGTGAGTTGCAGGTTTGTGAGTTTCCTGCGAATGGAGGGTAAAACCCCCGTCGTGATATGACCATGGCAGTTGAAAGCGACGTTAAACCCCACTTAAAAAAAATTTTTTTTTTTAGTTATAATGATTGGCCTAATATACAAACTCAAACTCGATAGGTACTAGAGTGACTCTGTAAATCCCATTTTAGTCCGGTTTATGTGGAAGCACCCCCAAAACATTTTCCCACCGACCGCTCCTGGTGAGAACTGCCCTATTGTGTAACCAAATGTATGTATGAGTTTATTTGTGGTGAAGCACTAGGCCTCTTCACATTTTTTATGAATAGCGCAGCATTACTAAGAGCCTCCTTCACTTTTCGAACTGTATTGCATTAATTTCTTTCTCTTTGAAGAAGAAGGGTCAAGATGCTTTAGCAAGAAGAAGAAGCTTTAGCATTATAGGTACTTAAACCTATCTATAATGCTAATGCTTATTACGTGTTCTACTTGTAAAAGTTATTTACTTTCCCCATGACATGGAAGAGAATTCCGTTGGCATTAGCACCGCCCTTGATCAAGTTTTCTTCTATTAATCTCATTTTCTATGTATTGTATATATTCTATGTAAATAAAACTTGATCCAATATGTTTAATAATAATAAATAATTCTCAATTCCAGACCTACATCACAACTCGCATGGACGGCATATTCAATGTCCTGGGGCTGGAAGACAAGGCCACAGAAGAGAGCATGAGCAAGATTGGCAGGTCCACTGTTTCAGACTGGATCTGTCAGCTGGGCCACAGCGGCTGCACCAGCGAGGCTGCCCACAAGTTCCGGGACTGGATTCAAGCGCCCGAGAGCTCCAAGTAATTAGACCCTTTTGATATTAAAAAATAAAAAAATGGCAATTTTTTTACATAACAAAGGGTTGGGTGGAAGAGATTGCCTAAGGCAATAACCCCACCCTTTAGTTAGGACATCTATCTCTATATATAAAACAGAAAAAAGGACTACCTACCTATGTTTGTTTGTTTGTCCGGAGTTGTTTAGCCAAAACGGTAAGAGATAGCGAAAAATGTCTCAGAATTGACCCCCCCCAAAACCATTATCGCTTTGTCCAGAAAAATTATAAAAAGTTCAAAAAGGCATTGCTGTCCAGCAGTACGGCCATGCCTTAGTAAATTTGAAATTTAGTCCCGTTGCAAAGCACGGGCAAACGGCTAGTTATGTATATATTTATTTTTTCTTCTATTATATTGTATTTTAATTTGTAATTATTTGTATTGTAAATAATATGTCCTATCAATAAAGTGTAAATAAATAAATAATAAATAAACTATAGAGAAGGAGCAAGGACTCTGATTCTTAAGTCTCCTCTGTAAATAAACATAAAAAAACTATAGAGCTGATGGAAAGAAGTTAATTTATTAGTATGCATTGGTTTAAAAAAAGGCTGACGTTCTTTCCCTGGGGTGCGGTTAACAGATGGGTACCAGCTTTAAAACTAAAAGACATAACACAAATCCTTGGCGCCTTGGCTTTAAAAAGAGCATCCAGCCGTAAAAGGTAGAAGTAGGAGAGCCACAACCAACCAATCTCATAAAATTATCCAAAGTAATTATTGTAAGAGGTGCTTTGTTAAGCACCTCTTACATCTTGTCATGTTCCGTCTGTTCTTGAACCATCTGGTCTTTTCAGATTAGATGGGAAAAGACCAGACGGCATGACAATGGTTCCATGGAAGAATGGTAAACCTTTAGTATGGGACGTGACATGTGTACATAATCTAGCAAAGAGCAACATACAATATTCACTACAAGGTCCAGGAGAAGCAGCAAACACGCTGAAAAATTAAAAAAAGATAAGTATCGCGAAATTCACTCCCAATTCATTTTCTCTCCCTTTGCCGTTGAAACTTTCGGATCTTTTTGACCAGATGCCTTGGATCTATTCAATTCTCTTTCCAAGTCTCTGGTACTTGAAACGAAAGAGAGACGTGCAGGGGAGTACTTCCGACAAAGAGTGAGTTTCGCGGTACAAAGAAGAAATGTGGCATCCGTAATGAGCACACTGAAGAAAGAAGATGTTTTTAATGAAATAAATTATAGGTATCATTTGAAAAAAAAAAAAAAAAAAATAGAAAATAGGCGTGTAACATCACACCCCTCTCTATGATTTTCATTGTATATATGTACTTATTTAAACCAATTCCAGTATCAACCCCAACATCAAGGGCGCAGTATACTGCACGGGAATCAGGCTCGGGACTAAGGAGCAGTGGACTGCCCTGTGGAATTACTACCTGAAGACGGACCTGGCCTCGGAGAAGATAGCTCTGCTTCATGCCTTGGGCTGCTCGCAGGATGAGGAGATTCTCTACAAGTGAGTGAGGCGTGGTGAAAGTCATACAAATCAACATAAATATCTGGGGTGTGAGACTTCTAGACACTAAAAATACAAATAACAAACAGACCGGCAGACGGACATAAAACCAAAGTTGCTCAGGAGATTATGAAACGTCCAGAAATATGAGAAGAAGAAAAAAATAAATCGGAGCAAAAACTTTTGTTGAAAAAAAGATAAATTTTTTTATGAAAACAGGTCGTAGTTGAAAACAAAAAAAGACTATTACTTACTTGAAGAAATGACATGCGCGGATATAGGGGGGGGCACGGGGGGCACGTGCCCCCCCAGATTTTTTCGGTAAGCGGTGATTCTCAAATTTCATTATACCTAATCCCGTTAAAAAAAAAAGATCTCAATGAGTTAGGGGGGCACGGGTCCCAAAATAATTTTCAATTCTAAGACTAATCCCGTAAAAAAGATCTCAATGAGTTAGGGGGGCACGGGCCCCAAAATAATTCCCAATTCTAAGACTAATCCCGTTAAAAAAAAATCTCAATGAGTTAGGGGGGCACGGGCTCCAAAATAATTCCAAATTCTAAGACTAATCCCGTAAAAAAAATCTCAATGAGTTAGGGGGGCACGGGCCCCAAAATAATTCCCAATTCTAAAACTAATCCCGTAAAAAAAATCTCAATGAGTTAGGGGGGCACGGGCCCCAGAATAATTCCCAATTCTAAGACTAATCCCGTAAAAAAATCTCAATGAGTTAGGGGGGCACGGGCCCCAAAATAATTCCCAATTCTAAGACTAATCCCGTAAAAAAATCTCAATGAGTTAGGGGGGCACGGGCCCCAAAATAATTTCCAATTCTAAGACTAATCCCGTAAAATAAAAATCTCAATGAGTTAGGGGGGCACGGGCCCCAAAATAATTCCCAATTCTAAGACTAATCCCGTTAAAAAAAAATCTCAATGAGTTAGGGGGGCACGGGCCCCAAAATAATTCCCAATTCTAAGACTAATCCCGTAAAAAAAAATCTCAATGAGTTAGGGGGGCACGGGCCCCAAAATAATTCCTAATTCTAACAATAATCCCGTGAAAAAAATCGCAATGAGTTAGGGGGGAACTTGCCCCAAAATAATTCCCAATTCTAAGACCAATAAGAAATAACTAAATAATAAAGTTGTCAAATCCACACAGATTGTCCGAGAAACCGGAAATTTTACCTATAGGTCCATTGGGATCAGGGAATATATCTCTAGGGTTCAGATACACGGGGTAAGGACAAAAAATGGATGGGTGCACATTTTTCGACCGAAATGACATTTTTTCCTCAAAATTTGTCGTGACGGCGTCACGGCGGCGGCGTATCAACTCAAAAAGAGAAAGTTTTAAGCAAGGGTTCAAGTTTTCATTTGAGATATCAATCACGAAATTCTGATGAGCCGTTCTTGAACTACGTTGAGTAAGGACATAAAAAGTATGGGTAAACAAAAAGTAATTACGTTTTTTGACCTGAATGACAGTTTTTCTCGAAATATGTCGTGACGAAATATCAACTCAAAGCGAGAATGTTTTTGCAAGGGTTGGAGTCTTCATTTGACATATTGATCGCGAAATTCTGATAAGCCATTCTTGAGCTCCAGTAAGGACAAGAAATGGATGGGTGACACGAAAAATATTGACATTTGTGTGTGTGTGTGTGTGTGTGTGTGTGTGTGTGTGTGTGTGTGTGTGTGTGTGTGTGTGTGTGTGTGTGTGTGTGTATGTGTGTGTGGGGGGGGGGGGGCTTGCGAAGCGGCGGGTGCAACCCGCTAGTTATGTATATCGTGCGATTGTGCCCCCCCAGTACAAGAGGGCTATATCCGCGCATGAGAAATGATCTTTTAATGAGACATGCTTATTTCTTTGTTTATTGTACTCTTACATGTCACACTTACAAAATATGGTCACAGGTCTCAGTCGTTTGTAAGGGACACCTTCCCATGCACTCGCGATGACCCAACACCTACTTGGTAAGTATTGTGTTACTTCTTGCCAGGAAAATGAATTTGCTCCAGGGCTTAATTGCCTTTGACTAACCTCTCGGTATTCTCCCCAGTCTACTGAGCAAGATCACAGGCAACAGCTCGGAGGTGCGCACGCAGGACCACTACATCCTCATCCAGTCGGTGATAGAAGACCCGGCCGGAGTGAAGGCCGCACTGCGCTTCGTCAAGACGCAGGGGCCCGCCCTCCTCAAGCAGGCCCGGGAGGATGAGCTGTCGCCCGCCGAGGATAACCTCAAGAGCATTGTGTCCCGCGTCGGAGCCAGCGTGAGGAACCAGGCGGAACTGGCGGAGGTGAGACGTGTTCACAAAACATAATAATAAAAATACAATAAGGGTTGGGTGGAAGAGATTGCCAGAGGCAATAACCCCGCCCTTTAGTTAGGACATATATTATGTATATATTTATTTATTTAATTTTTCTATTATATTGTATTTTAATTTGTAACTACATATGTGTGTTGTATATAATATGTCCTAATAAGAAAGTGTAAATAAATAAATAAAATAATATAATGTTGTTGTTGTGGCCAGCTTGGCTACAGCTGGAGTGGGCAATGATGGTCTCCAGACAACTTTATTTCAATGTTAAGCACTCACTTGCCATGCGGAAGGTCACGGGTTCGATCCCCCGTGCCGACAACAATTTGTATTCTTAATTTGGTTACAGTTGTTTGTAAGGGATACCTTCCGGTGCGCTCGTGTTGACCCAGCACCTAATTGGGAAGTATTGTGTCACTTCTCGCCCATCAGAGGGGAGGCATACTACGGGATGGGCAGGCTATACAACACAGACCACAAGCGTCTACAGTAGCTCCTTTTTCATGACTACGAAAAAAAAGTTGGCTCGTCCTGAACCACATATTTCTATGTGCGATTAACCATCGTAATTACTTGGGCTTTTTCTTTATGAGGCCATTGAACCCTTAGGAAACTGTAAGCTAGCCTGGCTTGTAATTGTTGGCTAGTTTGTTCTCTGTTTGTAGCGAGACACTGGTCTTCTCCCTGTTTCACGTTCCCCAGCCAGGGCTAACATAATATAATAATATCGTCTTATTTATAGCGCCCGGATTAGTACTAATAAGGCCCGAATTAATGATTGTTGCTCGCTAGGATAATAAGTCTTAGAAGTCTCTGCCAAACACGGAGACTATTGAGAAGAAAAAAAATTCAATACCCTTTAACAACTCTTCTTTGTAGCCCTTACCGACTGAGAGTGTATAGGGAATCTTTAGTTTGATTCTTGCAGAATAAACATTGTATTGTATTATGTATTGTCCCCAGTTCACCAAAATCCTCGAGACCATCAAGAACGACTCGAGCATTGCTTCCTACATCAACAAGACCCTCGAACACACTGCTGATCGTTTCAAAGACCAGGCCACCCATCAGGCGGCTCTCTCCACCTGGTTCACCGCCCACACCCCCAGTACCACCGCCCCTCCCCCACTAGCACGCCCAGCCCTCGGCCCACGACACCCCCCGCCTCCCCGTCCACTACTGGGCCCACCCCTCCCACACAACCCACCACCCCCAAGCCTAACTCTGCGGCCCTTAGTCTTATCAGCAAGTGGTTCCCACTCATGAGTGTACTTCTGTATGCTCTGTGCTAGATGTTATATCCAATGCTGTATGCTCTGTGCTAGATGTTATATCCAATGCTGTATGCTCTGTGCTAGATTTTATATCCAATGTTGTATGCTCTGTGCTGGATGTTATATCCAATGATGTATGCTCTGTGCTAGATGTTATATCCAATGTTGTATGCTCTGTCAGATGTTATATCTAATGTTGCATACTCTGTGCTAGATATTTTATCTAATGTTGTATGCTCTGTGTTAGATGTTATATCTAATGTTGTATGCTCTGTGTTAGATGTTATATCCAATGTTGTATGCTCTGTGCTAGATTTTACATCCAATGTTGTATGCTCTGTGCTAGATGTTAAATCTAATGTTGCATACTCTGTGCTAGATATTCTATCTAATGTTGTATTCTCTGTGTTAGATGTTATATTTAATGTTGTATGCTCTGTGCTAGATATTATTCTGTTCCTTAAAACCTGGGGCGTCGTAAGTGGACAGAATTCACATGTTAGAATTATTTTCTTATTTTTTCTTATATCAGTAAGTGAAAATATTATTCAAAATCGTCTTTAGTAAAACTAAAGCACTATTAATTTTGTCCCTCGAAAGCAATTCTGTCTACACATGGAGCAACAACTAAAAGAAAATTGCAATTATAAGTTTCTAGCGTATCTGTAAAAATCCAGGGTGGATTTCTGAAAGCTCGCAGTGGTATGTTAGGGTAGTTCTCATAGATAAATATGTACAGCTCAATCCTTGCCGTTCGCCACGGTACACGTTTTTCTCCAGTGGCTATTTTTTTTTATAGCACATTTAGCCACAAAAAAAAGAAAAAAGGTACATTATCAGATTCTTAGGTATTGCCATTTGGGAAATACGTACAGAGATCAGATCATGAGTCAATCAATGAGAAGATTTTCTTAGATTTTTTTTTAAAGAAAGAAAAAGAAATCTAGGGTTAAAATATTCCAACAATTGAAACACTATGTGCAATTGTGCATCTCGCCACCAAAAAATACAAGTTGATCTGCCAAAATTACTCCACCGCGTTTGTGAGTATTTCTATTTGTTCTTTGTTTATAAATGTATTGTCTATTACATATTTTTGTCCTTGATATAATGAAATAAAACAAACAAGTCTTGTGTGTACAGTATTCCATTAACTTCAGGCAAGTTTTTATTTCACAGTTTTAGAAAGAAAATATTGAACATTTAAAACAAATATAATCCTACTAAAAGTGAGAAAACCAGTACAAAATGAAAATTTTATTAAAAGATTGAAATGTTCTTTAAATCTTTTGTAAAATTCTTCTCAATACTCGTTTGTAACTCGTGAAGAATAATGATAAGCTATTTGAATGGATTTGCAGGTAGTGGCATTATGAACAAGCAGTTAGAATTAGGTTAAATAAATTTAATTAAATATCTCGTAATGCTTCACTATCCACCACAAATGTGACAAAGGATTTTATCAACATTTTTTATAGAAATTATTACTTTTTATCTTGCGAGTTTAATTGAACTGGACATGGGAAGTATTATTTTATTCAGATGCTTTTATTTTTATTTTTTCAATTTTTTGAATACCCGAGCCAAAGATATCATCTAGAGTCTAGACAGTCAGTCAGACGCAATGCCATAACACATGTTTTGAAGAAAAAAACTTGCAACTAGCTTTTTCATTGTTCTTGAAATCTCACCTAGGCATGATAGAAATATAACAAAAAACAGATTAAATTAAACAAGAGAAGCCCAAGTTCAATGGGAGATTCAACTTTTCCAAGGTAACATACATCAGTCAGTTTCAAAATTCATATTAAAAGAGACCCACACCGTCTTTTCATTGGGTTTTAAAAATACTTTAAACATTCGGTTAAACGGTTTAACAGACTGATGTGTTGGTATTTTAGGACAGCTAGTTACAGTGGGATTAGAGAAAGCAATACTTATATCTATATAACAGTGAGCTTGTGTTCTGATGAAAACTGTTGGTGCTACCCTAAGGGACAAATCCAGTCCATAGGCAGAGAACAAACATGCCACTGGACTAAAGAGATCAGTAATATGAAAATTAGGTGAGAAAAATAAAAATATATTTCAACCCAAATACATGTGATATGAAACATAAAATAGCTTCAGAGATGTTTCAAATTTAAATAACTCTCACTTGAAAGTACCTACATACATACGTATACTTTAAAAATTCTGCACAATGAACCATTTAGACTGAAACAGAGTATGTCAGAAAATAACTTTCAACATTATTTGAAAATAAAATGAATAATTACTGTGAATTATCTCAACACAAACGTCTAAAATTTCAAGTGAGACTCAACTGTTAAGAAGAAGGGGTGGGTCAAAAAGCAAACGAATCACACAAAATTAAAAAAGAAGGTAGGTTTAATCTTGTGTCTAGGATATTCCTATCGTAGTACATAATATGGGAGAATTTAAATCAAAAGCGCCAGTTTTTATAAATCTCAATTCCTAATATTCAGAGTAAATACTTTTTAAATAATATAAATTAATTCTATCAAATATCTCGAGCTTAAAACACATGTTAGTTCAACACATTACAGCCAAAACGTACTCTGAATTCTGTGTCAACATGAAATGAAAACCAAGATTTACATGTACTGAGAAAAAAAAAAAAACAAAACTAACATTTACACGTTGAGGAGGTAGCCCCCGAAGACTTTTGAAACTTGCGCCGCACTAATCCAACGAGCAGATTAAAACTCGCCGGAAAATTAGAACTCGCGCCGGTGATACTTCTCCGGGTCCCAGTAGGAAGTGACCACCACCCGGTTGTTGAACTTGCGACCGGTGAGTGCTTGTTGCGCGCGCTGACAGTCCAGGATGCTGTTGAACTCGATGAACACCTGGTGGTGGTGAGGAGAAACACAGGGGGTGTAAGGGCGAAATTAATAGACGTTTTTGTAATACCTCTGTGGCGCTAAGTCACGGATTGCGTACTGTATAAGATAGGGAAAACCGACACTTAGCAAGGACTTAAGTTATTGATGTTGTCTATTAATTCCGCCCTAAGAAACATAACTTCTCGGAAACGACCTCCGTGGCTCAGTGATTAAGAGCATTGGTTACTGACCCGGAAGTTGCGGGTTCGAATCCCGGCCGGAGTGGAAATTTCTGACCGAAATTTTCCGTTTCCGCAATGGCATGGATGTAAAAGTAAAGTGCCCTGAAGTAATGCAAAAGCGGTTCCGGGGCACAACTACATTAAAAAAAAAAAAAAAAAAAAAAAAAAAAAAAAAAAAATTGATGTTATATACTTATCTATGTAGCAGTACATAAGACTCACCTTGCCACAGCCAGGCACATCCACATTCTCGATGGGACGCGGGATCTCCAGACTCCGCACTATCCCGTACTTGTTGCACTCCTCCTTGATGTTATATACTTATCTATGTAGCAGTACATATAATATGTAATGTACACGAGACTTCTTAGAAGCTTTCTTAGAAGCTTTAGCTGAGGAAAAATACCTTTGTATATGTTATCCTATTACTAAATAAATAAATAAATTTAAAAAAAAAAATACCTTGCCACAGCCTGGCACATCCACATTCTCGATGGGACGCGCGATGTTATATACTTATCTATGTAGCAGTACATGGTATGTAATGTACTTACCTTGCCACAGCCAGGCACATCCACATTCTCGATGGGACGCGGGATCTCCAGACTCCGCACTATCCCGTACTTGTTGCACTCCTCCTTGATGTTATATACTTATCTATGTAGCAGTACATAAGACTCACCTTGCCACAGCCAGGCACATCCACATTCTCGATGGGACGCGGGATCTCCAGACTCCGCACTATCCCGTACTTGTTGCACTCCTCCTTGATGTTATATACTTATCTATGTAGCAGTACATAAGACTCACCTTGCCACAGCCAGGCACATCCACATTCTCGATGGGACGCGGGATCTCCAGACTCCGCACTATCCCGTACTTGTTGCACTCCTCCTTGATGTTATATACTTATCTATGTAGCAGTACATAAGACTCACCTTGCCACAGCCAGGCACATCCACATTCTCGATGGGACGCGGGATCTCCAGACTCCGCACTATCCCGTACTTGTTGCACTCCTCCTTGATGTTATATACTTATCTATGTAGCAGTACATAAGACTCACCTTGCCACAGCCAGGCACATCCACATTCTCGATGGGACGCGGGATCTCCAGACTCCGCACTATCCCGTACTTGTTGCACTCCTCCTTGATGTTATATACTTATCTATGTAGCAGTACATAAGACTCACCTTGCCACAGCCAGGCACATCCACATTCTCGATGGGACGCGGGATCTCCAGACTCCGCACTATCCCGTACTTGTTGCACTCCTCCTTGATGTCCTCGCAGATGTCATCGTACTCGTCCTCGTCCTTCAGCTCGTCCGGAGTCACCATGTTCAGGAGACACAGGACCTGGGGAGGGGAGGGGAGGGGTAAACAAGAGGTTATTATTATCATTATTATTATTAAACAAGTTGGATAAGTTTTATTTACAAAATAATGACATAGAATATAAACATACATAGATATTAAAATTAAGAAAACAAAACTTGATCAAGGGTGGTGCTAATGCCAACGGCATTCTCTTCCGCACCACAGAGGTTAACATAAAATCAAATGATCCGGAGTCACCATGTTCAGGAGACACAGGACCTGGGGAGGGGAGGGGTAATCAATAATAATAATAATAATATCGCCTTATTTATACTGCCCGATTAGGACTATTAGAGTCCCATTATTCCAGCAGTAAGCCCAAGACATATTATTATGTGGTAAAAATCCCAATTGGGAGGATAACATGTCATGTCCCGGCTGGGTTTCAAACCCACGACCTCTGGAGTTTGGATTTGGATTCACAGAGTGCCGCCTTAACCACTGAGCTACCGGGACAGACAAGAGGTTAACATACAATCAAATGATCTGGAGTCACCATGTTCAGGAGACACAGGACCTGGGGAGGGGAGGGGTAAACAAGAGGTTAACATACAATCCAATGATCCGGAGTCACCATGTTCAGGAGACACAGGACCTGGGGGGGGGGGGAGGAATAAACAAGAGGTTAACATAAAATCAAATGTTGTAATAAATAAGTCAATAATCTGTGATTTTTATGTTATATGGTGAGATTTAATGTAATATATTGTTCATTTCAAGTCATAAAAACAGTAATAATTATTTTTAAGTGAAAAATATAATTACAATAAGTAAGTAGGTAGGTAGGTGCATTTGTTTTGTTATGTTCTTTTTTCTTTTTTTTTAGCTGTTAGTTTTTGTTATGTATAGATTTAAGTGTCTTTGTAATAATGGGGACTCCTCCTCGTCAATTAATAAAATAAAATGATTAATAATAATAAAAAGTCCAGGGTATCGTTCCAGAAACCACCCTCAATCTCTCATGGTCGGGTCGAGATGCTGCAGCTAGGTCCCTGCTGGCATATACTAATATACTTGAGCAGGGACCTAGCAGCCACATCTCTACCCGTCCATTAATGCTAGACAAAGAAGGAGAAGCCTAGTTACTATCAGGAAACACAAAGACCCTGGTAATGGGTGGAGCAGGGAACGAGCTGTCGCAGAAATTAATATCATGAAACACAGGACCAGAGGTAGACACGGGGTTGAAAGAGGAAATAAAAGGTGGATCCATGGAGGAAGTAATGGAGAACTAACTTTACTTTCTGAGTCCATATGTGATGTCATGGTGGTGGAAGGATTGATATGGGTGAACCCTTTGGACGCCCAGAACCATTGTTCTGGGCTCCTTCCGTGTCCAGTGTGTAGTGTATGGTGTATGTGTAGTTGGTTGAAATTATGCACTTCAAAAATATTTCTTAAAATTCATCGTGGTTTTTCCATTTTGATGAAGTTATCATGAAATGTCGGAACACTGGAAATGAAGAACTCATAACGTATCGTATATCTCATGGGTAATGCAGTAATGCTGCGTCATAAAATTGACCAGGTTGTGTAGTTATAACATAGAGGAAATCACAAAAATAATAACAAATTCTTTCTTCTTTTTGACATGCTGTTGAAGGTAATAACACTAATAACGGTACCCAGATTGTGTACTTCCTTATATGACAGCTTTGAGGCATTACAAGTTTGGCATGGCTTATTCCTCCATGGGTGGATCTGAGTGTCTTAATAAAACAATAATAATACTATCGCCTTATTTATACTGCCCGATTAGGACAATTAAAGTCCCATTATTCCAGCAGTAAGCCCAAGACATATTATTATGTGGTAAAAATCCCAAATGGGAGGATAACATGTCATGTTATCATAATAATATCGTGTTATTTATACTGCCCGATTAGGACTATTAAAGTCCCATTATTCCAGCAGTAAGCTCAAGACATATTATTCTGTGGTAAAAATCCCAAATGGGAGAATAACATGTTTGTTGTTATCTCTTCCACCCAAAGGGTTGGGTGGAAGAGATTGCCACAGGCAATAACCCCGCCCTTTAGGTAGGACATTATTGTTATTTTCTTTTTTTATTTATTTATTTTGTCATTTGTTTTTTTTTTTTTTTTTTTTTTTTTTTTTTTTCTCTTTTCTTAATTTTATACTGTTACCTTTGTCTTTGTACTTTGTCCTCCTAATAAAGCTTAAAAAAAAAAAAAAAAAAACATGTCATGTTATCATGAGTGTTGAATTATCTTACCTCAGTGGCGGGTCTAGCCTGCCCCACCTAACAACTGCCTCTTAAGTACAAAGAGTGTTGAATTATCTTACCTCAGTGGCGGGTCCAGCCTGCCCCACCTGGGTGAGCCCTGGCACCTGAATCTGCACCGGTGCCTGCTGACCCATGGCGTTCTTGGCTCCCACACTGGCTCGCTGCACGATCAGCTTCTTGTCTCCCAGCTGCATGCCGTTCAGACCTGCGATGGCCTGTCGACGTGGAAATACACATACTAAGCACACACTCACCCTCACAAGTTTGCATAAGCTTAGGAGATAATATTAAGAAATATTATTATATTTCTTAATATTATATATAAGATTTTATTATATATAATAATATATAAGAAAATAAGATAAATTGTAAAATATTTATCCTATAAAATATATAAGACCTGTTTGACTGCTGGAGTAAAGGGACTTTTCAGTCTTACCTCGGCAGTATAAACAAGGTATATTCTATTCTATTAAAAAAAAAAATATTATTTTACAAATAAAAAGAACTATTTTATTCAATTCAACGGGGCGTCGCACAGAGAGGTATTTTTCAAATCTGGGGGGACAAAATTATTTTTTGGTGAAAATAGGCTCCAATACTGCTAAAAAGTTTTTTTTAACCCCTATAGGGTTAAAAGAACTTTTTAGCATTCCTCTGAGCAAATTACCCTTCTAGTAGGCTGCTACCTACTTGGGGCAGCATTGGAGCTGCCGAATATTTACGTATTTTTATCACTATTCTTTTGTTGGTGTTGATGATGATGATGATGAAGGAAAATAAAAAAAGAAACAACAATTTTATACAAAACGCAAAAATGGAATTTTATTTTATGTATAGGTACCATATTTTACATACAAGCTATCATTCGTCGTCGTCTTCTTCTTCTTCTTTTTCTTCGTGGAAATCATGGAGTGGTAAATAATCAGACGCAGACAACATCTCTATTATCTCTCTTAATAAGGGCTGAGAGTATTTGTTGCGGTGAGGTCGCATCCCTGTCATCAGAGGGTCCAAGTTGAGCAGAGATACCTTTCCCTTTGAAGCAATGTACGCTTTCTTTTTTTTTTTTTGTTGTTCGTTTTGGAGTGGAAGTCAAGTCTTTGAGCAGTAAAGATGCATCTCGTTTTCCTTCGGGGGGGAAAAAAATGTAGGTGGGTTTTAATTTAAGTATAATTTCAGTCGGTAGTAGGTAGTAGGCACCAAGTATCATTATTTGGTTAAAACAAACGAAAGATTAAGATTTTTAAACTTTAACATGGTATGCAAGCCCCTAATTACATATTTAGGTTCCTCTCAGAAATGTCAGCGAACAACTTCTTCGGACGTCCGGGTCCTTCTGATTATGGACTTATATCTCGTCTACGACTTGCGTTTCCGTATCGGGTCTTCATATCTGATTTCAAACGTCTTATGTCTCTTTTGAATTAAGTTAATTCATCTTCTAAGAATGGTCCGAGATTCAGCAAAAACTCTTCCATTTGACCAAGCTTCTCATCCATATGACCCCTCCAGACTCAATACCTTATTGAAAGAGGTGTCTTCTAATGATGAGTTGACACTCAGATGCATCTAAGATTTAATTAATAATAATTAACATTATACGATTACATCTAAACTAAATAATAGTAAAACTCAAAATTTTCTGATCCAGAGGTTGCTTTAGTTTTTGGCACTTTTTAAAAAAAATCGCACCGATTCGCACCCAAGTTTTTGTTAAATTAAAACCAAGAAAATTACGCATTCAGTGATACCCATATCATAGCCGGACAAAGCCGGGAACTACTACTTTTACACCTTTGAAATTTAAATTTTGAAAAAAATTGCCTCGAAAAAGGACCATTATTAAATTAATCGTAGAACATCAAGTATTTGATCTATGAACTTAAACTCTTATGAAATAAGAGCATATTTACCTACTTCAACAGCCTTCATCGTTATTGTGACGAAAAAATTATTTAAAGCAAAGAAAATAAGGTATCAAGATTGACGTCTCACTCCTCAACTAGGGAACTACTACAAGCAATAAACATACGGACAACTTGAGAGTGATCGTGTATTAAAAGTATAAAAGCTAGATAATTAAACTTGTTATATTAAAATGCACTAGGGTCTTGGCTACCTGTGCATATAAGTTAAATCATCCCAGGGTCGATTTCAGAAAAAACCTTTATGTCCCCCCAGATTTGAAAAATACCTCTCTGTGCGTCGCTTGCGACGAACATATTATGCTGCCCATATTAATTTATGGCTCTGAACCGTTCTTATCTGTCTCTGTAGCATATATACCAATCAAGTATATAAGCAGTTTAAGGTGGAATTAATAGACGTTTTTGTAATGCCTCTGTGGCGCTAAGTCACGGATTGCGTACTGTGTAACATAGAGAAAACCAACACTTAGCAATGACTTGTTATATAGAATTTGTCTATTAATTTCGCCCTTATTGTTGCTAGATTTTGGTCTAGCTTTAAAGTCGGGGTGTGGCACCTGTCGAGACTTATCCGCATTCACTAGGGGCGATTAATTAATAGACAAAATCTCACAAGTTCGGACTTGAGTAGTTTCTCCATTTAAAACAATACGCAATTTAGGTATAAGTCCACAGAGGTATAGAAAAAACGTCTACGAATTCCGCTTAGTAATACAGCTAACTTAGGTTTTCGCAAGTTAAGATCCGACTTAGTACAAGGATATTTCCTCTTTATTTGAGAAAATGATCACAAATAATCACGACATCGATACAGTTATTGAATTGAAGGGTAAGTTCTTTTCGGGCAGTACAAGGTCTATTATCATCTATCGTTTCAAGCAGAAGCAGTGTTTCATTAAGACTGTCAGCGCAAGACAGGAAGTTATGCCAACAGATTAACAAAGCTCTTAAAGACGTATTTACTCAATTAATTGTATGCTCTTTTAAATTTATTTATTCATTACAGGTAGTACATTTCTATCATTTGTAATCCAGATAGCAATGTACTCAGAATGCTTGAGCAATTTCTTCTCCGGATTACAAGTGACATTTTCCGTAGTAAATCTCTGAATAGATGTCTTTTTTTTTCTTTTCTTTTTTAGCATTGTTCCAACGAAGCAATTTTACAAGCTCCACTTACAAGAACAATGAGAAGAAGTTAAGAAAGGGAGAAAAAAAAAACAAAAAACAAAAAAATTCTTATATATTTCTTTTGAAATATTGTAGTTTTTTTGCATTCTCTTGTTTCTCGCGACTTACCTGGTCCGTCATGATGACATCCTGGTACTCACAGAAGGCGTAACCCTTGCTGAGACCCGTGGCTGAGTCCTTCACCAGGTTGAATGCCCGCAAATGTCCGAACGACATAAGCAGCTCCTTCACCTATGAGGGAGAAAAACAAACACAGATGTGGTTAGCAAGAGCAAGATGATTAGGAGTAAGGAGAAGAACTGAGAAATACTAAGGGTTGTATGCAGAGTCCTCACTGTAGGGATGCCTGGGTCATTTGTCCCTTCAGCTGATTTTGTTATTCAGAGACGTTTGTTTAAAGCGTCTGTGCGCATGTGCAATCAGATGTTTCTTTAATAAATAATTGTCAAGGTCGAAGTATTCCCTATGTCAAGTTCGGGACCACCCTACAGTGAACCCTATAGGGATTACAAAATCGTCTCTGCATACCAGCCTAAGGGTGCATCTATCATTAAATGTATCAATCACATTAAGCGCGTGGTTAATCACATTAGCTCAGTGGTTAAGCACTCGCTTGCCATGCGGAAGGTCCCGGGTTCGAACCCCGCGCCGACAAAAATTTGTATTCTTAATTTGGTTACAGTTGTTTGTAAGGGATACCTTCCGGTGCGCTCGTGTTGACCCAGCACCTAATTGGGAAGTATTGTGTCACTTCTCGCCCATCAGAGGGGAGGCATACTACGGGATGGGCAGGCTACAACACAGACCACAAGCGTCTACAGTAGCTCCTGTTTCATGGCTACGAAATAAAAACGGCTGTGAAACACTCATCTTTAAAAAAAAAAAAAAAAAAAAAAAAAAAAAAAAAAAAAAAAACAGGCTGATAAATCACTAATCAGCTGATTAGTGCTGGTGAAGTCTTTATCGATGACATGATAAATGACATTTGCAATACAAATAATATTGGAAGTTAGTCGTGGATTGAAATTGAGCCTTTTCTTCATTTGAGTTTAACGTTGCTTTCAACTGCATGGTCATATCACGACGGGGGTGTTACCCTCCGTTCGCAGGAAACTTACAAACCTGCTACCCACATTAACCTCATCCAGCCTGGGTTGGGCCGGAGTGCCAGCATCACGAAGTCTTCAACTGACTGGAGGCTGGTGATCTTACGAGAATCGATGCATTCAACGTTGGCTTAAAGTAAGCCATGAATAATTAAAATAAATTGAATGTGGCCATTGACAAAAGCACCCTTAAGGCATGATTAACAGGCTAAGTTAGAAACTTACACTAGTCAGTAGTCAGAATGTGTCCTATTGCATACACACGTATAAAAATTATTAAATAGAAAGAACCTAAAGTGTGCCCATTAATTGCGTTCCAATTTTTTTTTTGTATAATAATCTAATTATTTAAATTTAATCACATACATATTAGAAATGACTAATATTAGAAATTTGTCGGAAGTAATTCAGTTGTTTGTGTAGAAAAAGTACTTACCTTGTAATGTATCTGAAACCTGTTGAAATCTAGAGAAGTTAGTTTACCTTTAATTTAATTGTACCAAACTTTAATGTAAATTATATGGCATTGTAATACTTTGTTTTCTTTGTGACTGCTCTTGTACAAATAATTGGTCATAATAAAATTGAAGGGTAAGTATATTATTTGTCAGAAATGAATATTGAACTAAAGTTGAATGGATAGCACTAAAAGAAATGGCCTGCGAAATTTTCAATGTTTATATGAATAAGAGAGAGTGTTAAGGTTTCAAAAAGGTAGATTTTTTCATTACATTGACGTAAAGGAAT
Source organism: Bactericera cockerelli (assembly GCA_024516035.1). Taxonomy (NCBI): domain Eukaryota; kingdom Metazoa; phylum Arthropoda; class Insecta; order Hemiptera; family Triozidae; genus Bactericera; species Bactericera cockerelli. Next base: position 16,504,144 of record CM044961.1, read on the forward strand.
TTTTTGAAAGTATAAATAAAAAAAAGATGTAAAAATTTCAATGTTCATTGATTGACTACACTAGTGTTGTTACTTATGGTCAATGAATTTGTTCAACCTACACTGATGCTCATACGCTTTCTTCCTTTGTCGCCGCCTAGTATGCTAAACACACTCATATTTCTCACATCTTTGAAATTATCTACTTCTCATTGGTTATAAATTATCTACTTCTCATTGGTTAAAAGTTATCTGTGTGGTCCAACCCTATTCTACGTGATGTAGTTATACCTTTCAGTCCTGCGAATATTGTGAAACACATTTCAAATAAACTTTGGAGGATACTTGCCTTGATAGGATAATCAAATCCGACAGCCCACACATAGAGGGGGGAGTGTTCGTGGAGGAACAGGAAGCGGTTTTTAGGTCGGTAATATTAAGAACAACATAAAGAAGTTACACCGATATGGGAGTTTATTTTTCGAGAAAGACTTGTGAAGACGCATGGTCGTCGAGATCAACACAGCCCTAGGCTAAACACACAACGAGTGAGGAAGCAGATGAATCAGTAAGTGTGGTTTTAGCAATGGTAGAGTAGGGGCAGGGGTTTGTACCATTTGGAAAGTGGCCTTTACATGTGGAACATTATGAATGTGGTATTTTGAAAATAATACCAATCTACTCTTACTGTGTCTTTTTTTGACAGTTATTATTTTTCAAGTCAAACTTTCAGCAAACAATATCATTTAAATAAAACCAACATAGGGGCCATTCCAAAATTTTCAGGGGATATTTGACTCATGAGATGTAAATAAGTAATTTTCCTGAAAAGAAATCTGATGACATTTCCTGTAAAGAAGATTCCTCGAACTTAATAAAAAAGTGTCATACACAGCTTATTTATTTTGTAGCCATGAAACAGAAGCTACTGTAGACACTTGTGGTCTGTATTGTAACTTGATCATACCCCAGTATGCCTCTACTCCGATGGGCGAGAAGTGACACATTATACTTTCCCAAAGGTGCTGGGTCAATATGATTGCACTAGATTACTAGAAGGTATCCCTTACAAACAACTATAACCAAATTTTGAATAAATTCTTTTGTTAGCTCTGGGGTTCGAACGCGGAAACTTCGGCATGGCAAGCGAGTAAGCTACCTGAGCTAATCGTGCGCTCTTCTTTTCTTTGGTAGTCTCTTTTTTCTTCTTCTCTCATGACCATACAGGTGTTGACCAATGGTTAGAACTCTGCAGAAATCCCAGAAATGTGAAGTTTGATTAGACTGCCCAAAAATTGGACTTCATTATAATAAAGTTGTTTATGGTATGCTAGTTCCAATGTTTTGAGTAATTAATAATTAGCAACATCTATTTTCGTTACATATATTGACCTCAAAGCATGAAAAAAAAAAACCCCTTGAGAAATTCTCTTGATGCAAAATAGGTTTGGAACGAAAATTCAAGTTCCATTTTCTGGGTTCTGAGATGAAATAGAAAAAATGACTTCTGCAATCTTTGGATATACATAGAAGTTATTTATCTGAAAGAGAAAATGCTGAAAAGAAATTGAGTGGAGTGAAGCATTTTTTTCCACAGGTGCGATTTGTTAACTTTGTCCTGAAAAACAAGCCTCTATTACACAGCTTTGATAGTTTGGTGATGGTTGAATATAATTAATTACATACAATACAAAGAGTTTTAACATACATGTTGAGATGGTAAATATATCAAACCAATTTTTTTTAATTTTTGAACACCATTATGTTATTTCTTTTTTACTGTGTAAGAAAGGCTTCGAAGTCTGAAAAAAAAAGAAGAGTAAACCAATTTTTCCTGAGTGAAATTTTCAAGACTGCCGGAAAAATAATGAACCCTGCAAAAGTTAGGAAAGAAAATTTTGTATCCACTCACACTAAAAAAATGGCTGAAAATCAAGATAAAAGTTGCCTTGGCATTTGACTGAAAAATAAAGACTTCAAAACCAGACAGACCACTTCAACTGAGAAGCAATGACACCAAAATGAGAACATCAATAATCATTGATTTGAACATGTTAGCTGAAAAAGAACACCCAAAACACAATGCTTTTGAAGATGAGCTAGAAAATAGATGCTGAAAAGAAGACACAGAAAACAATATCCGCTTCTCAAGGACGTACACTGAAAAGAAACCCCCAATAAGTCAAGCAATATCCTATAAAAGGAAATTTGGCAGAAAGAGAAAAAAATGAGAGCAAAGATCCAATAAGGAACCAGTAATCTGTTTTTCAGGACCTGGAATATACTATAGGTAAAAACTGAAAGAAAGAGTCCAAGAAAATAAGGTGCTTCTCAATATTCAACATACAAGAAAAGCTAGTCTACTCCTTCCAGACCAAGAAAAAGAAAGCTCAAATTTCCAAAATCTTTGTTAACAAACAGAAACTGAAAAGACTGGTGTTATCTGGACAGTTCTTCTAAACCTAAAGAGATGTGCTGTAGGAAATTAGAAAGAGACAACAGACTCTAGAACCAGAACTGATGTGGAAACAGGACCTAACTGAAAATTGGCTTTTTTTAACAGCCCTCTTATTTTTTATAAGGTAAAAAAAAGAAAAAAAATCCTGTCCTATTTTTATAAACTTGAAAGTAGACCAAGATTATTCTGTACATCAATGTTTTGTACTTGCAAAAAGACCATCTAATATAGACGAACCAATTTTCAGTTCCTAGATAATTAAATAAAATGATTAACCTTCTGTTGTTTGATAAAATGGAAAAGGAATCAAGTATTCTATATATACAGGGTGGCGCAGTGCGCATGACCACATTTGAAATTGTTGCCATGCGTTTAATATTTGAGTTAAGATATTGAAATAAAAAGTATTTTGTAGAAAAAATGTGGAAGTTTATTTTACATGAGTCAATTCTTGACGTATGAGAGATGATATCCGACAAATGACGTATTTGTCGACTTACACATTCTTCGAGACGCTCCCTGAAGTTGTGCATCACGTTCACCAACTTTTCGTCAGCAATTCGAGCGATTTTACGGCGGATAGAGTCATTCAGGTCAGCAGGGGTACGAGGTTCGTCGACAAAATCTTTGGCCTTTAGATATCCCCATACAAAAAAATCACACGGAGTGAGGTCGGGTGAGCGTGGCGGCCACAGCACGTCACCATTCCGGGGAATCACTCGACCGGGAAAAATTTGACGCACACGATCCATGGACACTCTTGTCCATGGATCGTGGATTCCTGAGGAGATGTTTTTGAACGTGATGCACAACTTTAGCGAGTGTCTCGAAGAATGTAAGTCGACAAGTACGTCATTTGTCGGACATCATCTTTCATACTTCAAGAATTGACTCATGTAAAATAAACTTCCACATTTTTTCTACAAAATACTTTTTATTTCAATATCTTATCTCAAATATTAAAAGCATGGTAACAATTTCAAATGTGGTCATGCGCACTGCGCCACCCTGTACATCAATAAATAGTACCTGGAAAAGAACATTCTAGGGGAGGTGGACCATTCTTTTGTAACCTAAAAAGATATGTATGTAAAAAAAATAACCTGGATGGGAAAGAAAATTATGTTCTCATAAAGTCCATTTCACAATGTGAGGAATGCACTCTAAATACCTAGGAGGCTGAAAAAAAGACCATCCCTCTGAAAAATTAAACTTAATCACAAGGTCCATTCTCCAATGTGATGAATCCACCCTAAATACCTATAGGAGGCTGAAAAAAAAAACCCACCACAACCCTCTGTAAAACAAGGAAAATAAAAATCTCAGGCAAGAAGCTTCCCGGTTTGAATCTTGAATGCCATTAATAGAGATTTTCTATTCCATTGTGCTGATCACCCTAAATTCCCTAAAACAAAACAAAAATGAATTAGTGAATGGTCTATGAAATGATAGGTACCTCGAGAATTGTCTAAAGTAAATTATTTTAAAAAAAACTTTGATTCCAATCAATGTGATGTTAAGTATCTATTCATTTTCAAATTTCATAGTGTAGTGCAGATAGCCTAAAAATCCTAATGGGAGTGTTTGAAGATTTAAGAATTGAATTTTCTTAATTTATGCTACCTTGGGAGGAGATCATAATTTAAAAACCATTTTCTACCTAAGCATCTCACTACATAAACTACCAAGGAAACTACTGAAAACAAACCTGATAATCTTAAATACTTTATGGACAGTAATATTCAAGAATTAAAAAATATAGTTTTTATGGAGAGATAAAGATACTTCTCATAGCAAATAGCACAAAGTAGGCAAGGACAACGGCTTTTGGAGGCCTGTAGCGGGTGAGAATTCCTTTGCTGCTTTCAGCTAGTAACCATGTATTAGTAAATCCATTTGTTTGTCCATAAATACATAGATAGAGTATACTTGGATTCTTTTCACAAAACCAACCTGTTTTCTCTGGGATGTTGAGTATTTTAAAATTGAAAGTAAAATGCATACCTGATCCTCATTTAAATAGTTGGGAAGACCACCAATGAAAATCTTATGGGGTGAATCGGGTACCACAGTGCTGATAACACCAGCTGAAAATAAAACAAAGATAACAATAGTAAGTTTAGTTATGGAACAAAGTTGTGATAGTAACAACTGTTACTTCTGAATGGCATTCTTTTAATAATAAAGTAAACCAAATCTTGAAAAATAAATTATTCTACAACAGAACTTGGAATATGCATAGTAAGATAAAGAAAATTGCTGAAGGAAAAGAAGTGTATAACTTTATGTGGGAAAATTCAATTTAATAACTCCTTCTGAAAAAAATCTGGTGTAAACATCACACGACTTTCCTTATCCTCCAAAAAGAAGTCGAATTCCGCCACTGGTGACTCAACGGTAACGGATAGTTAAAAATCAGTGCCAAATTCGTAATCAGCACCTTAAAATCATTGGATTTGATATGTCGCAACCCCCATCTAGGGTAAATAATAAAAAAGTTAGTCCAAGCGGGTCCCCCCAAAATACCGGTAAATTGGGGCCGGGTTCCAAAAAGTTCAAGATATCAAAAAAATGATGAGAATACACCCTATTATTTTTTTAATCCGAGAAAATGTTGTTCGCTAACTTTTTTTGTATCTTTAACCAATTCAAAGAAGCGGCGGTTGCGGCCAATATTTGCGGCCCTGCGGCCGCATTTTGCGTCCGATTTCAACCAAAAGTTTCGTGGTTCGTTTGGTGTATAAAACTAATTTGCATACCAAATTTCAAGTCTATAGCTCTTACCGTTCTCGAGATATCCTGTTTACACACACACAGACAGACGCACGGACCAATGGCTGAAAACAACTTTTTTGGTATCCTGAGGCTATGATTCGTCCAGAAATGTGAAAAACTGGGTAGGTCAAATTTTCGACGAATACAATACTTTCCTTATTATAGGATAAGGAAAGTAAAAATTAATAATAATAAGAAAAACTACAAATAACAGATGAAAAAAATCTTTTAGTCACAAATAAGAATAATGGAAGTACAATTAGAATCTGATTCAGAAAAAGAATTAGGAAAGTGAGTAGGGAATTACCTAGGATAAGTCCTTCTTGACATTTGAAGACAGATACTGGAAAAATAAATTTATATAGGAAAACAATTAGGATAAGGATAGGAGCATATCATTTTCTGTAAGTGGCATTGTGTTTTAAAGAAGGAGACATTGGCTATAAGCTTGAGGAGTAAGTAACTAGAGGGGAAAATCTTCATACATGTTTTTTACTTCTATGAGATTGAATATGATTCACATGCATATGCTCAATAATAATGATAATGGTGATGAAAGAACACACAAATTCTTTACTATTGAAATATTGTGGATGAAAAATGATAGTATCAAATCAAGTATAGCAAGCTTTCATCTAACCTGGTACAGCCACAGATGTGTTATCTGTCTGTCCTGGCATTGGCTGATAATCATGAGGTCTTCGGATCTTCAAACTCTGACCCTTGAAGTTAATGCCATCAAATGCCATGGCTTGTGTGGTTTCATCAATTGAACGGAACTCAAGGAAAGCAAAATTCTTATCCAGATTGATCTGACAGGCAAGAACTGGATTACCAGCAGCCTGAGCTAGACCAGACAGGTGCATTTGTTGATTGAAAAATTCCATCATTTCATCCTGAAAAAAGGAAAAAATTGGGTATAGTGATTGATGGTTGATAATTTTAAATGATATTTAACTAACAATTATAGATTTTAATTTATATTTTCAATGCTAATATGTATGCTTTAACAACAGTATATTATGTTACCGTTGATATGTGAACTAAGGAAATAATTATTAGAATATGGAGTGAATTTCAATTCTGTGTGTGTAAGTGGAAACACCTCATAACATAACACGAAAAATATAACTTTGGACTTTCCATCCATTCCAATATAAGTGATTCTATCAGTTTCATGGAGAAATTTTAGAATGTAAAATTGTAGCAGCTATAAAACCAAAAACCAGAGAAAGAACAATTTAATTTTGTGTAAACCTGATCAAAGAGACTAACTGTTATTTCAAGGTTCGAATATCTAAGAGAGACTACTTACTTCAGTAACTCCAAATGGTATGTTTCCTACATAAAGTCTTCTGGCTTGTCTTGTGATGGTTGATCCGACAGCAGGTAGAGCTGCAGCCGCTGCTGCTGCTGCCATGCTAGACTCAGGTATGGGCACAGTTGCAGCAATCTGTCCAGCAACTGCAAAAGAAAATACAAGTTAGTTATTAAGAACTTGTCCTTCGACATATTTCTCAAATATAAAAATGATTCAAGAGTAGAACAACAAATAAATACTATTGACATGTGAAAATACCATTAATGTAAAAAGGTAGGCTCTGTACCCATGAAAAAATGATGCTGATCTCTAAACAGAAAAGAGGAATTATTTGTTATCAGGTTCATATTAGAAATCCAAGTAATGTTAGGTATACATACACTCACCGGCACAATTAACCGACCACTTCCTGTTTTTCCATTTGACTCCATGTATTTCCGTACGGTCTAAATTTAACTTAACTTTTTTTGTAGATAAAATTTTCTAGGTATTTTTCTTTCGATAGAAAACCAACAGTACGGAGGTCAATACTGACCAGAAGAAACATGTTTAACTCAATCAGTCACTTTTATTTTGATAGAAAACAAACGGTATGGAAATTTATACTCCATAGAAAGAACATTTTTTAAATTAATGTATAAAACTTTGATGACTGGAAAGGTTAAACATGTTTTTTCTGCTCAGTGCAACCTCCGAACTGTTGGTTTTCTATCTAGAGAAAAATACCTTGAAAATTTTATGTACAAAAATAGTTAAGTCAAATTTAGACCGTACGGAAATACATGGAGTCAAATGGAAAAAACAGGAAAAGGTCGGTTAATTCTGCCGGTGAGTGTATGTAACAGAAAAGAGGAATTATGGTTTTGAAAAAAATTCAACAACCTATCTAATTAATATGCAGTGTTGAATGTGTAATTATTTGGCTATCCTAGCTGAACACTCAATATCTTCTGCAATGATACTAACTGTACAACAAAACATCTACGGGGAATTTTTTAATATCTACTGACCTGTGGGATGAAGAACAGCCCCTGGTTGTTCGCCTTGCATTTGTTTGTACTGCACAGGAGTCACATGTTCAAATCCTGGAGGAGGCACATCCCAGTACAGAGAAGGCTTCCTACGTCTTGACTTAGTCTTGTCTCTTGGGGGAGAACGACTACGGGACTTGGCAGCACGCTTCTTATCCCTACTGCGGGATCTGGAACGGCCTCCTCTACTCCTAGATCGCTTCTTATGATCACGAGAGCGAGAGCGACGTCTTCTGTCACGCTCTCTGTCCTTGTCTCGGTCTGAAAGAGTATGAGGAGGGAAATAAGGCTTGTACCAAAGTTAGAAGCTGACAGAGAAATATTATTAGAGAGTTAAGTACCAAGGTAACTGGTAGAAATGTTTAGGCATAATGGATTAGAGTTTATCTATTCACGATTTGATGAAGAAATAATATCTATGTAATAAGTAAATTGATGATCAAATTACCTTCACCCATTGATGCCGACTTCAGTAAGATTTGCTTCTTTAAGATACACTTGTAACTCGCGAGTGGACGGCAAGATAAAACTTATGGACTAGTGAGAGTTCCTCTGACGACCCTAGGAACTAATCAAAATAATAGTAAGCAGAATTTTCCGGGATAAAAAGCCAAAAGTCGTAGCTTTCTTTGGATATGGACACTTGCGACAGGCGAAATTGAAAATTTAAATTCAAAATGGAAAATTGAAAAATCCATTTGTTTTGTTTGGTTTTACCGACTCTAAAATACGAGCAGCAAATATGAAAATCGGAACACAAAAATCTGTTGATCTCAGAACTCACAAAAAAATCGCTATTTTGTTTTTGACGTTAAGTTAAACGTTTAAAAAAAGTATTTTATCCATAGGAGTTTTCTCAAAAACGGTCTATACTATAAATAACTTTACTTTACTGTTTTACTATAAATCGTCAAAATAGCTTAAGATAATTTTATTACAACAAAACTATGATAAAATCTCTAACGTTTCAAAGATATTATCATACAGTAAAACCTCAACCTGGAAATAAGAGAATCCTTCATACAAGATCAAGATCACAATTTTCAGGTCCGATTTACCTATATTATAAGGTAAAATAACATCTTTATAAGAGATAAAAATTCTTGGGTTCTCATAATTATGTCCATAGGTTCGACTGTATCTAAAAGTGCTTGACAATGTTGAGTTAACATCCCGTCGTGATTTGACAATGATGTTGTAAGCGAGGTTGAACCAAAAAAAGTTAACATTGATATGCGTTAATATCGTTAATATCCTATATGTAGATTTAGAAATATCCATTAGTGCGGCAGTCCGCACTGTGCAGTGGTAGCTAGGGTCAATTTTTTTGTCGGTTTGGCTCGCTAGTCGGTGTGATCAAAATTTTGTACCAAATCTGTTTAGGTTAATAATTAAACATAGAGGTACCTACTCGTATTTTTAACCTTTTGCACTCCAATGAAAAAAAATTGGAACTGCCCATACGGTCCAGTGCATGTCCCACATGCAACCATAGTAACGCCGCTACACTCCAGTATAAAATTCACAAGAACAGTCCTTAAGGTCCAGTGCATGTCCCACATGCAACTATTAATAACGCTCTTACGGTCCAGTGCATGTCCCACATGCAAGATTTCCCTCCACTTTATTCGATTTCATTTTATATTTTCCTTTAATTATCAGCCTATCAGATTTATTCTAGTCGATTCGTGATATTCCGTAGAATATTTACGAACAAGTCTAAAGTGTCTAAAATGTAAGCCGGCTGTGTAAACAAACATTATTATCAGTGCAACCTGCGGAAGGTTGGTTCAGAGTAGTACCTGTTCTATCGTCTTTATTTCTGTGATAAAAATGTCTAAAAGAAAACTGTATAGTTTTATAGGTAAAGAAGAAACAAAGAAAATTCAACATTTAATTTGTGGTAAGTAATTTATTTTCTTTATATGTTTATTTGAGGGTCAAAGATACCTCTGCAAAGTATATCTCTGTCTCTTTCTAGCACACTTGTTGACTTGAGTTAGACAAAGATGGATGATGTGTGATACAGGGTGGCGTTGTTAGCATTGATTTCACGACCCTCTTCAACACATTGTCTTTTTGTACTTCCACTACCTACCTTTTTTTAACAGTGTTTTATACCTAATTATTTACCCATTTTTAGCTCCCATATCGCTAATTGGGGATCTATTGTTCTTTTTACAAAGTCAAAAGTTTGGGTCGTCTACAAACACCCTGTATACGAGGTCTGTGATTTGAAAGAAAAAATCTACTGGACCGTAGCGCTTCGTTTCTTTCCGAAACAACTCGACCTGATGAACAAACAAAACAATGCATGTGGGACATGCACTGGACCTTAAGGACTGTTCTAGTGAATTTTATACTGGAGTGTAGCGGCGTTTCTATGGTTGCATGTGGGACATGCACTGGACCGTAAAAGGTTAATAATACATATTAGTTATTTTATTTTTGTAACACTCAACAAAGACAACAGATTTATAGACCAAAATGTGAAACCCCAGATTGCAAACTTGTAGTTTGTTTTTTAGAAATTTTACATTGGCGGCAATTTTTTAAAATATTCCCAATATTACCATGAGCATGTAATTTTTTTTTACTTCTTGTTTTTTTCCTTTCATATTCGAGTGACACATAATTTTTAAGGTAAAAAGTACTTGAATTAAGCAAAACCTTCTTCTTTATCTATTTATCAATGGAATTATAACTATTGATGACTACGTTCAATAAATATTGAAGAAAATATGGCAGGAATAAGTGATTTCAAAAGTGTTGTTTCAACTGTGCTGAACAATTGGACAGGCCTCAAGGTAATCTCTTGTAATCTTATCTATCTGAAATTTCTGATAACAAAGTATTGTAACAGTTCCGCCTTGTGACAACCCACAGAACCTATTCAAATATTTGTCTGAATATAAGAATAATATAGAGTATATGAGAAGTTCAAATTTGTTGTGCATTTTCTTTACCTATCTCTATGTTAGCAAGCAAAACACAAGTATGGTGCTAAATTCTTATGAAGATTCACATTATATCTGTACAGTTTGACCCTAAAATTTAAATGTTCTCTTACTTTCAGATTGCCCTAGAAAATGGTATGGGTGGACCTCCATCAATTACAAGGCAAAAATTATACAATTTGATAGATGCGGTTAATGACATTTTAGCCCACACAAGTAAGTTTTATATTTAGAAGGTAAATGAGCAAAGTAGATTCCTGCATCATCTTTTTATCCAGTGAGGTGAAGACTTTGTGATGCTGGCATTCTGGCCCAACCCAGGCTGAGTAAGGTTAATGTGGGAAGCAGGTTTGTGAGTTTCCTGTGAAGTTATGACATACCGTTGAAAATGATATTGGACCCAAATTAATAAAAAAATAAATCTTTAGAATATTTAACTCCTTTTAAATCCAATGCATGATTTTTTTAATGGAAATAGGTATCAGGTAATGAATCAACAGTATTTTTTTTTCTTTTTTTAAGATAAGTGTTTCACTGCCTTTTTTATTTTTTTGTCAAGAAACAGCAGCTAGATGCTTGTGGTCTGTGTTGTAGCTTGCATATCCAGTTGTATGCCTCTCATCTGATGGGTGAGAATTGACACAATATTACCCATTTAGGTGGTGGGTCAACACAATCACACTGGGTATCCCTTATAAACAACTGTATCCTAATTTTGAATACAATTTTTTGTAAGCATTTTTCTCTCATTTTATTCAAGTAGTAAATACAACACAGGTAAATATACATACCCATCCTCTAATAACATTATTTATAACTATGCGGTCAAATATTCAAATATACAAGAGAAAAAAAAATCCAAGCATTGGGTGAGATTAAATCTAATGATCACAAATGCCAGTTTTGAGATGACTGTAAGGACAGGCCCATTGGGTGATGCAAGACTTTATGCTCACCCCTTAATATGATTTGATGATACAGTTTATGTTAAACTCTACCACTCAACAAAAGCTAGATAAAACCTTTTTCCTGCATTTCAGAAAACACATCCAGCATAGAATGGGAAAGCATAGCAGACACTCTAGCAGATTTCCTAGATGAACAGATGGACATTATTTTTGAAGACAATTCTCCCGATGAGGTGGCTGTCCAAATTGTTGATCTGTACAAACTCTTTCTTCTTCCTAGTCATGTAGAGCTACTGAATGCTATCAATCAAATGAAATACCAGAGCCCCATTGTTAGTGATATCCTCCATGTGAATGTTCCTGTGACAGAGGTAGGTACTTCTTTGTATCTGAGTATTTTTATATGACTTTAAATGCTTATAGGCGATTCATTTTTAAGACTTTCTTTTAGTTTTAAAGAAGTAGTTTGTCAAGCAAATTTTGAAAAGAGAAGGGTGATTCTGCCTTTTTGTCTTTTAAATCTACACATTTTTAAGACTTTCTTTTAATTTTAAAGAAGTAGTTTGTCAAGCAAATTTTGAAAAGAGAAAGGTGTTTCTGACTTTTATCTTTTAAATCTAATTACTGGGATGGATTTACACTTTTTTCTCACTTCTTACAAGTTTACTAATCTTAGCTTTATCTAAAAAAATTTTTACTATATTCTTACACAAATTATACTACAACAGTAAATTTTCAACTGTTTATTTGTGTTTCTTATGGACCAGAATGATATCTAAAAAAATTAACAGAAGCCTTCTGATCATATTGGGTATTCTTCTTTAAGTTATTGGTATCTTATTTCTGAGAAATTTCTAATATTCGAAATTCGAAGAATTGTGTTTGTTTTTGTAAAAAATAATATTATTTTGCTCCGATTTCAATTTTTTTACACATATATTTTTACTTTCCTTATCTTATAATAAGGAAAGTATTGTATTCGTCGAAAATTTGACCTACCCAGTTTTTCACATTTCTGGACGAATCATGGCCTCAGGATACCAAAAAAGTTGTTTTCAGCCATTGGTCCGTGCGTCTGTCTGTCTGTCTGTCTGTCTGTCTGTCTGTCTGTCTGTCTGTCTGTCTGTCCTGTCTGTCTGTCTGTCTGTCTGTCTGTCTGTAAACAGGATATCTCAAGAACGGTAAAAGCTAGAAACTTGAAATTTGGTACACAAATTAATTTTATACACCAGACGAACCACGAAACTTTTGGTTGAAATCGGCCGCATTCTGCGGCCACAGGGCCGCAAATGCTAGCCGCAAGCGCCGCTTCTTTAAATTGGTTAAAGATACAAAATTTTTTAGAGAACAACATTTTCTTAGATTAAAAAAATAATAGGGGTCTATTCTGATCATTTTTTTGATATCTTGAACTTTTTGGAACTCGGCCCCAATTTACCGGTATTTGGGGGGGACCCGCTTTGACTAACTTTTTTATTATTCATCCTACATAGGGGTTGTGACATATCAAATTCAATGATTTTGAAGTGTTGATTACGAATTTGGCATTGGTTTTTAGTTATCTGTTACCGTTGAGTCACCAGTGGCGGAATTCGACTCTTTTTTGGGGGATAAGGAAAGTCGTGTGATGTTTACACCAGATTTTTTTAGTTTTATATACGAGGTACGTCCGGAAAGTAAGGGGACAGTTGTCGTAGGGATTGTTAGGAATGTCTTTTTTTCAAGGTTGACATACCTACTTGTAGGGGAACTCCTAACGGTCACAATGAGCCCTTGCCCATATCAGTTCATTGAAAAATGTCGTCGCAGGAGCCCGTCGCGTCAACCTCTACAGGTGCTGTTCGCTCCACCTACCGCAGTTGCGAGATTCGGGCAGTTTATCACTTTGCGTAGGAATTCAGCTGCTGAAATCCATCCTCAGCTACTGAAAACCTATGGACCTGAGGTGATTTCACGTTCCAAGGTTTTCAAGTGGGTTAAGAAGTTTAAAGAAGGTCGCACAAACACACACGATGAAGAAAGAAGAGGCCGTCTGTCCTTTCAGAAGAACTTGTGCAGCAAGTCAATGAAAAAGTCGCAGAGATCGTCGTGTGACTCTCAAAACCGTATTCCTCTGACCTGGCGTCCTCGGATTTTCATCTGTTCACGAAACTGAAGGAGTTATTGGCTGGAAAAAGGTTTTTTCGGCGACGAGGAGGTCAATGAGACTGTGGAGAAGTGGCTGTTGGAGGTGGAGCGGAGCGTGTATGACGAAGGCATAAAAAAGTTCGGACCCAAGATGCAGAAGTGAGTGGAGCTTGTCGGTGATTATGTGGAGAAATAAAGGACTATATTTGGAACTTACCCTGTAAATTTTATGAAAATATATGCATTTTTCAAGTTTTAACATCAATTGTCCCCTTACTTTCCGGACGTACCTCGTACAAGATAAAACCAAGCAAGGGATTGATGAAACAAAACAATTTTCTTTATACTTAATATAGAATTAAAGTATTATACACACATTTTGTAGTAATGTGTATCATGCCTTCAAGTACTTGTACATACTCGTACATATCATTTTATTTATATTAAACATATGTATAATAAGTATAGTTGAGTACATTGGTAGTATTATCACAAAATATTGTTGTGGCTTGTGCTGTTAGTAATGAATTTCTGTATTTCACTTACTTCCTCAGCATGATGAAGACGAAGATGATGACAAGTCCATGGATTCTGAGGAACCCACAACTCCTGAACCAGTTGATGGGTGGACAGTGGTGAAGAGGAAGTAATGCAAAGTGAGTCTGATCATCACAATACTTTCTCTATAATCAAAAGAGCATTCCTTGGAAAACACAGATCCAGTTTGTTGTGGGAGGCTGCAAAGCTTTTGAAATACATAAAAGTATATATTTCAACTGTCAGAGAGTGAAAAATAAAGTATGACATAGTTAGTTGCTAGTTACAAATAAATTGTATGATATAGTTACTAGTTACATACATGAGAGGGATATAAAAAGAGATTAAAATAAAAATTTAGGAAGGATGATAATTGAATTGGAAAATTTAATATTTCTGTAAATCTTTACAGATTTTCTTCTCAAACAATGTCTCTTAATTGAAACAACGATTTAATTTTGTATCAATTTTCCTTTTGGTTCAAATAAAACTCATTTTTATCTGATACCTGTGACTTGCAGTATGTTACAGATTGATATATAGAGAGAATATCTATTGCAGCTAGTAACTTTGATTCCAGATTGCTGGTTGTAACTCAAAATTTTACCCATAGAGATTCAATTGGTGACTGTGCTCAAAAATGGTCACTTACATCTTGCCTCAGACCTATTGTTTGATTGTCATCAGGCCCAAGCTCTGGGCGTCCATACAATCCTTCTACCACCAGGTAGTTAGGTATTTGTACTTCTATAGACAAAAAAATCTGTTCTTTTTTTATCTCTTTGTGTAGAAAAGAAACATTACAAAATTTCACCAACAACAAAAATGTATCTCATTTTTTTTTAATTTTGGCTGTAGAGTATTAAACTTATAGTGTATGAATGAATTTGTCAAATTTGAAATTGAACTATTTATTTCATACTTATTCTTTTACTGCATTTATAATAATTTTTCTTCAAAGTAATAACACTAGGTCTTGTTTTGTTGTTGATTCAGAAATGTCTAATTTAAAAACAAAGCTCTGTGGATAATATATTGTGACATATTTACTTATAAATCTTTTTGTTTTGGATTTTCTCTACAGAAAAAATATTTCAATATTAGACAAATCTATCAAATGTAGGTATGTGAATTTTTTCATCTCTATTATTTATAATTATGTTAAATATTGGAATATTTTTTTCTACTTATATTCAATTTGGATTCCCATTTGATCAAGTTGATTAATCAGAAATCCAAGATATGCAATTTTTGAACTTTCATAAGTGCAACTTTTAGTACTTTCCATCATTTAATTGCTCAAAATAAACTGGTGTGACACCAAATTACTTTCCTTATCACTTCGAAAGAAGTCGAATTCCACCACTGGTGACTCAATGGTAGCAGCTAGCTAAAAATTAATGTCAAATTTGTAATGAGCAACTCTTGGGTGAAAAATAAAACAGATAGTCCAAACCGGACCCCCCAAAATACCGGTAAATTGGAGCCGGGTTTCAAAAAGTTGAAGATAAAAAAAAAAAAAAAAAATGATTAGAGTAAATCCCTTTTATTTTTTATTCAAAGAAATGTTGTTCTTTAACTTTTTCGTATCTTTAACCAATCCAAAGGAACGGCCCTTGCGGCCGGTTTTTCGGCCCTGCGGCCGTAGAGTAAGAAATTTTTTATTGCAACCAAAAGTTTCGTAGTTTGTGTGGTATATAAAATCAACTTCCATACAAAATTTCAAGTTTCTAGCTCTTACTGTTCACGAGATATCGTGTTCACACACAGACAGACACACGGACGCACGTACCACTGGCCGAAAACAACTAAAACAACTTTTTTTTTGTTATCCTGAGGCTATGATTCGTCCAAAAATGCGAAAAACTGGGTGGGTCAAATTTTCAACGAATAGAATATATTCCTTATTATAGGATAAGGAAAGTAAAAAAATAAAATAATAATAATAATACTGAGCTGTTGTTAGAATTAATGAACATACCTACTATGTTAAAGTCATTTAGCATATTTAGACTGTCAACATTGGGCAGTTAGTCCTATTTTAATTGAAAGAAAAGGATGGTGTGGACAAGACTAGCTCTACTTCAGAGGTTAAATCAGCTATACTATTATCAATGTATGATTAGTTATGTACTATCATATACCTTACACTCTGCCGGGCTGTCTCTTTGTATAGGACGTTCTTCACACCCCGGCCGAGGTGTTTGATTATCATGTATCTTTCTACTATTTGAATGTGCAACTTTAGTAGATAATAGTATATTATTCACATTATTTGTGCAATATACCCTTTGCTTTCTCGCAATGGCGGTACTGTGGCTCATGGACCCTGTAACAAAACCATTCCAACTGTTCCCGGATACGAACCCGGGTATCCTACACTCTGCCCCCTTGACTACTGCTAGAAAAATATAGTATTTCTTGCTAAATCACCACCCTTGATCAAACTTTGTTTATATTTCATTAATTATACCTTTTGACTGCACCTGTATATAAAAAATTGTAAATAAAGATTGATCTAAATTGTTGAATAATAAAGGGCGCATTGGCTGATGTATGGGTAACGGGACAGAACTAAAATAATAAAAATAAATATATTTTTTTTTTTTTAAACAGCAGTAGGTAAACAATACCCTGTCTTAATTGTCTTGATATCAGGTGTTTTAAATTGATAAGAAAGCAATATATTTTTAGCAAAATAAGAGAAAGGTGCTAGAAAAAACCGACGTCATTCGCGTCGTTTCGAGAAAATCTAGAACACTTACTCAGCTTTAACAGTAATAGTGTGGGGCTGTTGCTAAAAATTAAAAACAATGAAAAGCTCACTTCTAGTCGTCAATCATTTTTTACTAGAGAAGTAAATGAGATAACTGAAGAAATTGAAAGGTGGCTCGTCTTATTATTTCAAAATTAAAATGGAGAGTGTCTCTTTATTTATTAATTTTATTTGAGTATGTGACCACATAATAATAAGACTCTGAGAGTTAGGTGGTAGAAAATGGTTTGAACATTAACCTCGCCTAGTGGTACTTTCCACTGAAGAGTATTATTTTTGTATTTCTAGACTTATTTGACAAATTTCACATATTTATGAAACTTGAGAAAAGATCAACGTGAAGTTTAAAATGTTCTCTGAAAACCCTGGAAAGAGCACTTATGGCCCCCAAAGTGTGACGTACAATGAAAAATATCACATGGTTATTATTGAAAAGGTCTCTAAGAGTAAATTTTCCATTTGTTGTCCAATATATAAAATGGGTATTTTAGGTTTCCCTAGGACCCTTAATAGCTCTTCAAAAAGGAGGTGTTAATTATACTGAAATTTAGATCTTGAACGGCCATGACTCCATCTAAGGAAGCGGGGGTTTTTTTTTAGTACCAAAGGACTGGTATTTTATGAACATAAGAAAATTAATAAAACCAGTAGTTAGTCGAACCAGAGTCTCAGAAAACAATAATGCTTGGGGAAAATGCTTAATGTGGGCTCAACCAATTTACAAAAAAAAACCCAAAAACAAATCACAAATTATGTTACTGTTTAAACGCGTTCATACAGTTTCCTCTTTGCATGTAATAGTTATACAGAACGAAGCTTGCAATTGTGGGAAGTGCAGTAAATCGAGAAAAAAATAAATAAATATGTTCATAATACATTATTATAAAATTGTCCAGTAACGCTTAAACAACTGGCCCTTACATGGGGTTTCGAGACAAATCTAGTGTTTTCTTCTGTTTATTATTCACAGTCCAGAATTAAAAAGCCATTAAGTCTTTTGTTTCCTCGTAAAAAAGTCTCGTAATAGCATTGCAAGTTTCACCTGTGAGTGCCGAAACTAGCCAAAGCAGAGGTTTATCCTTTTATAAAATTTACATTTTATTTTTATTATATTTGTGTTAATCACTTTTGTGATATCACAACTACTCAAAATCGCTCTACTAAATCTACGCTGAAACCGGAACTTGAACCACCGACCTTCACGTTACAAGTCCGCCGCCTTATCGATCTAGCTACTGAGGTCGGTGTTCATTTTGTAAATAATATACCTACCTTCATTTTTAAATACATGGTCATTTATAAAATTCTAATTATTTTGATTTTCCATAGACAGGGTACCCATGACAGAACCCGCGTTTCCTCTCTGTATGCCCAGGCTGGTCTTCTAGTTGGGGAAACAGCAGGCTCTACATTATCAATGTACTATCAAAAGTTAAAGACCATGCTGCTTGACATTAAATACAGTTTGAAAATCCGATGGATGGGTATGGGTAATACTCGGAAGTATTAATATTATGAAAAACCTAATTAATTAGCTCAATAAATTATTAACTGAGTAGAGCACATTTTTAATATCTGATACATTACTTGCGATAGTATTTTACTATCGGAATTTATTTTATATATAATAGCGTTTTTAATATTTTACATACAATAGTAGCGTTATGGGGACCTTGCCCAGCTGTTTAAGAATGGAGGAGGTTTTTCATTTGTAATATTTTAGAAAAAAAAATGTTTTATATTGTTTTATTATTAGAATGATGATGTTCGATATAGTGTTCTAAATAATAAAACAACTTATTACTCTACTCGTTACGTCGTTTTCGAGACAAGCAACTAAAAAATTACGAAGAGTAAACTTGCTGAAAAATTAACCTGTATTGTGCTGCGCCTTTGCAACGGACTTTTGTTCTCTAGATGACGTCACGGTTAATTGATTACGGATCAGGTATAAATAGAAATCGGTGACATGCTTGATCACAGTAAACAGACGCATACAGTGACCATCTTTGTTTCGTGACTTAAGTGACCATCTTTGTTTCGTGACTTAAGTGACCATCTTTGTTTCGTGACTTAAGTGACCATCTTTGTTTTCTTACAGTGTTTTTAAACCATCAAAATCTTTTTGATTTAATTCATTGTTGTAAAAAAGTTAATCAAGTGTTTCTCTCCATATTTACCACAAGAAGTTTTGTGTTAACACACTTTTAGACATCCAAAGTGTTGTTTTGATCATGTAAGTTATATTTTTTATTAAAAATGTAGTATATCTCACCTTCCCTAAGCTTCTGAAATTATACCATGTAAATCATTATTTAATTCGAAGCACTTTTTTTTTTTTTTTTTTTTTTTTTTTTTTCAAAAACGCTTTTTGATATTGTATCCAGGGGAATGTCATAAGTCATAAGAATTCAATTTGGTACCAGAATGATTTTTCCAAAATTAATATATTGTAAGTTACATAATTAATATTATTTATGAAAGTGACCTTGAAGTCGCATCCCACAATGACTCATACGATATTTCTTCATATTTAATTTCCAGTCATTGTGTAGGTACATACTGGTGAAAATATAAAAATAAAATCCTAGGGTTTAACTTTGTCTAAAAATAAAATTAACAGCTTGTTCTTCCTCACTAAACGATCTCATCTCGCACAGGTACTTCCCCATTCTCTTAGTCCTCCTCTTCTTCCACACCACCCTATCTTCCTCCTCCTCTCTCCTCCAGCGATCTCTATTCAAACTTCTACCATTTGAAGATCAACTCCAAATACTATCCCGATCCGGTCCGATACCAGCTCGGATGAGACGATCCTTGGACACAGCTTTCATGGAGCCGATACAAAACCTGACGGCGGAACTGATAGAGCCTGCGTTCAACTTATCCGCCGCGGAACAGGACTTCTTCCGCCTTCCCACATCCGAGTTCCACGAGAGGATAAACAACCAGTTCGAGAAAGTGCAGAAAAGGGTTAGTGTTTCCTTATTTCTTTCTCTTGTTTCTATTACCTACTTCTAAAATTTTGCATTGGGTCACTCACATTTCTAATATTGTAGATTAGGTTAGATTGTTGATTTTTCCGAACAGAGGGCTATTTTTCAACATTCATTTTTTTTATATAATCATTATTACTTTCATTAGAATAAATTTATTTCATATTGTACTGTCAACGAAATAATCACCTTTTGCCAGTTCATCAGAAAAGCAATACTTTGTTGACTTGGAAATAGAGGATAGTACCTACTTCGAGAGTGAACCTTTTTTGTAGAGAACTTGGATTTTGAAAATGCACCTTCTTTTAAAAACAAGTATGCAGCTTAACAAACATTCAATTATTGGTGTTCCAAATGGGATATTTTGCAAAGTAATCAATTAGCTTACCATAGAATGAAAGGTGCTCTTTCTAGGATACATATTGGGATTTCTTGCGTTGCATGCGACTCTTGTTTACCTTAGCTTAGCATTAAACTATACGTGGTTTCCTCAGGTTTTCAACGAGTCTCTGGCTAGCATTCAGAACGATCTTGACCGGTTCAACACCAGTCATCTCAAGGAAGAGAACAGAGTGAGAGAACTGCATGAGAAGCGGCCGGGATATGAGAGAAAGGAGGAGACCTACAAGATACCGTCTAAAGATGGAGTACGCATCGTCCGCAAAGGTAAGCTATCTTTGAGATTGAGGGCATCCTTGGCTTGAAATTTCCATAGCAACATTTATATCTTCTGAGGAAAGAAGAGATCTACAGGTTACCGTCCAAGGATTGACTGTAAAGGTAAGTCGCTGAGTAGAATCCATAAATTCTCATCAAATTTTATATGTTCTATCTCATTATGAATCGGTAGTTGACCGTTAAAG
The DNA here is from genome assembly GCA_024516035.1 of Bactericera cockerelli. NCBI lineage: Eukaryota > Metazoa > Arthropoda > Insecta > Hemiptera > Triozidae > Bactericera > Bactericera cockerelli. Next base: position 16,524,872 of record CM044961.1, read on the forward strand.
CGCTTATCTAGAAATCCAGATACATGAATTTTTTAGCCATCCCAACCAATATACGACGAAAAATCCAAAAGTTAGTTCAGAATTTGGATACAATGTGATATTAAAAAAACTGCTAGATGGACGCGACAGTATACAAGGTACATTCTGTTATGTTTTATTTCCAGGTCTGAAAAAGTATAAGGACCACATGGAAAACTGGGTGGAGCAGACGTTTGTCCACAAGCCCCAGACCCTGGTCAGGGAGGAACAGAGCAAGCTGCAGAACTCCACAGCTCAGAGTGAAGACAGGAAAGTCCCGCTGGACAAACTGGAAGAGCTCTGGGGCTTCGAGCGGGACTTTCACCGGCTCATGAGAAAGTACCAGAAGGTATGTTGTTACTACTTGTTGTTATGAAGTGAGGTGAAGTGCTCAGACTTTCACCGGCTCATGAGAAAGTACCAGAAGGTATGTTACTACTTATTGTTATGAAGTGAGGTGAAGTGCTCAGACTTTCACCGGCTCATGAGAAAGTACCAGAAGGTATGTTACTTGTTGTTATGAAGTCACCGGTTCATGAGGAAGTACCAGAAGGTATGTTACTTGTTGTTATGAAGTCACCGGTTCATGAGAAAGTACCAGAAGGTATGTTACTTGTTGTTATGAAGTCACCGGTTCATGAGAAAGTACCAGAAGGTATGTTACTTGTTGTTATGAAGTGAGGTGAAGTGCTCAGAGCATGAGAAAGTACCAGAAGGTATGTTACTACTTGTTGTTATGAAGTCACCGGCTCATGAGAAAGTACCGGAAGGTATGTTACTACTTGTTGTTATGAAGTCACCGGCTCATGAGAAAGTACCAGAAGGTATGTTACTACTTGTTGTTATGAAGTCACCGGCTCATGAGAAAGTACGAGAAGGTATGTTACTACTTGTTGTTATGAAGTCACCGGCTCATGAGAAAGTACCAGAAGGTATGTTACTACTTGTTGTTGTGAAGTGAGGTAAAGTGCTCAGAGCATGCGTCTGGTAAATCAGTAAGCTCTGGGTTCGTGAGTTTAGATCCTATTCAATACATGCATTTTCCTCATGTATTTGATGAACTTAGATACAAGTGAAGAAGGAGGAAGAACAATCGGCGGCGCGCCGCCAGATGGTGGCACCGATTTCGTTGAAAAGTTTCGTGTCGCTTCCTCTCCATTAATGAAGTCATCATACCATATTTCAAGTCTCTAGCTAGCTCTTACCGTTCTTGAGATAACTTGTTCACAGACACATGGACACACACACACACACACACACACACACACACACACACACACACACACACAACACGTTTTAGGCTCTGAGGACCCTAAAACGTATTTTGGCACTAAAAATTGACTATCGAAAATTTTGGGTGATTCCATTACTTTCCTTTCTTTAAGGATAAGGAAAGTAAAAATACCAAAGAGTGTCTGAGGTAGTCCGAACTCCCGGGCTGACTGCAAATAACATGTTTTGTTTCTACTAGTTTGATCATTTCGAGTTTCAATTTCATTGCAATGTTTTGCTTTCTATTTCAGGACATGACGTCACGAGTGTTCGATCGTTATGATCGACTGTTTGACCACTTCCTGGGGCACGAGGATGAGTTTTTCAAATTCCCCCGCTCTCTCTATGACCTGGAGAATTTCATGTGGGAAGGCTGCGGCCATAGTAGAGCCTGCAGAAATGGAACACACACACCTGCACAGACCACGAAGAAAGTCTGAGAAACCAATTATTATTGTTATGTAGAAAGTCTCGAGCTTTTTAAAAAAGAAAATATGCCATACCATTTCTTAAATAAATATTCATACAATTGCTCATTTTCTTTCAATTGAATTTTATCAAAATTTAAACTTCTCTAATCTAAAATTCATGTCTTGATATGAATGTTATTAGCTATGTAAGTTATTTTTTGTGTACTCTTAACTAGACTGTATTTTAAGGCTTTGTTTTTATTATTTTATAAACCTTCTTCTACGTTTTGAATTATGAGTAAAGACTGCTAATTTTAGTTAAAAGCAAGCAAAATACAAATTACATTTGTCCTTAAACTTCTTTCTGTTTTCATTTTACACCCTTACTTGCGTACTATTTGGACAATATACATAATTATGTACTTACATAATTTCATAGGAATAAGAATCTGATTTTTGTTCTCATGGTCTTCGAAATCCCCAGTTGGTAATGATTGGATAGTGATCGTATTGTTTATGCAATATCATGTCAATGAATCCAAAAGGATAACTTTAAAGCCAATAGAATGAACTATTCCAGATAAAACGTGCTTTTGAAATGTACACAAATTTCCCGGTTAACTCTTAACACCATAAGTTTTAAAACTCATTTCTCAGACGGAAGTTCCATAACAGAAAAAAAAGTAATAATAGAAAAAAAAGAAAAATAAATAAATTATATCAATTTTTTATTTATGAAATGATATATTTTAATATATAACTTTTGCTTTTATTATTACCTTGACTTGTGTTAACAACTTTTATGTTGAATGAACACCAAAGATAACATTATCTCATCTTATTAATGGAAATATACTACAAAAACAAGATTTCTTATTGAACTCAACAGTAAATAGATCAAGATTTCTCTCATCGAACTTTCTTTTTCAATGAATTTAATTGTAAGAAATAACTGCAATATATACAACCGAGTCAAGAATACACACTTGAGATGATTAAAAAGTATCCATCAGTTCCAGGTTAAAAGTATACCTAGCTCAAACGATGAGCAAACTGAATTATCAGTGAAAAAAAAAAAAAAAAAAAAAATCAAACGGTTTAAAGGTATAAAAAAATATCTATTTTCTTTATTTTTGTTCTTAGGCGAAGAAGCTGTTAGAACAAATGAAATTATTAAAAAAAATTGTTTGAAATTAAATAAAGTTGCTAGAAATGAAAAAAGTTCAATTCCAAAAAAAAATGTCCTAATCGTAATCAGTGGATAAGTTCTTTCCCTGTTCCTTGGCCGCTTTCTTCTGATCTGAGTCTAAAGAGAACAGGGGACTAATCATACAGTACTTGGTGGTTGTTTCATTCCGTAGATCCAGAGTGAAGAGGTGAGAGTTCTCAGCGAGGTGGTCGAGTAAGTTCGGCAATGTTCGAGGGAAACGAAATTTGTCGCCAGTGTCCATGTAGTGAAGCACCACCTATAAGTATTTATTGTTAACGTCATTATAGTTCTGGTGATTTATTTCCTCTCAATCATTTTGTGTGAACGTGAACGATTCCTCTCAATTGCAATAATAAACTAAGGTTGTTTTCTCTTTTTACTATTCCTAGTAATTACAGTCTTGTAATATTTTTTAATTTCCCAGTTTATTTCATAATCCTCACTTGAAAACAAAAGTAAAAAAGATGAAGAAATAATCAAAGGCTATTGTAAAAGACCGTAAAAAACTTACCTGATCGTAGTGGCTCAGCACCCGATCTTGCATTTCCTGCTCGTAGAACCTCATCATGTTTGCAAATCGCCGTTCGAACTGCCAGAAGTCTCTAACCTTGGCCCTCGGTATGGCGAGTGTGTCATTGTCCGCGAAGACTTCCAATTTGATCTTTTCCTCTCGCACCAGAGTCTTGGGTTTGTCCACGAATGTGTGCTTCACCCAGTCAAGCATTTCTTCACGATAGTGGCCCAGAGCTGAAAAGAATAATAATAATAATATCGCCTTATTTATACTGCCCGATTAAGACTATTAAAGTCCCATTATTCCAGCAGTAAGCCCAAGACATGTGGTAAAAATCCCAAATGGGAGGATAACTTGTCATGTCCCGGCTGGGTTTCGAACTCACGACATCTGGATTCTCTTGGTTCACAGAGTGCCGCCTTTACCACTGAGCTACCGGGACAGACAGGAAGAAGAGATTCATAACGAACTCATTTACTGCATTTACTCTGTGGTGAAAAGGTAATATTCGGTATCAAGACTTCAACGCATTTGCAATATAATCTACAGAAATGTCGTAGTTAATGGGTCTTTGACATTTTTCCTTTCAATCGTTAAGTTCGTACTGGTTTGTGTAAAAATTCAAGACAAAAGAGGCCTGTTTGAGTAATTAAAAAAGAATAATCGTACCTTATACATAAGTGACTTACCCTTGAAAACCATTTTCAGTCCCTCACGTTGGGGTATCTCCAACTCTTTCTCACACTTGAGACCATGTGCCTCTGCGTAAGACTCCAGAGAATGTTGCAGCTTGATCATCGACTCGTTGAACGTTTTTTTCTGCCACTTGTTGAATCTGTTGGTTTAAAGATTGGCTGTACAGTAGTTTTATTTTTAGTTTTAAAATACCTAGATTCATATCAAATATTAGAGATCAAAAAATAAATGTCTCATATAATTTTCGCAGGTTACTTTCCATAAAGTCTGATGTCTAAAGAGAAATTCCTCTTAAAAAAGAAAAAGAAAAAAAATCTACATAAAGTGTACTTATGGTTAAAGATCGATTGATAATAACAGTTCGATTCAAACATATCGTCGTCTAGAAGGTAAAACTGACCAAGTCATAGTTGGTCATTTCTCGATTTTTCGTTACTCTGGTCGGAAATTATTCTAACTATTGGCTAAAAATCAAAAGTTTGGTAGTATTCAAACATATGCGCGGGAAAAAGCAAAAAAACAATTTTTACCTAAAAGACTGGTGGAGATTTCAAGGACCAAGTGGAGATAGTCCAAATGCAGATGGTCAGTTTTACTTTCCAGCCGACACGATGTAAGTATGTTATATGCATTCAAATTTCCTATTCTAGAAATTGGACCGGATTTTTCAAAGTATTTTCTATATTGTTACAAATAAATGGCTGTTTCTAACCTGTTGAAGATACGACGATGGAACTCATACGTAGGCTCTCGGAAGAAATTCATCTCAGCAGAGGACAAGTTGTACATGTGATCCGAGTCAATGTACTTGTCAATGGAAAGTGGATCAATGAGAGGGTCTTCAAAAAGCCTTTCTATGTGTTCTATCTGAGCCTGACTAGGCTCGACGTAACGCTTTTTAATGACATGAAGATCATCTTTGAAGGCACCATCGGATACATCTTGGACCAAATTTGATAGGCAAGTCTTCAGTCGTTCGTCAGGTATGACGGGGACAACTGGCAATGCTAATGTAGGTGGGAAAATTTGTATTGATAAAATACAAGAGATCACTGTGTGGTACCTGGAATTATAATTTATTGTTATATCACTACGGGTAATAATAAAATTGTATCAATAAAAATTATGTCACGATAAATTATTTACATATATACGTATATAAAAGTGGAGACGTGTGTTGGGCGAAAATAGTATAGGTATGTATTAGTGATTTCATCATTTTTGTTGTAGGTGATAATATGCACTAAAATTAGATGAAAGATTCATCTCTTATGTTTTTGGATTAGAACGTGAAACTTTGACAGTAATAATTCACTAAACGTTTTTTTTTTTTTTAAATAGAATAACAGTAATATATCTTTCAATAACAATTAAATGTAACTTCAAATCAGAATTAAAAATAGCGGTATGATATTTTGTCTATATTTTCTTAATTGTGACACATCAAGATAACGTCCATTTCTTTTAATAATATTGAAATTTTAATTCACAAAACCTCATCCCAAGGATTCAAGGAAGGAAAAACACCATTTGCAAATTCAATTTTATTTTCAATGTCTCGAACTTTGATATTTAAAAAAAAAAAAAACCTGAATAAAATAATGACAAATAAATCATATTGTACCTTCGCCAGTGTCCCACCTGTACCGACCATGCCATGGCAAAGTGATTTGTATACTGAACCAAACATGCTGTCTTCTATAAACAGATGATTCATACTAATCATACTAGTAAACTTCGTAACGTGGTCGTGTTGCCTTTGTTCTGCCATACTGATGTAAAAAAGCAGTGATTTCCATGTATACATAAAGCGCCAGGTGATTCGAACTATCACGAAACAGGCGGAGTTAAAAGTTTTGGTTGCAGTTGTGTTCAGACGACTATTCGTAGCATCGGTTGTTGATTTTCTGAAGTATTTTTGTTGTAATAACTTCTAAAAAAAGAACCGATTTACTTACGAAAAGAGTAGAATAGATTTAGTTTCATTGTCATATTGTCAATTCAAGTTCGTTTGCCCCATCAGACCATCTTGATAAGACACGAGAGCCTGGAGTTCTGAAGTCAGCCAACATTTGAGACATGAAAAGAGAGTCGAATCGGCTTCGTAATTGTTCCACAGATTAAAGAGACTGAACAATTCAGTTACAAGTAAGTATTTTGATTTTTCACCTCACATCGTTCGTAATCCGATCAACTCTTTCTATCCGATCAACATGCTTTTTGAAATTCTGTTTCTGAAATATTAAAAATATTGAAAATTTCAAATTGTTTACGTTTAAACTCATTTTTTCAAACCAATACTGATAGTAAATAAGACATTTTCTATAATCAATTCTATACAAGCAGTGTCGATGGAAGTTCTGTTTCAATCCACAACCTGCTTCATTTTTACTGTCTCAATTGCTGCTTTTACCTTTGAACCACAACCTCCAACAATGGGACTAAGTGATGCAAATATTGAAGGACTTGAGCAATTCTTCAAAGAAAATCCAGATATCTATGGAAAACTTCAGCATATAGAGCGTATTGTTTCTAAAAAAGATCACAACGTTACAGAAGTAAAAATCCTCCACGATCAAGTAATGAAACAACTGCAACCTAGAATCCTCGACACATGCGACGAAGTATTCTTCAACAAGCATCGCGAGCTCTATGAACGAATATTCGTATACAGAAACAGCTCTAAAATGTACAACATTTCAGTTGTGAATCTGGGAAATAAAGACCTCATGGAAACAGCGACAATGATGACACTCTACCGTGAACAGTTGACGCAATTTGTGAAAAAGTGCATTCGGAAAGGCGCAATGTCCTTAAAAAACGCAGAGAGATTTGAATTCGAAAAGAGAGTCAACGACAGTTTGCTAAAAACCGAAAAAGAGATTCGGGATGCAGTTCGTCATCATGCAGAATTCGAAATGGCAATAGATGTTAAAAAATCATTCTGTCACAACATCGTTGATCAATGGCTGGAAGATCATCTGGTTGAGATGGAACGAATGTTTATCATCGAACAGCGACAGACATTCATTCCAATTCATGAAGAGCTGAGGAAGAAATTCATCCACCAGTGCTTCATCTATGTAACTATTCAAAAGGATTACATTCAGACCTGTGTCAACAGTGCCGGAGAAGCACATCAAAGAGATATCCATCCGTTCAATGAATTGCCAATGAAAATCTCCGAGAACAACACGTAGTAGAAGCAAAGCAAATTAATTATATATTTTATGTAAATTTACTCTTTTAAAACTAAGAACTACAGATTTTAAGCATAGTTGAAGGGTCTTGTTTGAAAAAATACTTGCCTTTTTTTAATATAAATCTAGCCCTCTGTTGGTATTTTTACTGTGAATATATAAATTATCTATCTGCGTGAGATTTGAATATGTCTATATATTTTCAATTAGCTGTGACATCAAGATGAACTTTTCTCGCTCTTGAATCAATAAATAATATATTTTCTAATCAAGTGAATACTAATGTTCTGCCTCTATTTGTTAACTCAGTTGTGAACCCTCTTTTTTCTGGGATTTTCTAGATATGTTCACTGTAGGAATATGTCTCACCACCTCTTGGGTGATCATGAAGGTATTGAGTCCCTGTTACTGTCAGAACTCTGTGGAAAATGTGATCCTGGCTCGTAAAGTAATCAATGAGGTTCACATGAAAGATTATAACTACACGAGTGATGACAAACGAAATCATACCATGGATGAAATCAACAAATACATGAAAAATAATCCTTCGGCTAAAGAGTTGATGGAAGAAGACAAGAAAGCTTATGCTGACGGCGAAAAACAAGGTAAATTAACTTGAAGATGTGTTCTTTTTTTTTAGAGAATCTCTAGCCTTTCCTGCTGATACGGGGGTGAAAATTTATCAATGCAATCCTGGGGATTACACCTAATCTTTGATTGATCATTATTGATATTTTGCCTCAAAAATAGGGATATAAATTACATTTTATCTTTGTTATGACCTGTACAAATATTTTATCGTGGTATGTATAATGTATATCCATAGACGTTGACATACACCATTATAATCTAAAGAAATATAGATAGATTGATGTATTTTATCATCACGACAGTTGTTTAATATTACATGTTAAGTCAATAATTTCTGATGCATCCCAATTGAAATAATGTAAAGAAGAAACAAAGTTTATTTAGCATAGGTGCTAAACTTATCACCAGAACTACTTGGTATACGAATGTTTAAAATATATGTTGGCTCGTCTTAAATTTACTATAAAATGACATCATGATTTGATTGTTGTGATTTTCAACATGTTTACTGTACAATACCTCCTAATACTGAAATACTACAATAATAATAATAATATCGCCTTATTTATACTGCCCGATTAGGACTATTAAGTCCATTATTCCTGCAGTAAACCTTAGACGTATTATTATGCAGTAAAAATCCCAATTGGAAGGATAACTTGTCATGTCCCGGCTGGGTTTCGAACCCACGACCTCTGGAATTTCCGGATTCAGTCCAAAGAAAGTTTCATTTATAGTATTTTGAATCCATCATTAACAGACAATCGTAAAATGAAATTTGCCACAATAATACCAACCATTATCTTTCTGATGCGTACTTGTTTCCAGGTGAAGAGGAGAGCAAACGTCTTGAGCAGTTGCTGGGCGCTGGTCTCATCCCTTATATGTTCGACAGGTGTAACAGGAGCTACACTGTCAACCACTTACTCATGTACAATGTTAGTCTTCAATACGATGTAGGCAACAACTCTCTTGTGCCTTACGAAAGCAATGGCGACAAAATCCGAGTCGCGTTCATGAAATTCCAGGACTACGTCAACCGCATGAACCAATGGACAAGGAAGCTGATCAAAGGTGGAAGCTTCACGCTGAAGAAAGTTGAACGGGACACTTTCTGCAACCTTATTTACAGGAGCAACTACACAAACTCTTTAAACAACTCCAAGTTGATTCTGGCTTTTGAGGACGACCTGCAAGAGCAGGTAGCTTTCTGTCTAAAAAATGTAGATAGCTGGTTCGCTCCCCACTATGAGAAAGTTCAGAAAGCTCTTTTGGCAAATCCTATCGTCCCGAAGTATATACCTCTGGGTAAGGAGCTTCAAGAAAAGTTCATTATTGATTGCAACTTGTTCAACGCTGTGAGAGACAAACTATGGAATCATCTGATGGCGGCTCCAGGCAACAATATCTACAGGAAAACATTTAAAGATTACAAGAGCTATAAGTTAGGTTCAAACAATACGGGGCAATCTTCTGGGTGAGAGAGTAAAACTGACAGTAGTAGCCTGTTCTACTTATCTAATTATAGCTAGGTATTTTACGCAAATGATCTTCCCAATTAACTAATGTCATCCTGTAGAGTTTTACGAATTTGTGAAAAAAAGAAAAGAAATAATTATAAAGTTCACATTGAACAACAAAAGTAGAGCTCATAACCTGCAACTTGACTTTTAAATTTGAAAGCTTTAAAAACAAGCACTATGTTTGATAATTCTGATTTTATAGTTATGTCTATCACCGTACTGTTATAACGAAGAAGAAAAAATACAGTAGACGATATCTATCATATTTTGGGTGGTCTTTAAACTTGTTTTTTTTATTAAAATGGTAACTAAGATTTATTTTTAAGCTTTTACTGTTCATTTTCTATACTGATACTTGTACCTATTATACAAACCATACCTACTGAATTGGTATTATGGTCAACTACTTGCTTACTTTTCACGCTTACAGTGGAAATTCCATTTCAAATTGTTGTGTTAGAATTTCTTTATACATTAGAACATTATTAAGCATGCTCTAAAATTGTGAATATACATAACGTTTTATTTAGGCACATCTCGAAAACATTAAAAGAAAAAGAGAAAAACCTATCTCTAGGGATTTTGAGATGAGATGGGATTTGAACCACATAATAATACACGTCTTAAGCTTACTACTGGAATAATGGGACTCATTTGTCCTTGTCGGGCAGTATAAATAGGGTTGTCGTGAACGGAGTTCACGAATCAAAGGTTTTGGCCAGCGAAGTTTCAACTTTCCTATAAAAGCTTCTGCATCGAGTGCCCAAAGTTCATTCGATCATTGCAATAAATTTATTTAAATACCGTTCTAGTTGTTCACATAACTCTCGTTTTCACAAGTGACTTTTCTCAATAAAACGTAAACTCATTCTTTCCGTAAACTCATTCGTTCTTATTCTTTCCGTAAACTCATTCGTTCGTTTCAATTTATTTCCTATACACCAACCTAGGACCTTTCGATTATCGACACAAGTCTTTTATGGTAGCAGAGCGTGGTTCCTGGGTTGGTCTGCCAGCAAGATGGCAGTACCGATGTCTATAAAGAGGTCTTATAAACAAGCCATAATACAGTTAAACCTGCAGAAGAAAGAATTAGGAGAGTTATTGAAGACAGAAATATCTGCTAACAACGTCTTTCAATTAAAATCGCATGTCCAAGCAGCTGAAAAATCCATAACCGAATTCGAACATAAGCTAGAGGCCCTAGAAGAAGTCGCCCCAGACGAGGATACCTTTAAAATATATGTAAAGGATATCGATTTGGAAGACAGCATTTCACTCAAACAGCTTATTTCGAATCTCAATGCATCCATCGAACAGTACGAGAAACGAGAAGCAAAAGAACAACTTCTCATAGACCGTCACGAGGAGCGTGAATTCCGATTGCAGAAAGAGGAATTGGAATTCAAGCTGAAGGAGTTTCAAATCAATGCGAAGAAAGAAGTTGACTTAAGGAGTATCATGTGGCAGCAGTTGACGATTGCAGCCCCAAGTTTCCGGTGTCCAAATGATGATTCGTCGTTACACACTGTTGAGAGTTGCGACGGATCACCGTTCCAGAGTCGTCATTCATCACCTGAGCCACTACACCACCTTGATCGTCCGTCACCCACCACTGATTGCTCGTCGCCCACCTCTGATCGTCCTTCGCCCACCTCTGATCGTCCTTCGCCCTCCTCTGATCGTCCTTCGCCCTCCTCTGATCGTCCTTCGCCTGCCTATGATCGCCCGTTGCCCACCACTGATCGCCCGTCGCCCACCACTGATCGTCCTTCGCCCACCACTGATCGTCCTTCGCCTGATGTTTCGCCCACCTACTGATCGTCCGTCGCCCACCTATGATCGTCCGTCGCCTCCATGATCGTCCTCGCCCACCTCTGATCATCCTCGCCCCCTATGATCGTCCGTCACTCGTCCATGATCGTCCGTCGCCCGCCTCATGATCATCCGTCGCCCACCTATGATCGTCCGTCGCCCACCTATGATCGTCCGTCGCCCGCCTATGATCGTCCGTCGCCCGCCTATGATCGTCCGTCGCCCACCTATGATCGTCCGTCGCCCGCCTATGATCGTCCGTCGCCCCCTATGATCGTCCGTCGCCCGCCTATATCTGTCCTATGATCGTCCGTCGCCACCTGTAACGTCCGCGCCGCTGTGATCGTCCTTCAGATATTCGAGCTGCATTGGATCCTAATCAGGTTGTAATCCTTTCTAAACCTGAAGGAAATGTAGGAGTAGGACAGCTAGGTAATTTACCAAAAATAAATTTGAAAACTTTCTCAGGCTATAATTTACAAGAGTTTCAAGAATTCTGGGACATTTTTAACTGTACCATTCATGGTAGAAATGATTTAAGTAATATTCAAAAGCTTACATATTTGAAATCAATTTTGTCAGGAAAATCAGCAAAATTGCTGACTTCTGTTCGTCTCACCGACAATAATTATGTTGGTACTGATTATGACTCTCTACCTCCTGACATAAAAAGTGACTCACTTGTACAGAAGGTACTAGGTATCGAATGGAAGAAGGGTTACAAATACCTCGATATGTTCTGGTCTAAGTGGAGGTCACAGTACATAAATTATCTCCGAGAAAGAAACGACATTAACTTTAAAGGTAAAAAATGTAGCAAGTTCTCACCTTGCCTAGGAGATGTGGTACTCATCCGCCAGGTAAAGCAAAAGAGAACAAACTGGCCTTACGGGGTAGTTGTGAAACTTCATGAGGGGAGAGATAAGAGGATTCGAAACGTTGATGTTCGAAACTCTTTAGGACATATTGTCACTCGACCTGTAAGCTGGTTATTTCCATTTGAAAATGGGTTTTAAGAAATGTCGATATCTGATACATGCCAGGACCTTATTGTTATTTTTTATTAGGCTTGGTCTATATAAATCTATCATGTTTATGTTATGTACCTACTTATTTAATTGTACTCAATATTTAAGAATTTATCGATGCTTTTTTGTTATGCATTTTTTTTGAGCACTCGATTCAATTTTTTTTGTTGTTGTTTTTTATTGCCCGCTGGTAATGTCGTGAACGGAGTTCACGAATCAAAGGTTTTGGCCAGCGAAGTTTCAACTTTCCTATAAAAGCTTCTGCATCGAGTGCCCAAAGTTCATTCGATCATTGCAATAAATTTATTTAAATACCGTTCTAGTTGTTCACATAACTCTCGTTTTCACAAGTGACTTTTCTCAATAAAACGTAAACTCATTCTTTCCGTAAACTCATTCGTTCTTATTCTTTCCGTAAACTCATTCGTTCGTTTCAATTTATTTCCTATACACCAATCTAGGACCTTTCGATTATCGACACAAGTCTTTTATGATCTTGCTGGCAGACCAACCCAGGAACCACGCTCTGCTACCATAAAAAACTTGTGTCGATAATCGAAAGGTCCTAGGTTGGTGTATAGGAAATAAATTGAATCGAACGAATGAGTTTACGGAAAGAATATTCGATTTTTATTGAGAAAAGTCACTTGTGAAAACGAGAATTATGTGAACAACTAGAACGGTATTAAATAAATTTATTGGAATGATCGAATGAACTTTGGGCACTCGATGCAGAAGCTTTTATAGGAAAGTTGAAAATTCGCTGGCCGAAACTTTTGATTCGTGAACTCCGTTCACGACAAGGGTGATATTATTATTACTATCTCTGTTACAAGTCACACATCCCAACATGTTTTAACTTTCGAGCGTATTAATAAATATCCAAAAGATATGTTTTTTTTTTATACCTATCAACCATTTGTTTACTTCTATCAGTCATTGTTTGTAATGGGGTGTTAACAATGTAAAAATGAACACTTTTAATATTCTCGTACAATGTTTTGGTGAAACTATTGTGACAAAAGTTTACAATTTTATTATTATCTTAAAGGAGTTTCCTATCTTAACCGTCAATGAGTGACTGATGTGTTGTTTATTACCAACGCACATCAGGTGCCGGTTGCAAGGTACTCCCATATTTGTCCGTTGGTCCAAGTAGCCTCTCTCTAGCGTCTTTCAACTCAGCTCGTTTTACGTCGGGATCAAAGTTGGTTGTTTTCCTCAACAATCGGAGAAGATCACTGTCGGACAAAGTCGTTCGATTCTTATCCACATATGGATCTTCGAAAAGCTTTTGAGCTCGGTCAAATCCATAGAAGTACCCAAACACTTTGTCTTCTAGCTCGTCGTAAAAATGTTTCATTGTGGTCCGAATGACTTTTTCAGACATTTCCAGACGTAAATTGAGGTAGTTGTCGTATTCAAAGAATTTATTGATCTGGGTTGATGTAGGAACTCGATCCTTTCGCAACTTGAAGATATGCTTCTTGGCGAACCGACGTAGAGAGCTGGGGACGTCGAAGAACATGCTCACAAACCTGTAAAAAATGAAGAACATAGTATACGTACATTGTCCAGTTATAGAAACAATTGAATAATTTGGGTTCTCTAAATAAAGGTTTTATTTATGGTATTTTTGGGACATTGGTCTTTTCATGTTATTAAGTTAGATGCCTAAGACTTCCAAATTCAATAAACTCACTCGAGAATAACCCAAAATTGTTTTTATTTTGGGGTTGAAAGTACCTTTCAACTGCTAAGGTCATATCGAGTCAGAGGTATTACCCTCCACTCGCTGGATACTGATCTACCAACATCAACCTCACCCAGCCAGTCTTAACCTCGCTGGACGTTCTTAACTTCAGTGACAGAACGAGAAGAATTTTGTATTCAACGTGCCATCGACGCTGTCTAATAGAATGTAAACTTCAGTATAAAAATAATAATATACATGTATAAACTTTTACTGATAAATAGTTTTGCAAGTGTGAACTCTTGAAATTAATGCACATCATAGGAGAAAAAACTAATGTGAAACCTAAACCTCTTGTATTTATTTTTAATAACCGATAACTTGAATACTTTACACTCTAAGTACATAAATTATCATTAGACGGTAGGCTTTTTTGATTTACTGTTCTATTTTTGTAAGTTTTAATAATTCTATAAGTAAACAATAATGTACCTGTATACTATCAACATCGAAAGCTATGTTTCTTTCTTGAGTTCTTGTAATTTCTTTGTTTTGCCTCTGCCAAAAGATATGTGATTGTTGATAAAAGTATACGGAATTTTAGTAATCGAAAGCTTATATTTGGTGCTTTCGTTTCCTTTATGATAAGCTCTGCTACAATGCGGACACTTGAGAGTTTTCATTAAGTGGTTTATCTCGTCCATGAGTCTTTTATCCTGTACTTTACGAACAATATGAGTTTCGTTGAGCAGGGCCGTCCCCTGATAATATATTCGTCTACTATACTCATTTTTGGCTTTCACGAGCATTCGGTTAACTTTATTCCTCTGTTTGATGTACTTTCGTCTGAGTACGGTGTCGTTTACTGCATGGTACTTGGACTCAAAGAAAAGAACGTCTCTGAGTTGGATTTCTTCCAATAACTCTTTGGTCATCCAAAGTTTCGGGTCAGATCTCACTTTTGCGGTCCATCTAATCGTGCTAGTTTGCGTATTATGTTGATCATATTTTTCAAACTCTGTGGTTTGACTATCATTTTTGGGAACTATTTTTTTCTCTGCTTCCTCCGATTCTCTGCCTAACTCGCCCATTACACATTGGTAGTCAAGATCATTTTCTAAAAGAGAAACATTGTTTTGTTTGTTTATTTTGATGTTTTGGTCATATTAAAAAGTAGTCCTGTAAATC
Source organism: Bactericera cockerelli (assembly GCA_024516035.1). Classification (NCBI taxonomy): domain Eukaryota; kingdom Metazoa; phylum Arthropoda; class Insecta; order Hemiptera; family Triozidae; genus Bactericera; species Bactericera cockerelli. Next base: position 16,540,030 of record CM044961.1, read on the forward strand.
AGTGAATCAGTCTATATAAAAGTGAAAATTTGTACTTGATACCTTCGAGAGAATTAGAACGTACCTAGAGAACTGTTAACACTTAGAACCGGTCGTCTAAGTGTTAACTAACTGGCTGTCTACATTTTGCGGAATTTTCGAATATTCATGCCATCAATAAAAAACTAAATAGATCTATTTTAATAAGTAAAAATATATAAAACCATTTGCAAAGTCTTGGCATAGCTCCTTGCATTGAATTTTTCATGTGCAAATTTATTAAAAAAAAAAAAAAAAACTTTCTATCTTGAATCTAATCTAATCTTGTATGTTTACTCAATAGAGTTTCAAAAGTTGACATTTTTCACAAACAATATTCTGACTTTCTTAGTAAAATTGATAAAAAAAAAAAGGTCTCGGATAATGAAGATTTCTTCTTCTTCCACCAGTTTTTTTTTTTTTTTTTTTTTTTTTTTTTTTTCATCTTAACTAAATTAGGTACAAAAGTATGTTTTTACGCTATATTGAGACACTGTGAAAAAGGAAAACGTTCTTTTATGAATTCGGAGCAAGGATCTCTCCGTATCGTAGAGAAGATTGCTCAATTAGTTTGACCCTGTGAGGCATTTGATATTTACAATGCCTAACAATGAGTTAATTATAGATATTTGGTGATAATTTTCTTCTTTTTTTTGATTTATTTTATTTTTATCAGTCGTTGTTTATTAACTTTGCGCACAAGAATAAATTAACATGTCATGAAAAAATCTAAATTTATTCTGGATTGTGTTGTGGCCTTTAGTTAAACGGATGAATTTATTTTTCAACAAAGTGTTGTTTGAACTTATTTTGATGGAGAATTGATGCCAACTTATAGGTCGTTTATTACTAATTACAGTTTCACAGCTACCAGATTATAATTATTAAATTATTTATTCATAAAGATATATGTACAGCACAAGTAAAGATAACAAAGAAATTGACAAAATTGGTAACAATATTAACAAGAAAAAGATAAAATATATAGGTACATATTATGTCCTAACTAAAGGATGGAGTTATTGCCTATGACAATCTTTTCCACATGGCCCTTTTTGATGACCAGATTCAGGGATCACTAGGCCCTATTTCCTTTTATTTCGCCTAACTGTCACGAAGGGAAGTTCATTGCCAGCTGGAGCACTGCTACGACTTTAGAAGATGATGATCGTTATAGAAGGATGATGATTTGTAACCTAGTGCTTAGTTTTTTTTTTTTTTTTTTTTTTTTTTTTTCTCTGTAATTGTATGCAAGGTATTCAAGGTTTACAAGAGGTTTAGCTTATACACATAAGTGAGTTTATCTATTGACCTACACATAAATATGAAGTGCAAATCTGTCATGAATATGTTCTTTTCAAACGCCCAATAAAATATTTATATATTACTAATCATTTCTATCGAATTGAAAACCACCCCTCCACAGTAAATTGCTTTTTAATTTAATGACTTTGAATTAAATCTCTAAGGGTACCTACCATTCTTCCATCAGTTGTTTATATTCGCAAATGAATGTTCTATATACTTTAATTTCCTCGGTCTTATTAAAATCCTTTACATCTTTGAAACTTTCAAATTTCTCGATGGCTTGGTTCATGGCTTTGTCGATTGCCATTTTGTGTGTTTCGAGCAGATTTGCTTGAAATACTTGCGTCATGTTTTCAATAGTACCTTTAAATGATAATTGTTTAATTGTTATATCAAAAAATAGTTTTATAATAAAAATTTAAGTGTTTTTAGTTTTAATCTATTTTACTCTCGGTAAATATCTAATATTAGAAATCGAGAGTATTGTGTTCATTTTTGTAAATAAAATAAAATATTTTTTTTGCTCCGATTTCAATTTTTTCATATTTCTGGATGTATCATAACCTCCTGAGCAACTTTGGTTTTCTGTCGGTCGATCGGTCTGTCTGTCGGTCTCTTAAATACATTCCTTGCAAAGCGCAAATCTCAGAAACTACTGAACGGATTTCGACGAAATTTTGTACACATATATGTACAATTGTACATAGGAGACGTATTGTAGATGGTCCCGTTTTAATTTTATCAACCTCGCACTAACTGTTCTTGGTGATAAGGACCATGCACCTGACCACTAAATATATACGCTTATATCTCGTGAACGGTACACCAGATTTTGATTAAATAAAATATGATTTAACTCATTTAACAAAAAATTGTACAGAAAAGTGCAAAAATCAGGTCTATGACTTGCCGATACAGAATTTTGGTAGGATCTAGAATGTAGGAAAAATAGTATTCTACCGTATAAAACAAATTTGAAGAAAATCGGTTCGGCTGTTTCCACAAAAAATCTCAAATTTGCCAAGTGATATAATAGACCAAATCACGAGGAAGTCCATTAATTGGCAGTTATTTTTCTAATGTGATAACTTTTTGTATTATTCTTTCTACCTGATCTAGAATTATAGCTCTAATGATAATGTACGGTAGCTACAGATTTATTCTTAAAATATAAAGGTTTGAAAAAATTGTATGCTAAAACTCAGTTTGTTGGATTACCTTTTTAAAGATAAATTGACTTTTTGTATGTTTTACAAAAACAATAGCTTAGTTGAACAACATGTCCTAATCAATAGAACCAAACAAAGCTATTCTGTGATTTCTAGATAATTGCTATTGATTGACTTTATCTTTTGAATTCTTGTTTGAAGCTTATGATGAAATGTACGTTTGGTAATTCCTTAAATAAAAGTTTGAATAATATTGTTGTAAAATAGTTATGTTGAATTCCTCCAAGATAATTTTTTTTTATGTTTTCCAAAAAACATAGACTAAACATACCTTCATTATCCTCAAGCTATCTTTCAAAATCATGAGTAAGTTCTTTATAAATTCCTTTTTTCTTTTATTTCTTACTTTTATCTTGGGAATCACTAAATCGTCTTTGTTATCTTGTATTATTTTTTTCAAGGAACTTTAGTCAAATATTTCATTTTCTTTGGAGATTGTTAATATCATGGTAAGTCTTTCGATTAAATTCAGCTTACTCCTTTTTTTCCTTACTGAACCGATTCTTTTCTCTTTTGTTCTCTGTCCATTATTTTTCTATCAGGGCTTTTATTTCGATATTTTCTTTTTTTCTTGAAAACAACTCATTTTACTTTCTCTTTTTTCTTTGGCGATTTTTGGCTTTTTGTTTTCTACATAATTTTATCTTAGTTCGACTTGTCTTTTGTTTCTCTTTTAAAACATTCATCGTTTCGGAGCTTTCGTCTCTTTTGGGTTTGAGGCTTCTGGTTGTTCATTAGTGTTATTCCTTTTTGTCGGTAACAATCAGGCATTATTTTCCCACTGTTTTCGGGGGTTAATTTCATTTTCCACCACTCCAATATCTGAAAGAGAACACATTAAATTCTGATGAAATAACGTATCCATCTGAATAAATATTAAAGATATGTTGTTCATTTTAAAGTATCTTTAAGTTTGTTTATACTTTAACAGTAAATACAAATGTACCTATCTATGGCTGTCTAGCTGGGGGACGTTTGAAATGGAGACAACCAATGTCTCGCTAGAAAACTATAAACACAGAATAGACTGGACAACCCAAACAAACCAGGCTAGCTTGCAGTTTTCTCTAGGGTTTATGAAAGCCTGTAAAGAAAAAGCCCTAACGATAGTTGATCGCATATAAGTGTATGTGGTTCAAGACGAGCCAACTAAATTTGACTGGAGACCATCACTCCCCCCAGCTGTAGCCTGGCTTCCAATATTTTCCCTACTTTAACCCCAGATCTGTTAGAGATAGTATGAATCTGACCTACACCTCACCTCTTTTCTGTCTCCGAATCTTCTTATTCGGATACATATCAGGGATGCCAATTTCACCAAACATTGGCATCGTTACAAACTCTTCTTCCTCTCTCTGTGCACGTGTCGTTTCTTCCGTGATATTCCTCCTCCACAAAGCTGTTGAATTCCGGAGAAACTCTTCCAAATTAAATTGCGGGATATTCTTCCGTTCTCTTACTGTCATATTGTACAGCCCACGTCTACGAGTGACATTACACGGATGAGTGTGTCCTGCAGATATTTCATATTGATTAGATTCATATTAAGTAAGAAAATGCTAGCATATGCAAAATGATGTGTTATGATTAACTTAACATACACAGGTTCATGGAATCAAATTTCAATTAAAACCAAGTTGTACTGTAAAATATGTAAAAGTTACAGACTTACAGAAGAACTTGCTAGTGTACGAAAATGAGTGAATCATCTGTCTTAGAAACAATGCCTCATTGGAAGGAACACGAAATAAGAATTAATTATCCAATTTCAATTCAAGAAGTGAACCCAAATGATGTTTCAAGAAAGAAAAAAAAAGGAGGAAAAAAATTAATAATCACGTGATAATTTCAGTACAATTTTCGGGCTATAAAGAGCAGATTTTTTTTTTTAATTATTAAAATGATAACTTTCTTACCCAAAGGTACTTTTGTGGGTCTAGATTTTTCTTTGGGGGTCTCTAACTTGTCCTGCCAGTCTCCCCAGTGATCAATGTAGTTGTCAAAGCTCTCGTAGTCTTCTGGGGTTAGCTGAGGTCGGGTGTACCGGTGCTTCAGCTTGCGAATATCACACGTGAAGATCATATCTGCTGGATAGCTGTCGTAACCTGGAATCAAGTACGTAGTTTGAAATATTTCAATTTTTATATATATATATATATATATTTTTTTTTTTTTTTTTCAAGGTAGCTAATAATTATGATTTTATTGTGTTTTTAAACATTAATTGATTGATCTTTCCTCTTTTTTTACATATATTAAACATATTCAGAAAAATGTCTTGTTTTTTTTCTTGAACCTCTAATTCTCAAGTCTATTGATCTTATGATTGAGAATTGGTTGTTCACCCAATTTTGTATGCCTAATTGTGCTCCTAGTTTTGCGCGGACTCGCATTGCAGGTGCTTGTCCACTTTTATCCTCATACAATTCTTCAAGTGAGTAAAAAAATCAAGTTGGATATCTGTTAACTGTCTTTTCGTTTACCTATGATTTTCTGAAACTAGCTTTGCCTTTTTTCTGCAGAACTCAAAAGGAGCCACTAAGTAAACCAATTCTGATCAAGAGAAAATACTTGTTGCCAGAGTGTCTGAATTTCTTCTATGAATCTCCCCATATCAATACCTGTTTGCAAATATTCTTTCAAAAAAGTTGTACCTAAGTCCTTTTTTCAATGAAAAAAAATACAAATACCACGATCATACCACGCTCAAGTTTTGTCCTGTTCCTCTCTGCATAGAATTCCTCGGTGTTCTCATCGTCGTACATTATGCTGGACGCTGCAATGCGGTAGGTGACTGCCTGGGTAGTCTGGGGTGGGGCGTTCCAGTCGTACTCCATAGAGTAGTCAGATCGACTTGCGGCATTCCGATCGTCCTCTGAAAGTGTAGTGTTACCCACCATTGTCACTATGGCACGTATGCTGACCCCAAGTAGTTTTGGGAAAATGTTAAGTGTAAAAAGAATAATCTAGTTTTTTTTCAATTGAACCATATTTACGAGGGGGTACCCAAAAGTAACCGGAATTCCTTCATAAAATCCACATATTTGATTTATTCAGAACCAAACTTTAATCACATTTAAAGTATGCTCCTTTGACTTTTTGAAAAATTAGTTATTACATTGTTGTAACCACCTTTTAAATTCGTCCTCTATGATGCTTGTTAGTGCCATGCCACCGTGACATGGTGTCTTGCCATGGTTTCTGTGAGCGGGGCAAGTTTAGTGAATAACTTTGACTAGCCTATTTCTTAGATTCTGGATCATATTCATATCATTATGAATTATCACCCGTTATTTTTTCTCCTAACTGTTTTTTCATTTTTTTTTTAAAAGCTTCTTTAATATAAAAAAAAAAAACAAAATTCAATTTGGTGTTTTCTTTAATCGCTGGTGAACAGTCGGGAAACAAACATTACTGCTACCCTCCTCACGGATTTTTTCAATGTTGCTGTTAATTTGACCCGTTGAAGGACGTCCGAATAGGGACTGATTCTCGATGGCTATTTTTTCTTTTGAAGCAATTCAACCGTTTGTAAACCTGAGATTCAATACAAACATATTTATCATAATATTTTTACAATATTTAAACCATTTCTGGTGCGTTTTTGCCAAGAAAAAGACATCTTTACAACCGCAATTTTCTCGAAGAAAATGGATATTTTTCCATGTCACAAGAGCACAAAACATGCTTTAACTAAATCGACAGAAAAGTTCAATGCGTTGTAGTATCTTAATCAAACTTTGCAGACTAAATTAGAAGAAAATTTCCTTTCACTTGATATGCATAACAACACTTTACAACTAGTACAGATCGTGCAGCAACACCATTCCGATTACTTTTGAGTACCCCCTCGTATTACTATCGTCGTATTCCTTTCTAGTCTTAAATTAGTTTGTAGAAGGTAGTTTTTAGAAATACATTAGTGCATCTTCTGATTCTGTAGTTTCACATCGCTCAAAGGATAGGCAGTGTAGATTGTAAAGTTGTATTCCTTGACAATGTCATGAACAGAAAAGTTTTTCTTTGGGTGGTCAACTGGTCATACAGATAGTCGTCTATTGGTGGAAATGAATTGTATGAAAATGAATTGGTGGAAATTGGAAATGTATTGTAATAATTAATTACTTGAGTTGGTTTACGTACCGTACTGGAATCGCTCAGGCTCTTTATACTGACTGTTACTGTCACCCTCGTATTCTTCAGAGGCAAAGGTTGGCTTGGTGCTATTCATTTCCATCTCTCTCAATTTGATGATCTCATTCTCTACACTGGGCGACAGCTTGACAGGCTGAATTCTTTTGGAGTCTGAAAATGAGGAATAAAAATGTTGACTGAGGAAGTAAGGATTTTTGTTTATCAAAGAACTCAATTTGTAAACTCCCTGTAAAATTTTACTTATACTCGTATTTTGCATATACAGGGTCTTCATAAAGTCTCACCCAGGCCTAGGTTTCTCAAAAACGACTCCGAATATCAAAAAACGAAAAAACCCGTATTCCTTTATATTTAAGGGGATTGATTTTTAGCCAAAAAATTTTTTGCCTACACGGCCCCAGTCAGGCTGGGCATGGACCAACTTTAAAATCTTAAATAGAATGGTATGTATTGTGGCATATTGTTTTAAAGGTCTTATTAAGAGAAGTTCATTACAATAAATTTCAGTGTTCTACGACTTACCGTTCTTGAGATACAGGGTCGGACGTCCTGCGTAATATCCATATACATATTTTGACCTATAACTCGTTAACCGTAAATTATGGAGAAAATTTTTCTGGTTAATAATAACTCCTTATGGCAAGAACTTTCGAACAAGTTAAAACTTGATTTGTTTTTCGTTAAATTTTTTTCGACTGTTCGTCTGGCTGGCTGACGAAACCGACCAGAAACTAACATCAACAGAGTATGTCGAGTTATAACTTGTTCGAAAGGTCTTGTCATAAGGAGTTATTATTAACAGGAAAAAATTTCTCCATAATTTACGGTTAACGAGTTATGGGTCAAAATATATGGATATTACGCAGGACGTCCGACCCTGTATCTCAAGAACGGTAAGTCGTAGCACACTGAAATTTATTGTAACTAACTTCTCTCAATAAGACCTTTAAAACAATATGCCACAAGACATACCATTCTATTTAAGATTTTAAAGTTGGTCCATGCCCAGCCTGACTGGGGCCGTGTAGGCAAAATTTTTTTTGGCTAAAAATCAATCCCCCTAAATATAAAGGAATACGGTTTTTGCGTTTTTTGATATTCTGAGTCGTTTTCGAGAAACCTAGGCCTGGGTGAGACTTTATGAAGACCCTGTATACATATGCACTTACTGGGTTCTTCAGATTCCTCTTCGCTAATGTCATCTCTTTCCGCCGATATTTTGGTAGTGAGGGTAGTAATGGTTGTGCTGGGCTTTGTGGTTGTGGCAGCGGTTGGGACAGCTAAAGAGAAGGTAAAAGAGGGTATGATAAGATTTTCGTAAATTAAATATAATATAAAACTTTATTCAACATTAAACTAAATAAAAAAAAAAAAACATTTCTTCAAATCACTCTCTTCTCCATTGGGCAGTATGATTAGATTAATTGGTTTAAGGACATTTGCTTGAGAATTTCTGAGATTCATACATACATAATTATGTAGCATATTTTGGTACAGTACATAATTGTTCTATTATACTTTTCACCTTTACGTACTTATTTTGAAAAATTCCTAAGCTATTATTACCTTTCCCTTTTTTCATCTCGTCCTCATAGATATACTCGTAAGTGTACTCGTCAGAGGTGGGACCTTTGCCTTTCTTGCCTTTGTCCTTCTTTGCACCGCCTTTGTTCTGAAATTAATGAATAGTAGAAATTGAGTTCGTAACATGGATAGGTGTACATTGTGCATCTTTTTTACTCCCATTTCTAATTTTCATTGTAAATATTTTATAGGGTCGTCTCCTTTTTTTGGTTCTAGGGCTCTACTCACAAAAAATGTGAAGAGACCTTGTGCTTCACCACATAGAAATGATGCTTTAACTTTTACAATATCACTCACCTTATCAAGTTCATCTTCGTACACATACTCATAAGTGTACTCATCTTTTAGGTTCTTGGTAGATGGCTCTGTTGTTGTAGTGGGAGTGGTTGATGGGGGTGTTGAAGATACAACTGAAACATAATGTTTTCAATTTTTCTTATTTTATTGGTCGATTTTATATAAGCACTGTTTTTGTTCAAAATGTTTTTAAGTTTGGAACTAGGTTTAATGTATGTACCAGTATGGGTTGAATTTGTGATATGCTGGATGGAAGAGTTTCTTTTTTTTAATTTACGAACTTGCGTGTCCATTTTATAAAACGTGGGATTACATTATTAAACTTACAACTAATACATAACTAATTATATGCTAACTTACAAGCTAAAAGCTAAATAAACTAAATGGTAAAAGGTAAATTGCCTGATTTTATTAACTCACTGTAGTAGGTATTTTATTAGAATTATTGCAAAACATATTTATTAGAATTATTGCGACTTGAGCAAAGCTTTTGATTGCTGTAACCACCACATACTGCTATCTAAACTTCCCTCCTTTGGTCTAGTAGGGCCACCTTTGAAATGGTTTGAGTTCTACCTCTCCCAGAGACAGCAAAAAGTCAAAGTACCTCTTCCTAAACATATATCTCAAAAGAAACATTTACCTATGTCTACTCTGACCCTACGTCTTCTTCCAACTCCTCTCTCCCTATGTCTTCCTCCCTACTTTCCCATTCCCCTTCCATGGTCACTTCGCACTCTCACCTTCACCACTCTTCTCATTCTTTAACATCTCACTTTTCACACACTGCACCTAGTTCTATGTCCATACATACTCCCCCAACCCCCCTTATCGTGTCTCCCCTTCCTTCATCTCACCCTCCTCCCACCCACACTTTGTATTCTCACTCACTCAACCACTCTTGTCATTCTTCAGCTTCTCACTTCCCTTGCTGCGCACCAACTACTTCCATACCTACTCGCTCCACCCCACTACCTCTGTCTTCCCTCATTCACCCCCAACCGTTCCCTCCCACTCCCTCCTCCCATTCTCACACACTCAATTACTCTCCTCATTATCCAACTTCTTACTATTCTCATCCATCTCATATATCTCATACCGTACCTACATTAATCTCCAACAACTTCGAGCCCTCCTTCCCCTCTCCCCCTATTTCTTCCCACTGCTTCTCCTCTCAGCTCCAGGTTAGGGCGGGGTACCCCAGGGTTCGGTCCTTGGTCCTCTCCTGTACCTGCTCTACATGAATGACATCACCTCAGCAGATCCTACTGCTCACCTTACACTATTTGCAGATGACACTACAATTCTAATCTGTGGTTCTGATGAGGCTGATGTCATGCATAGGGCGGAGGCAGTGATGACCAACATCCAGAAATGGTTCCGCCAAAACAAGCTACACCTGAATGAGGGTAAAACTTCCTTTATGTATTTCAATTCCTCCTCTTCTACTCCTCCCCCTCCTATCCAAGCTAATAACCTCCTAATTCCACATTTTCCTGAATCTAAATTCCTTGGTCTGACTGTTGATAATAAGCTAAAATGGAAAACACACATAGAGCTTCTACAGCCTAAGCTCGCTTCTTCTATTTTTGCTATTGGATCAGTCAGACGAAATGTTGATTACAGTGCTGCTCTCCTTTCCATTTCTCCTATTTCCATAGCGTGATGAGCTACGCCATAATCTTCTGGGGTTTCTCTCATCACGCTAAACCTATCCTTATTCTACAGAAGAGGGCAGTGAGAACCATATTTGGACTTGGTTGGAGGGTTTCCTGCAAACCTGTCTTTAGGGAGCAGGGAATCCTAACATTCTATGCTCAGGTTATTCTTGACTCTTGTGTCTTGATACACAAGTTATCTCCAAGCCTCCTCAAGCACAGTAATGTGCACAACTACAATACGAGGAATAGGGATAAATTTGTAACAAGTAAAGTTATGGACAAATCATTCTTGAAAGAGGGCATAACACTATTCAACAAAATTCCTCCGTCCATAAAAGAACTTCAAAACATCATGCTATTCAAAAATGCCCTCAAAGAACATTTACTTGTGCTAGCTCCTTATTCATTTGAGGAGTTTCCAGGATAGCCTGAGATAAGTCCACCCTTTTCTGTCCTTGCTGTCATCATCATTATAATTTTCATTAAAATCATCATCATCACCACCACTACTACCACCACCATTACCATCAGCACCACCATCATCACCATCATCATGACCACCACCCTCATCATCATCATCACCACCACCACCATCATTATTCTATCCTCCTCCTCCCCCACCTATTCTTCTAATTCTATAATACAGTATGTTTCAGAAAAGGTGGCCACCCCCTCGTAACTTTTGAACGCGACGGAATTTTTCAATTCTGTAAAGTCCTAGGTATAGGAAGTGCCCTATGGCCCATCCTGTGGTCATATTTATTTTTGGCCCCGGTCGGCCCTTCCGGCTTTTAGGCCATATTTTTTCATTTTTCTCGCGAATTTTAAATGGAATGCTATATTTTTTATTCCTGTTAATTAAAGTCCAAGTTAGGCTGAGTATAATGAGCTTTTAAAATTTTCAAAAACCTTATCAGGGGGAGCTAGTAGGGTGCAAGTTTCAAAATTGTTACACCCTGTATTTCAGCGTTAGTTAGATTTTTTAGTACTTTTTTATGTTCATAGGTTCAAAATATTGTTTTACACCATATGAAATCAAAAAAATATTCTTGTTTACTTCTAATCAGGGTCATAGTAAGGTTTTTGTAAAAGTACTTTTTTTCTCACGTCAATTTTTCCGTAAATTAATGGTGTTCTCGAAATCGGCAGTTTTAGAGGTGAAAGTCTGCAGTGACATATGTTTTTTATGCTTGAAATCGAAAGAAAACTTAACGGAGAAGCGATTAAAATCATAAAAAAAGCCATTTAACCTGCTAGTTTTTTCACGACAGTGTCCGGTAAAGTGGGTGAATTTCGTATTGGATTTTTTTTGTTGTTGAGGAAACACAATTGGCATAGAAAATAAATAATATCTAATAAGGGAATATTACTTCAATAAACATAACCAAATGCGAAATTAAATGAAAATTATTTCTTCTAAATCAGTGCCGGATATTTTTTTTTTTTTCTCTCTCTTTTTTTCACTTTTCAAAGTTCAAGTTGTATCAAAAATAATTATCGGATAATGCTGCTTCTAAAGTCGGCCTAGGGGTCCCCTCTTGAGACAATTTTAGTTGGTAAGTTGGTAAAATCTGTAGAAAACACATTGTCAATAATTCTGGAGTCAGTCCGATGGCGCTTTGAATGTAACGATTCTTGTAGGATCACCGAAGTTAAGCAACGTCCAGCGAGGAGAAGACTTCGTGATGCTGGCATTCCGGCCTAACCCAGGCTAGGTGAGATAAATGTGTTTAGGAGGTTGGTGAGTTTCTTGCGAATGGAATGTAACACCCCCGTTATGATATGACGATGCAGTTGAATCGCGATATTAAACCCAAATTTAAAAAAAATCATACTGGTGTTGCTACTAATGAATACCAGGTCTCTAAATAAAAATCTAATTATCTCGAAATTTAAGAGAAAAAAATACCAGGTCAAGTACCAAACTCTTGAGGGTGAGAATTAAACCAATTCAATTATTTTAAAGAGGCGAAGAGAGAGAGAGAGAGAGAGAGAGAAAAAAAGAGAGAGAAAGAGAAAGAGAGAGAGAAAAAAAAAAAATATCCGGCACTGATTTAGAAGAAATAATCTTCATTTAATTTCGCATTTAGTTATGTTAATTGAAGTATTATTCCCTTATTAGGTATTATTTATTTTCTATGCCAATTGTGTTTCCTCAACAACAAAAAAATCCGATACGAAATTCACCCACATTACCGGACACTGTCGTGAAAAAACTAGCAGGTTAAATGGCTCTTTTTATGATTTTAATCGCTTCTCCGTTAAGTTTTCTTTCGATTTCAAGCATAAAAACATACTTTTACAAAAACCTTACTATGACCCTGATTAGAAGTAAACAAGAATATTTTTACTTTCCTTATCCTATAATAAGGAAAGTATTGTATTCGTCGAAAATTTGACCTACCCAGTTTTTCACATTTCTGGACGAATCATAGCCTCAGGATACCAAAAAAGTTGTTTTCAGCCATTGGTCCGTGCGTCTGTCTGTGTGTGTGTGTGTGTGTGTGTGTGTGTGTGTGTAAACACGATATCTCAAGAACGGTAAGAGCTAGAGACTTGAAATTTGGTATGCAAATTAGTTTTATACACCAAACGAACCACGAAACTTTTGGTTGAAATCGGACGCAAGATGCGGCCGCAGGGCCGCAAATATTGGCCGCAACCGCCGCTTCTTTGAATTGGTTAAAGATACAAGAAAAGTTAGAAATGAACATTTTCTCGGATTAAAAAAATAATAGGGGTCTATTCTTATCATTTTTTTGATATCTTGAACTTTTTGGAACCCGGCCCCAATATACCGGTATTTTGGGGGGACCTGCTTGGACTAACTTTTTTATTATTTACCCTAGATGGGGGTTGCGACATATCAAATCCAATGATTTTAAGGTGCTGATTACGAATTTGGCACTGATTTTTAACTATCCGTAACCGTTGAGTCACCAGTGACGGAATTCGACTTCTTTTTGGGGGATAAGGAAAGTCGTGTGATGTTTACACCAGATTTTTTTGATTTCATACGGTGTAAAACAATATTTTGAACCTATGAACATAAAAAAAGTACTAAAAAATCTAACTAACGCTGAAATACAGGGTGTAACAATTTTGAAACTTGCACCCTACTAGCTCCGCCCCTGATAAGGTTTTTGAAAATTTTAAAAGCTCATTATACTCAGCCTAACTTGGACTTTAATTAACAGGAATAAAAAATATAGCATTCCATTTAAAATTCGCGATAAAAATGAAAAAATATAGCCTAAAAGCCGGAAGGGCCGACCGGGGCCAAAAATAAATATGACCCGAGGATGGGCCATAGGGCACTTCCTATACCTAGGACTTTACAGAATTGTAAAATTCCGTCGCGTTCAAAAGTTACGAGGGGGTGGCCACCTTTTCTGAAACATACTGTATATTATGCATACACCTATTATTATTTATATATACATATTATATTTACATTTAATTTTAAGTACCCTTGACGTTGTACACATACAATAATGTATAATTTGTACAAAAAAATATAATAAATAAATAAAATAAATATCCACACCTCCAACACTACCGGCCAGGTTCCACAACTTTTCACATCTATGTACTGTTGCATATTCAGTGATATTTGAGCTACATTTTCTTAAATTAAAGGTGACTTGATTTCTTGTTTTTCTTGAAGGAATTTTAAATTGAATTTCACTGAGGAGATCAGGTGAATAGATTTTGTTCTAAAAAAATGTTTAATTTTTAAAATGGTTCTAAAAATGCCCTATATCAAATTGATATTTATTTTTCCATTATCTCTAAAATACATTTCATTTTCTCTAACAGTAAAACAATGAAGAAGATAATTTCAAAAAGCATTTGTCTTACTCACCATACACCTCAAGATCCTTTGTATTTCGGAACAAAGCTGACACTTGTTCCTCGTCTAAATCAGACCCTGCAAACAACCCGGGAATCTGACCCCCCTCATCAAATCCGCTGTCGTCTTCATCCACTGAACCGACCTCTAAACCCTCTTGACCATTGGCGACGATTTTCCGTTTCCGCTGAGCTTTTCTCCTTCGCATGACAGGTAAATGGAGGATTTTTATTTTCTTCACGATCTTCATGTGAGGTTTTCCTGGGGGAAAGTTCATTAATCTGACTTTTAAATATTTTCAAATTCATATTTCAAAAAGATCTTTAATATTATACTCTAATTTTTATATTTTTTTATTGCTTACTTTATAGGATTTTCCTATGAATCATTTCAAATCTTCTTAGAACAACGAAAAAGGTTTTGTCTTTGAGGTTTCGATTGATTTTAATATGAATCGCTTCTTGTAGATTGTATGAACTTACTTAGATTTTTTGCATGTGCTTTGAAAATTAGCGCACCATTGATTGTTAATAAAGCCCGTTAATTGGCGGCACAATGCCTTTAAACTAATTTCTAAAATATTTTACCTGCCGTCTTGTTCGCCTTATGCTTTTCATCAGCTCTCTCCTTCCGCAAAACCTTGATCCATATTTTCTTCCTTGCACCATTCTGGCCTTTGTGCTTCATTATTTTTCTAACGTGCATTCTATGTTTCTTTTGAATAGCTTCGAACTCTCTCATCATGGCTTTCTGGACTTTGTTTTGTAGTTCTATCTTTTCTATGTGATCTTTCTTCGAGATCTTATGGTGCCCGTGTCGAGTTTTAGGATATTCACCTTTGGTTTCCTTTCCAATTGCGATGTGTGGGATCCTGTTTTCACTGTGTGGGCCCTTGGTTCTGCTCTTGATATCAAGCTCAATGCTGTCATTGCGACCCAGTAATTTACTGTTGAGAATGTATGTTTTATTTGATCCTGGCTTCAAGCTTAGAATGTCGTTTTTCAAGTTTCTTAAAAGGTGTGTGAAAAAATAGTCGTTTTCAGAGCAAACAATTGGTTGCAGGCAAAGTAATGTTAAAGCAAAATGCCTCAGCATGGTTGAGAACCTTGTTTGCATTTTGAACTCAGGATACTATTGTTAGTAAAACTGACATTCAAATTTGCCCGTAGTGGATTGATTTGAGCTATATCCATAATTTTAAACTAGACTTTGAGTCCATGATGAATCCTTTGATTGATCCTGTAAAAATAAACGATGTAATTATATCACTAAATTCACAAATAACTATACTTACATCCTCTTATGTGAACCCAGGAGGTATTGTATTGACTGAGTGATAAAATAATTGAAAGGGTTAAATAGGTTAGTACAAACAATTTCTTTGATATTTGTTGCACATTGCATAAATCATTTTGAATTTAGAAGGCTGACACACTTCCACCTACTTATTATTTACTGGAAATACTAGAAACTCTAAACAAAGATGTGATACCACTAATCATGAGAACTAATATTCTGAGGACGTTTCCCCAATATTTTTAATCCTTTTCAATGAGAAAACCCCATAAAATATGAAATGGATGAGTAAAATATCAGATTTTTAAGTCCGGCATACATTTTAATTTAAAGAACCTCATATTGTATTATAAAAAATAAAAACGAAACAAAGGCACTCTCATAATATGTTGTATTATTTACAGGCATATACGTAACTTCAAGAAAAGATGATTCACTGAACTGAAATCTACTTTAGAGTTGTTGTTAATGAATTATGGCACGTGTTTATATCAAAATAGTCCCACGTATAAAATACCTGTTGGTAAAGTCTCTCTCGGTTTTCATTGTTTCCCCCGAAGAGACCTTTACACTTGGCACCTCGTATTGAAACAAAACAGATGACAACTGACCGTTGCTTGAAGTTTATTCTGTCTTCACCTGAATTGAAGAATCTGATAAGGCTGGAAATCGAATTTTTGACACCTTCAAAGAGTTAACCATTCGTTTATGTAGAAATCCTAGTTACTGACAAGTCTCCTAAAAAGTTGTTGGTTAAACAGACGGTTATAGGTAATATAACGGATGTTAAAGGACTACTATCTGAAAAGCTATGTGTCAGAAGCAAACACTTTCTACAATTTCTTTGTTGAAGGTTGTATTTTTATACTTTTCCATGAGAAAAAAAAAATACTTTGTTCCGAGTCATTATATTTGTAGGTAGGTTGAATCATCGTCGATCTGTGAATCATTGATTAAAAATATCATGTACCCCATATTGTTTTGTGCTAGTAACTAGTATGTTGCTGATTGAGTAGGTATTTTTCTGATAGGCAAAGCGAAAATTAATTTCATGGAACTGCATATTATGATTGAAGAAAATTAAA
The DNA here is from genome assembly GCA_024516035.1 of Bactericera cockerelli. NCBI lineage: Eukaryota > Metazoa > Arthropoda > Insecta > Hemiptera > Triozidae > Bactericera > Bactericera cockerelli. Next base: position 16,556,516 of record CM044961.1, read on the forward strand.
GTCTCATTTCTTAGTATTTGTAAGTTGGAGACAGTACCTGATTGACACCTTAGAACCAACTGTCAAAGGCCTGAGAGCAGCTACTCTATTAACCTATTGTATTGAACTTGTCACCTGTGTTTTGTGAACAATGATTCATAATCTTACTGGTGCTAGTAGAGGTATTGTGTTCATTCCATTGATGAGTTTTGTTGCTTTTCTCACTTTTAAACTTTTCTCAATTTGTTAGTGTCATTGTCTATTGCAAGATATTTCGACATAGACCGATATTAATCAACTATCCCCAAGTTTCTTACAAAGCACGTGTTATTGCTGCGATGTTTAGCTGATAAGGTTAAATCATTATTTGATTTAAACATGTAGGATCATAGATAATGAAGAAAAATGTACTTCCTTTTAAAAAAATCTCATACAAGCATAACAGATAAATTTGTTGGTGCGGTAAATAACCTGATTATACTCTTGAACTAAAAAGCTTACCGTAGAAAGTCCCAGGTTTAATTCCAAACTTTTTTATCTGACTTTGACCATATTTTTGACAAAGTTTTTTTTGGTTAGGTCAAAAAGTATTAGTCGGAACAATAATTACAGTTGTACAGAAAATCCCATTTAATTAAAAATCAAATTAAAATTAAATAAATCAATTTCATTATCATTTCCACCGCTTCAACAAAAATTACAAAGTATGTGTGATATTTTTAAAGAAAGCATTGATTAGCATTGATTAAGCAGAATTGGTATTCAATTTTAGACAGCCATCATTTCCATCTATTTTATTTTAATCAAATTTAGATTGGTTTGTATCCAAATCGATCACCTCAGTGAATTCCCAAGTAATCTCGCTATTGTTTTTCCATTAGCAAAACAGTTAAGCCATCTTTCCAGATCACCAGACCAATCAGATTAGCACAAGTCAGGCAGGTTTCGACATGGCCCACTGTTCATGGTCGTAGGGTTGCAGACGTGTAGGTCTACGCATTTGTTATGTTAGCTTAAGGAAACTACAGGGTTCACATGGACTAAAAATATCTTTTAAGTTAAATTGTTTTAAAGAATATAGTAAGGTTCTACTATGGTAGCCCGTCGTATAAACTATGTTCTGATAAAAGAAGATTAATTTCGTACCTATTTTTACTTCTTGTGGTAAATACCTTGAAAGTGTGGAGACCATGATCCGTACAATGATGTCCACTGTCTTGTTTTTGAATCATTCAAGACGTTTAAGATCACTTCTACGAGTAGTTTTCGGGTAAGAAACTCTGGCGCTCTTTTCTCTTTGAGTGGATATTCTTTGACTCTTGATATCAACAAGGAAATAGAGCAAGTTTTTTGAATACTCTCAAATTATTTACTTGGAGAAGTGCAACATTAGATTTTTTCATTCTGCTCTTTTTATAATATGACCATTAAATATGTACAGTGTGAGTTTTATTACCTATTTTGACAGTTAACTACGTTGCAGTGGTGTATATAACTCTAAAGTTGAAAAACACCACTTTAATATAATAGAATATAGATCGATAGATCTACGTTGCAAGTGACCGTGGCCTAAAATACCACACAGGAGATCTTTCGAATAAAGAAAATACAACAAGAAAATCACAGTCTCAGTACTTTTCGCACACCATCTGGGTTCACAGGCCATAGGAATAATTAAAACAGGAGGCAGGTTCGAATCCAACACAGATCGCGCTAATTCCACGCAGTGCAACATTTAAATGAGAATTCATTGCATTTATATCTCAATACAAATTGTTCGAAATCACCCACTTGTGACGATCAAGACACTGAGACAGATCGAGAAACTAATATCAGCAAACAAAAAATATTATACTTCTCTCTCGTTGCAAAATATTCTTTTTAGCGATCAATTTGTACATGTTGAGAATCAAGATATATGGATTCGGTTGTTCGCATATTTGGATAGAAAATCGAGTAAGAGGATAACGTTCCAATCTCTAAACTTCTAGATCGCCTATTCGAATCACAAATATTTCTAAGATTAATTAAAGGGGAAATGTTACATCTATTAAGAATATATAGGTAAGCACGTACTCAACTAAAAGTACATTTCGCCTCTGACAACACAAAGAGGCGTAAACCACATTTTCGAAATTTTACAGGAGAGCCAAAATGAGTTTTCTTGTGCATAAATTTTCTGTTCACGGTAGGAACATTATGACTTCCCTGTACCCATGAATGACCATACGAGCTTTTTCTGTTGCCAAATTTGATTATTTAACTGTGACTATCGATTTACGCCTATTTGATTTGTCTGAAAAAGAGAAAATGAGGAATACGCCTGATTTCAATTTTTGTTGTATCTTTTTTTTTTTATTATAATTGGATTACGTCTATTTGTGAGAACAAAATATAGCACAAGTAGACTCAATCCAAGCAATAAAACTGATTTCAAAAATTTGTGGTTTACGCCTCTTTGTGTTGTCAGAGGCGATTTGTAAAAATCCTGTAGCTTTTGCCTTCAGATTTAGGAAATATTAATATTATTTGAAATGCATTTTTTCAAATTTAGGGAAGCACAACCATTGGGTATTATTAGCTCTGTTGATCACATAATCACATCAGTTTTCAGACTAATTAAACTCATAAAAAGTCAATGTAGGTATTCAATTATTGTTCTTTTTAACCATCCCTGAGACTAATTTTACTGTAAACTTTGTTCAATTAGTAAAAATTGCATTGGTGTAGATGGAGAGTTAATAACATTATTAAATCTATTGCATTCAATAATAGAACAATATTTTTGTACTATAAAAAAATATAATAGCATTTTTTCAAAAGAACTCGTATATGATGATCTCTCGTCTTTTCACGATGTCATTAATCCTGATTAAAACCTTATCTAATTGCCAAAAAGTAAACATGATGTTAATCGATCATTTCCTTAGTGATCCTTTTCACAAATCCCTGTATGTACCTTTGACTAATCTACGAGAAGAAACAGTGCAAAATATAGCAAAAGTATTCAAAGACACAATTAGTAAAGGGGATATAGAAATCCGTGAACCATTAAAATCCCATATGAAAATCATGTATGGCATAGATTCCGAAAAAGAACCTATGAGAACTCGTAAACGGGAACCTCTTAATCAAAATGAAGAGATGATGAGAACAAGGAAAAGAGAACCCTATAATCAAAATGAAGAGATGATGGAAGAAGAGAACCTTAATCAAATGAGATGATGAGGACAAGAAAGAACCCTATAATCAAATAAAAGATGATGAGAACAAGGAAAGAGACCATAATCAAAATGAAGATGAGAACAAGGAAAAGAGAACCCTATAATCAAAATGAAGAGATGATGAGAACAAGGAAAAGAGAACCCTATAATCAAAATGAAGAGATGATGAGAACAAGGAAAAGAGAACCCTATAATCAATGAAGAGATGAGAACAAGGAAAAGAGAACCTACAATCAAAATGAAAGATGATGAGAACAAGGAAAAGAGAACCCTAAATCAAAATGAAGAGATGATGAGAACAAGGAAGAGACCTATAATCAAATGAAGAGATGATGAACAAGAAAAGGAACCCTGCAATCAAAATGAAGAGATGATGAAAGAAAAGACAATCAAAATGAAGGATGAAGAAAAGGAAAGAACCCTATAATCAAAATGAAGAGATGATGAGAACAAGAAAGAGGGAACCCTATAAATATGAACTAGATCACCAATCCATGAATAGGGAAATAAATAAATTTGGTGAGTATGCCCCAAATAGACTGCACTGATTACTCGTGTTACAGCTTCAGGTATACGTGGAATAAAGAATTTTCGAAAATCTTAGTCCAAGCGTCAAAAAATCATCAAAAAATTACAACTTTTACAGAATATGGCAGAAATCATTTAGCATTAGATGCATAGTATATGCAATGCAGCTCTGAAAACTTGATCCATTTGTTTCAGAGAGTTGTAATTCAAACAAATACATAATAAATAGTGTCAACGAATCTTGTACTTTCAAGAGAGACTTCAACTTTCTACCAAGAGAAAATGTAAATAGTATTATCAGATGCAAACGTGAGCTACAATTTGAACCTGAAAACATGAGATCAGACGAGTTTATTGAAAAGGAGAATAAGAGAGGAGGACTGGCACTTATCAGACGGTTCGATTTTAACGACACAATCGTCAAACATTTCTTTGAATACAGCTCGGAAACTTTGTCGCAAGTTGTAATGGAAACATTAGAGCAAAGATGTCAGGAAAATTATGACAGTGCCTTTATTGAAGTGTTCAAAGAGATCAATAGAGATAGCTATGATGACAAACCTATGCATGAAAAGGTGTATCTATTTCGCAAATTTTTGAGGCTATACAAGGAATACAACGATGAAATGCTAAGAGGTTAGTACATTTTATTATTCTCAAGAATTATTTTCAAAATATGTTCTCAATAATTCTCTCAAATAGTCCAATATTCAACGTACTTTTAAATTTTGTACGTTGTTAATTTTATTATTACGAGAAATTTGTAATATTAGAAATCGGAAGTATTATGTTCGCTTCTGTAAAAAAAAAAAAATCCTCCGATTTAAGTGATATCAAATATAAAAATACATATTGAAATCAGCATACATCAGAAAATATAAAAATGCATATCCTTTAAATTATAAAACAGCTTTCATATCAATTTATTAAATGGTTAAAAAGTAATTATAACGAATGATGTTCAAATAAACAAACTATATCTCTTAAAACATGTCTTTTCAGGAGTCATGTTCGATTTACCAAAGCGACTCAAAAACTACGCCATTGAGCACTTCCTGAACAAAAACCCCAAGGGTCGAGACTTTCTTTCCTATTGGGAAACGGAAGAAGAAATTGATATCCGTTTCCGTAATCTCTATCAACAACTCCAGTATGCCCTAATCGAACGAAACTACGAGATGGAGCAGCAATTGTACGAACTGGCAAGTCCAAAGGGATACACAGAAATGGTATTGAATTTAACGACCAACTCAGCACAAGCGTTGAGTGCTGAGAAGGAGGAAGAGAGACTTCGACTGCACGCAAAGAAATATTTGAGACGAAAGCTAAACTCGGTGGCTATGTTGTCAACAACCACTGCGGACCCGCTTCTTGAATTGGAGCCTTTAAATCGTAATCCAAGTCCTCCAGTTTTAGCTGTCTAGCGACTCTTCTCTTTCTTCAGTTTTTTTTTTTTTTTTTTAATCTGTAGATACTCTTCATCCTTATCTCCCCACCTAAATATGTTATTTGTCTGTTTCCAAAAAAAAAAAAAATCAATTCTCTCTATTTTTAAGTTTCGTAAACTTTGAACGGTAGTCAAAACATAATTGTTAGGTTCACTTTTAGAGTACTTGATTATATCAGTGTTTAATGATCAGCTATTGCTCTTCATACAGCTTCAATAACCATTTTGATGAAAAACTAGGTTCGCTCAGTACTATACATTATTTTTTGTTTTCTGAATTCTATTTTAGAACACTAATTTTTAACTACCACTTTACTTACTTTAACTTTTGTGTTCATTTGTTCGTTCAGTGTAACGTGTATCTATTTCTTTGAATCTTCAAACAATATACTGTCCATAGCAGGAACAACCTTTTTAAAGGTACATAATATATTTGACATGGTTACGAAATACGAAATTTCATGTTATTCAGTACTTTTGCTTTGATTATAATATATTTTCTTTATCAGTGGGAGATTAGTTTTGCAACATTTCCTTTTCAAAATTATGAGGATTTTTGTTGCTAGATTTCTGTTTGAAGTCATTTAAGGAGGTAAGTCTTATACAGCATCTTTACTTTTACTGTAGTTGATACTATAATATCCAGAATTAAACAAATAAATTTACAAATTTAGTTTAATAGGAATTCTTTCTTTACAGTTTGCATACAGATTACAGAAGTATGCAAACCCATAGGTCACACTTACAAAGATAATAATATTATGTATGATGAATTAACTTGTTAATACGGAACGGTTTAATACATATATTGTAGGAATCATTATCAATTTAAAATGATATTTTATTTTTAATTAAAATTAAATCCGCTGAAAAGATATATAAATTTCAATATTTCTCATTCAATTTTACTTAACAAAATACCTACTGATTAAACCTTTTCAGAAATAACAATTTAAGTGCTGTTATTTTCCTCCTGGGAATAATTGTTTAACATATTCTGACATGGAAAGAAATCTTCTGGTATCAAGTGTTGTACTACTATTAGCCCAACTTGAAATCGCCAATGGACTATGTGAATTAAGTCCACAAAGAATTGAAGATCAGGTGTTCCAATTCTACCAGAGTAATTTCTGTGATGAAGGGTCTTTAAAAAGATCCAAAAGATCCACATACAATCTGATATCTCAGTCTCATGATAATACCTACGCAAAGTTTGATCGGTATTTGAATCTTTCGGGAAATGATTTGATGAATGAAATTGAGAATGAGTTGGACAATGCTTTTGATAAGAATTTGAATGTCAGTATCAGCGAAGCAATGATGAAAGAAGCTAAAGGTATGTATTTATAATTTTTATAATTCATATAAATTTCACGACTAAGATTATATTTACTAATTTTTTGTACCGACCTCAGTAGCTTGATCGATAAGACAGCGGACTTGTAACCTGGAGGTCGGTGGTTCAAGTCTCGGTTTCAGCGTAGATTTAGTAAAGCGAGTTTGAGTAGTTGTGATATCACAAAAGTGATTAACACAAATATGATAACTTACTAATTTTTTGTTGATTTATTTGTATAGAATTTTAAGAAAAATGTCTTTCCAGTATAGATACATTCTTTTGATACGTCATTGCTCTTTGCTCCTGTTTTAGGACTGCTCAAATATGTATGTAAAATCCTATAAATCTTGGCAACTTGATTTATAAAAATATAATTCCTGCATATTAGAAGATATACTGACTAAATATTGTGATATAATTGATACATAGTCCATCAAATCATGTACAGGTTATACATATTTTTTTTTTGTTAAAATAATTGCAAAAAAATACCAAAAGAAAACTTACGACACATTATTTTCCCGTTAAGTGTAAGACTTAATGAGAAATTTTATTTTATTGCTTGCAAATTTTTATTTCTTTTACAGGGAATCTCAATCTACTGAAAAACAAAACCTACTTTCTCAACACTTATAATGAATTCAAAAAGACCTATTCGTCCAAACTGGAACACTGGTATCTGGGCATCACTCTCTATTTACCTATGAAAATGAAAGGAATTGCCAAAAAGAAATATTTCCTCATTACAAGAGATTCCCTGCCGGAGAAAGAACAACTGGAAAGGTTCTGGGAATACGAGAGAGATTTGGACTACCAGTTTAATGTTTTTGCCAAAAAGTTAAGGGACTACTTGCAGGATCACTATTCGAAACTGGAGAAGACCTTTCATCAGACATTCACTCATAGTACAAACAGCACCATTGATTTGACTCTCTTCAAAATCGTCCGACGAGAGCTTGTAACATCGGAGGCTCCCTATGAAGGAACAACGTCCCTCACTCAATAGTTACCTTTTGGGACTTGTGGAGTTTGTTTTTTTATTACAGCAGTTCTTTAGGTACTTTAATGTGGTCATAATCTCAGGTTCGTGGTCAGACAGGATCTATAGATTCGTGTATTGGGTTGAATTTTAACCAAATAACAACGCTGCCTAGATTACCAGTCTAGGGACTCTAGGGTCTTAGCAACTCGATCATCAATGTATGTTTTTGAGAAATTTGTACTATAAAATCACAAATCCGAATAAAAATCAGTGCCCAATAATTAATAGTCCATGTAAAAATAAAGAACATCGTAAAGTAATAAACTGTATTTATTGTTTCCCTCAGCTAGTTAGACGTCTTAAGTACTTGCTAAAACACTTTTGTAGCATACAAAGTATGTTCATTCAAGCATGTCTTTTGGAGATTCTTGGGCGCACTTTCGACAAGAATCGTAGAAGAAAGGTTCTTCTAAAGTCTTTGGTATCTGAATTTTATTACTTTACCTGTTCCAATACATCCTAATCCTTATTGTGATCATTATCGTCATCATCAGCGCCTTCTTCAAGATAGAAAAAAAATTGTAGTATCTATCAGTGCCTTGTATGTTTGTATATCCCTTATTGTTTTTTTGGTGTGAAGAAGTCTTCGTACTCAGCTTCCGCAGACATATTCAAGGCTTCGCAAGATTGTTTGGTCCTGGGGATCGATAGCAAGACAGGATGCATTACCCGGTTCATGAACTCAAACTCCATTCTTTTGTAGTTGTGATTGATGAAACTTCTGAGCGCTCTACGTAACACCTTGCACTTGTGGTTGACTAAACTCTGGTAGATTTCCTTGCCCTTGGGCGTCTCAATTTCATTGTGTTGTTCATGAAGCAACAGAGAAGGTAACTCTTGATTAATTTTTTCAAACCATTCGGTCACTTTTTTCTTGTATTCCATTTGGAAATCTGCGATGCCCTTGTGAAACTCACTCTGGATAACATATCCAGGGTATGCATTTTTGAACGTATATCTGGAAAGAGGAGAATACCCAAAGTATTAACGATGTAACATGTTTCACAAAATACAATTAAATAGTCGAGAATAAAGAAAATCCAGTTTTACTCAATATGTATAAAAATACAACATTAAATAGGTATATTGCTTTTGAAGTCAACAGTCATAAATATCACGATGAGATCTGTGACTAGTGACTAGGCACAATTTATTTAGTGACTCTTTAGCCGCTCTTTTGGCTGATGTACTGAACTTATATTCTACATTTTGTTTGTAAAATGTATCACTTGAAAGATTAAACTATGCATCAATTATTTATACAACGTACCTAAATCTGACTTGAATAACATTGTGACAATGTCAAACGCTAATGTCTCGTATACTAATATTTAGAGATCTTCAGACATAATCAAAAGCATGCATCCGTGAAAATTGAACACCGCCAAATTTCTGATGCTTTTGATGAGCAATTCTGACTGGTTGATCAAGATTGCTGAAGTCAAATTTGTAAGGACACAAATTATCCGACTTCCATTTAGATTTTTGGCATTGCTCATTTTGGAAATACATTGGGTACAAGTACTCGTGAAACAAAGTGCTTTCGACGTCATTGTAAAAAGCGTTGATGTATCTCCTCAGCACTACGCTATACTGAAGAAATATCACATCAATATTGATCTCTTGCTTCCAAAATGCCTCCAACTTCTGGTAGCTTGGTAATTGGTAGTTTTTCAGTTTGTATTGTATTTTGTAGTAATCTGGAATGCCATAGTCTTGCTTGACGTAAAGTTTGTACTTTTGAAAGACGTGGTTCGTATGGTGCAAAAAGTATGCCTCCGTTTTGTTAGATAGAATTGACTTCATAGTATTGTATATTTCGGGGATCTGTTTACTGTTAATTATCCTATCGTTTTCGTGATGCTTAAACCTATAAAGAATAAAGTTCTTCATAGTTCTTCGGTCTTAATGATAGTTTACCTTTGTTTTAACCCATATTTTAGGCACAAAATTGAACCCTTTAGTAAAGCTCAACACATGTTTTGACCTTACGAACATCAACATCAACAGTTGAGGTAAAATAATAAAGGTCAAAAGAAACATATTATTACGTAAGTCTTTAGATGATAATTAAATATTTTTAAATAATTTTTACCTATGTTTTGTACTTTTGAATAATGGCTTCTTCCACATAGTTCACAAAGTGTGGAAACAATTGATGCTCAACTTTGCTCAGTATACTATTGATGATCTGTCTATAATATTTATTGATATACAAGAGCTTTTCGTCGAACTCTTTTTGAGCCTCGAAATACTTGGTTAATATGTTCAAGGTTATATTTCTAGGCCAGTCAGGATAGATACTATGTCTTTTCCTTACATTCTGTACCTTTTTGTGCAACATTAATCGAATAATGTGCTGATTGTACCATTTTTCTACTCTTTTGGTAAAGAATATTCGAATGTCTCGAAATGCACGTCTTGGAAGAGAGAAATTTCTATCCGTAATATCAAAGTTATACCTATAAGCAAGAGACAGGTTTCATTATTTGTGTTATTGGTTTAGAAGTGCCTCAAAGAGATTCTCTCACAAGAAATTTTACGTTTCTAGATAAACTGATATTATTACGTTTCCTACTTTTGTCAGGTGCGAAGATGATAATGGTCCTTCATGGTAAAAATTATTATATGAAACTAACTAATATCTAATTCTAATTGCTATTTCAAACAAGAAGGTACATGTAACTTAATTATTGTTTGCAAATTTTCTTACAATAATTACAAAACTGTACCCTTTCTGAAAAGTCCTCCTGGGTGTTTACTTGCTCTTACCTATTCATAGTTTCCTTCATCGTATCTGTAAACATTTCAACCAAGGATTGGTTCAATTGGTCTACCACAGACTTTTCTAATTCTATTCCATCCATTTTGAGTAAATTTTTGAACTCTTTATTGTACTTTTGACCAAGTTCCAACTTCAATTTTTCATCTTCCAATGTTTCCATTGTTTTGTCAGGAAGAGCGTCGATGATTTTTTCTTGCTCGAGAGTGTCCATACTATTATCACTTTTGTCAAATGCCCTCTTCATGCGTTTCAAATTATTGGATCGATGATGAAATTTTTGGAAAAGATTTATAAATTCGTGGATAGGTTTGTTGCTGAGAAGAAAATTGTTTTCGCTCTTATCATCATTGTTTACTTCTACATTTTCAATATGTGCCACAGATACAAGTAAAAGTACTGCGGTTATGAATTTCATTTTTAATTTATTTTACCTGTAAGGTATAGAAATCTTGTTCAAGATATCACTTATTTTGCTTGAAAGAATGATTTATAAAACAAATTTTATGTCATAGCTTTGTTTAATAGAATCACTCATATTTTTTCCAAGTACTATTTCCTTCCAACTTTTTAAAATAATGTTGTTTACGAATTTTTCACAAGACACAGTAGAGTAACTACATCAACAAATAACAAAGTGTGTCCATCGACATGCTCAACAGTACTAACTTCCTTTGTTTTTCCTAACACGCGACACACTGATTATAAATTTGATAAGTAGGAAATGTTCACTTCAATAATCGGTTACTATTCAAGCCAGAACATTCAATCTGGTTATTATTTTTATAGTTGTTTCTCATCAGTTATCAAGAACCATGAATGTATGGACCATGATAAGTCATTCAAAGTTTTCATCGCTTTCTCAGCATTCACATCATAACACCAGATCTGAAGATGCTGCCCTTCTGACGATTCCAATACACGGGACTAATTTCTTCTCTGGCTCATTAATTACGGTACAGGCTGCTAGGTTTTGGAATTCACTTCCCCAAGAAGTTAGGGTCTGTGAACGCATGTCTTCCTTTAGGTGTCTACCGTGGAAACATTTGAAATCGGTTTGAAAATTGAGTTCGGACTTCTTCTTCCATCTTTTCTTTTTCTTCCTTCTTTTCTTCTTCTATTTCTTCACCTTCATAATCTTAATATATAAATGTCAAAGTCACTGACTGACCACTCACTGATCATCACTCTACAGCCCAAACCGTAAGTCCTAGGAAGCTGAAATTTGGTAGGTAGCTTTGTCTTATAGTCTAGATGTGCAATAAGATGGGATTTTTCGAAACTCCCACTACAACACCTGCCATTGGCGAAAAAGGATTTTTTGCTTTCACGGCCATGACTTGGCCCGCAAAGCGGGCGACAGCCCCCTAGTATAATAATATAATATTCCCTCTTTTTTAAAAAATAATTTCATGATAAACATTAACTAAGTGGTAGCCTAAAATTAATTAAGTGGTAGCCATATGGGTTTGATGACAGAGATTGCCTCAGGCAATAATCACGCCTTTTGTCAATATTATTCTTGTCAATAAAGAGTTATTATATTCAAATTGCAAATGTATAATGTGAAACAAGATCTTTGTGGTGAAGTGACAGCTTTCATGGGTATCAAAGTATTACCTATGGTATACATACAAAAGTTTCTAGATATTTACATTTTACATAATTTATTATGTAAATATTTTTGCCAATGCTGCTTCCAAATTTCCAGTGTGGATATGATCTCCAGGAGTACACCTACTCATTATTTTAGCAACTCTGCACTAGATGAGTAACGATGTTGTGAAAATATCTGACAACGCTGTATTGAGAATCTCAGTGGGTGAGGTTATGTTTGACCTAGATCTCCGTTAAAAGAGTGATAAGAGATAACAGTTTATTCATGGTCACATGTGCGTGTGACGTCATAGACAGCTGATTTAAAATAATTCAAATACATCTTTGCCTCAAGTTCATCCAGAAGATGTTAATAATTTTGTTGCTGGATTTTGTTTATTCTTATGTACTGTTTCAATAAGTGAAATCCTGTGCTCGTAAGATATCGCGTTTCTGAGCTATAATTTCAATAAATAAATTACTGTAATAGTTTTGCAGATTTTAACTCTGCGCTCTGGTAGGTAGATAATTACCTAATATTTTACTTTTCTTTATTCTTGCGAATTTTTTCATGTCTTATATGTAGTTACCGCTTTTAAGAGTTACTCTGTAAGTGGCTACGTGCTACCTCGATAATAATAATATTATTATCCCATAATATATTTAATAATTCACAGTTTTATTGTTTGTTATTCTATATTTTTTCCTATCTGTGAACAGTAATCCTCTGTTAAGTGGAATCTTAATCTATCTATTCAGTGACAATCATAACATGATGAATGTTAGTAGGTGACTATAAACGCAACAAGTACCTAATAATGATATTTTTTCATGATACTCATGACGTAGGTCCCTAAGTCCCTACCTACTTGTTGATTCAATATCTCAATTGCTTACTTCTGATATTAGAAAGATATTATACCTGTTGCACACTTTTCTAAAATCTAAGCTGGCATAATTTTTGATTTTTCCTTATACAAGTTATTATTAAGCAATAAAACAATTAGGTTCAATGACCTTGCCCAATTGAAAAATGGCACACTCTCTGAAGGTAGTTCACACTGTTTGACCTATTTTGGCGGGAAATTTTCAGAGATTGTCCTCTCCAAATCAACCAAATGTTTTATTTTCCGCAAAGTTCTTAGGTGTGGGTCAAATCTCATTCGATAAATATTTTTATTTTATTTTTTGTAAAACTATAAAAAATCCTGGACTAAGAAATTCTGTAGTCGAAGCTTGGGCTACTAGGTTTTGAGAATTACTTAATTTATCATTCTTTTTTATGTCCAGAATTTTCCGGTTATTCCTCTTGCAAGTACAACTATAATTTTATTACTATCTGATGCATTATTTTGACGCGTGCATTTAGATAAACTACGAGTATTTGTTATAGTTCAGTGTGGTAATTAATTTATGTTCTATAGCTCACAAAATAGGTCCTTAATACACCGGTATATGTTTTTGTAGGTCAACATCAAATATGGTCACTGTGACTATCTGTGTGTGTGTCAATTTTAGTGATTAGGTCATTTATTATTTTTCCACTATGCATTTAAATACGTTTTCAAATGATTTGATAATTTTTAATCAAGGTTAGACTTTTTTAAAGTGTATTTTCAAATTCGAGTTAACTGTATAGTGTAGTTCAGGATGCTATTTCTAAGGGCGGAATTAATAGACGTTTTTGTAATACCTCTGTGGAGCTAAGTATAATAATAATAATATCGCCTTATTTATACTGCCCGATTAAGACTACTAAAGTCCCATTATTCCAGTATAGATTTTGCATATTGTCTTAGATGGGTAAAACCAATGCTATGTCATAACTGAAGATCTTGATTTTGTCTATTAATTTCACCCTAAAAGTTTCAAACAAGAGCTTGTTAACATGTATTGGGTCCTTTTGACATAATTATGAACTCTTGAATTTTAAATCAATAACACTAGAAAAGTATTACCACATAGACTAAAGCTCTATTGAAATTTTAGCTTAAGCTCCGTTAAGCTTAATGGAGAAATAGACTCCTCCTTAATATGTTGTAGGTACTGATCTACTGATTAATCAGAGCTAAATCGAGTACTTTATTCAGCAGTAGTTTTCCAACAGTGGAAATTTTTGAATAATCAATGGAAGGAGAAAAGATGCTCGGAAAATTGATTCAGATTAATATTTCATTGGGACTCTATTCTTCGTCCAACCGAGATTAACTACTGGTAGTTTTATTCAAAATTTCCTTTTTCGACTTTGTACGGAAATTGGAATTTTAACGGCCAAGTAGAAGTTTATAATCTGTCGATTAGTAATCAATATCAAGTCTGACTTTGCAAAACACTTTGATCTCTTGATTAAGATACTTCTGCCTAAATTGCCTTAAATATTTAGGTATCTACCAAGGTTAGTGTAAGTACGAAAAAATTATAAATATTATAATATTTACCCAGTTCACAAGGTTTGTCGCTTATACAGAAAATTAATCTGCATTAAAGCCTTTTTTTTTGTCTGAGTAAAATATCTTGACCACATATTATGTCGTAGTTTTACATAATCATTTGCAAAAGAACACCAACTAATGTTACTGATAAGATATTTTCTATGTTTACAGACGCTCCGAGACTGCGCTATCCGCATGTCATACGCCATACCTAGATTCTTATACTCATCCTGCCTACACACCGATGACGTTATAAAATCAGGTACCATGGTATCAGGGATCTCCACCCATCCAGGAAAATGATCTCAGTGTCCGTCTTCGAACAGTTAACTTACTAGACAGTAATAGAAATAGTGATAACATTTATCCAGTTTCTAGCTAAAATTTCCACTGAAAAATTGTGAAAATTTGTTGTGGAAGGAATCTATTACTTTGAGGACATTTGATTGGAGTGCTGCAGGAAAAACAGATGGTTGTGAATGATAATTGGAGGATCAGATAATTATGACTTCAAAAGCGACCATCTGTATCAAAAAATATTCCGATCTGAAGATGACCGTCTGACCAATCGTCACAAGAGTTACCGCTTTCTGCATTCAGTTGAAGAATTTTTCTCTTCAGTACTGAATAGTTTGTCTGTCCAATGCTTGAAAATTGCTTTCTCCAATGCTGATCCAAGTAGGAAAACGACTCCCTACTTTGGCCATCTTCAAACGCCAAGCTTCGCCCTTGACAGATTGTGACTTCCGTCATCATTATACACCTTGCTTGATTTTGAACCGTCTTATATCTTCATCCGATTACTCACTCTTGTTGGATTGTGATGTCACGCACTACAAGTATGTCTCTGGCAGTGACCGACTGATTCTCGAAGACGACAGGTAAGTAGACTTGTTTATCTCATAAATCGAACCAGCAATTAATTCTGGATCAGAGGACAAGGTCGATTCTTTCATCACACATGTTGTGGATGTCTGGGCGTCTGTCATCCTGGTTCCAAGTTTACACGCATATTAGCGCTGGAATAGAATACGTTCGTTTATCTGGAACAAAATGGATTCGGGCACAAAAGAAAGGAGCACAATAGCCGTGACATGAGCCACCTAATTACCTAAAATATTGACCGCGCATTGCTTGGAAATGGTCATTTAAATTTTACAGTATGTTATTAATATTGTACTTTTTTATAACTATAACAAATGAATCACAATTATTTATAAAAAGTAATAGTCATTATTAGAAGAGACAGTGCTATCATGTGTATGTAAGTGATAGAATTGTAAATTATTAAATAGGTAAGTACTTACGACATGCGTAACCCCTCTACAGTTGAATAAGTTACTCTGAATAAGTTGTTAAAATGATTGTGTTGAATAATGATATTAGGGTTTAGTTGGAAAGTAGTCTGAATTCGAAATGACTTTGAACCCTTTCGTTTTACTATAAGGTTTTCATTGATTTGTTTACATCCCAAGACAGCTCGAAGACAGTTTGAAAACCATTTTGAAGTGAAAAATGAAATCAACTCGCAGAGGTTTTTTTGTTTTTACTTGGATTTCGTCTTTGAGTTGACTTGAAATATTTATGTAGATATTGAAATCAGGATCAGTTTTTCAAGATTTACAAAATTCACAATTTATTGAAAGATGAATCATGTGGTATACCCGTATACATATACAATATACATATAACTCGGGTTTGGAAAACAAAATGTCACCCTCAAACTTTATCTTCACCTATCTGGTTAGATAATGTTTCTTAATCTTGGTAAAACGCTCTATTCTATAGCAGATTATACAGTTTTCCATTTTGTCTCACGATATTGATTATTTGAATGGAAGAAAAGCCCATGTGTGTTACGATGTTTTCCCACCCTGCCTGGATTTATCTTTTAATAAATACAGCTTAAAAAAAACAAGCACGAGAATAACATCAACACAATCAGCATCAACCACAACGATTGTTTGATATTTAATTTATCAGTGATCTGATTTTCATTAAACGTGGACCACGGTACACTTCATCAACAATGAAAGTAATTATAATGATTTTCACATGTATTTCGGACTGTGCAGGTTGGAAATTGGCAATTTAGGACCAAGTAGTCCCAATTTCAATTAGTAGGCATGTAACCAGACGGTCATATATGTGGTCTTGATAGATGGCTTGATGTAACATTACATACATACGACATCGGCATGGGGTAAGTATATTTCTTTAATTGTATATGGTCCTCATTCCAGAAAGCACTCTCACTTTCAAAATTTCCACTCTCTAAATGCAAAAATTCATCGAAATTTGGAATCAACTTATCATGGAGAACCTGTAACCTTTGGTATGCTACAATAAACATTTTCAAACGGTTTCACCGTACTACCACACGTGACTAAATTTAAAATCAACTAAAGTCGTTACGGAAATAATTCTTTGAACTTTTATCATCAACCAACTATCGATCGCTTGGAGCATCTTGAATGGTCACTCACACTCGAGAAACGCCAATTAACTCCGGCCTAAATATTTCCGCGCGTAATCATAAGTTTCAAGACCTATGACAATAGATCTGGTTATCACATCGGATAAACCATAATTGCCTCCTAGGTATCGCACTACTACTGTACTATTGTTCATTACTGTCCGATTGGTAGTATTGGTACTATAGTACCGAGATAGTCAGCAGTGGGATCAGTATAGTTTGGTAGGGGTCTGGCTATCGGTTAGTCAGGTGACCGGACTTGGGTGGTCAATCGGGACTTGGTATCTTTTGTCGATCTAGTGCCGCGTTATTATCTGCCGGTGTGTCAATTTTAACTGAGCCGCCTAATTAAAGTAACTATATTTCACTTTACTTTTACTAAAGTGTTCTTGAAATATTCTTTGTGGATTTTACAAGTGATCTGCTTTCTTTTACAAGAATCTTTTTGTAGTATTTTACAAGCAGCTTTGCGTAACGTGGTTTCTCCATTCCAAGTGAGACATTTAATAACAATTAAACTGTGCTGTGTAACTATTTTTCAATTATATTTAATTGGTAAAAATTTATCTACTCAAAATATTTCAGTAGGTATGAAATTATTTGCAACCGTTTAATGTGCCGATTTTAGTACGAGAGTTTGTTTTGTATCAAAGAAACACAATCATTTTATCGACAGTTTGTTCGTAAAAGACCACCTCAACCCTTAGTAGAGTAATATTGTGTGCATGATTCTATTTAAGTACATTCAATAGAATATAATAGTCATTTTCTGAAATCTGGGTGGGTGAGGTTAATGTGGATGGCTAGTTTGTGAGTGTCCAGCAAATGGATAGCAAAACCCCCGTCTCCGATAATCTAGAAGTTACAGAGATGTTAAGCAACAACAACAAAAAATACATAAGCCCTTGTCTCAGATATTTGAAGCCGAATTATTTTCGAATTGGCGATGTTAGATTTGTGTGTACAGAGAATCTGACAAATAAAGTAGTTACTAACTTATTGCAAATGTTGTAATAACGTAGTTGACAATAAACTTGGGTTCTCTGTTGAATCTAAAGTAAACAACAAGTGAATATGAATCATCAATGCGACAGTAATTTGTCAAGACATGTCAAAGCTCACAATGCCTATTACTAAATGATTTCACAAAATACTGCACAAGCTCACAGGTAAGATAGCGACCATCAAATTAGTCGACCTTTATGAATAGGTATGAGTACTTTAGGTTTTCTTTAGGAAGTAGACTTATATGAACAGTAATAATAATATCGCCTGATTAGGACTAATTAAAGTCCCATTATTCCAGCAGTATGTCCAAGACATATTATGATGTGGTAAAAGTCCCGAATGGGAGATAACTTGTCATGTTCCGGCTGGGTTTCAAACCCACGAACTCTGGAATCTTTGGATTCACAGAGCCGCCTTTACCACTGAGCTCCCGGCACAGACTTTTGATCCTTTGAATGTCATTGTACTACCTATCATCACTTTTATCAACTTCTTATTAATATTAATTAGCCAAATGGAGTCAGTTAGCTCCATCTATCAATTTTGTATCAATCTCAAGGTTGACTTCATAATGAATTTGGTGAAGAAAAAAAAAATACCACACCAAGAAAAATTTTATAGTTGCATTTCCAAGAGAGATACACAATCAAGTATCAATTAATTGACCAAAACTGGTGAGGTGGTAGGATCAGAGATAGACATTTACAGGTATGACCTAACTAATCATACTAAAATATTTGCAAATATATTAGCACTCTGTGTTGGTGGTTTGGACACAAAAATAATACGGAAAAAATAACTTATAAACCTCTTCAGATCGGGTGGTCCAATATGATTGTATGTACCTACTGTGATCATGGGCTTGATATACGTAACTAGGAAGCTTGATAGATATATTTTCACATGATAAATATTAGGTAAATAAAGATTTTTATTTTATAATTACACCTCAGAAGGAACTTGTCAGCCAAAGAATGTGAAATTTGACAGAAATCTCTTTTGGTGAAATTAGACATAAACTTTTTTTTTGGTTATTTCGCATACCACAGGATCTTTGGAAAACCGAACCGAAACAGTAGTAATCTTTACCTACCTATTGACAACTATTTCGGGTCAATATAAATTATAGGCGGTCCAGGAATAATGACTATTATCATCAATAGTCCAGGAATCACGGCTCAGACCAAATCGATAATGATTTTAGTAGAGAGCACTGAGATTGCCGAACAATAATTACTGTGAATCTACGTCAGTGGCGAATTCTTGTCTTTGCTGTGTAAGTTGTCCATGATCTCTTGTGTACTTTGGAGTTTTTTCATTGTCAAAGCTTGGGCACGAGACTGGCGGAAGACATTCAGAGAAGTAGTTGGGTACTTGAACCCATCAAAATCAAATTCGTTTTGGCATTCGGAAGGGATGTTGTGACTTCTGTATAAAAATAATTCAGTGCTCACTGTTATTTTTCGACAGGGAATATTGTATTGTTTGCAAATTCATTTATTATTTATTTAGTCCCAAGAAATGAATATCAGAAATTAGGTGACTATTTACTGTAATTTTACAAATACTCCACTGGGAGACTGATAAATATTTGATGTAGTTTTACCCGTTAATAGAAAAAAAGACACTAAATTCAACATATAAATATATAATTGTACTGTAATGCTCAGACAAATACTGTCATGATACCTTGCAAAGCTACCTAAATCTAATGCAATCAATGCGATGTGTATTTACACAAAGGCAGTAAGTAGGTACTCTAGGCCTCAACAAAGAAATAATCCAAGACAATACAAATAGGTACCTACCTATTTATGTTCAGAAAATAATATCTGTAAATGGGTGACATGATTTGGTTTCATTTAAATCATCGTATTTTCTTACCATCTCTCAGAAATTTATAATTCTTGTGATTCTTGAAACTCAAGCAGCCAATATCCAGACTATGAGTCCTGTGCCTGAAATACCTTCTTCAGATCTTCTGTCAGATCTTCTGTCCTATGTCAGTATTTTTCTTGTTGCTTTGATGTTGAAGTCTCATATCCTCAGCTCTTTTCAATACTATAGGGTTCGTTGGTATGATTGTCAAATTACTCGTATTATAGGATTTTTGGTCAAAGGTTCATTCGATGTCAATTATATCAGGTTTCTCATTTTAGTCATTCTCTACTAAAACTAAAATGACGTATAAATCGCTCCGTTTGCAAACATTTTGTTCTGGCGTTTGTGCTCCAATATATCTAAATCTAACCTAATATAACTTAATTAGTGTTAACACACTTCTGGAGACCTTAATCTCTATAAACATTAAACAAAATACTTAAAATCTCAAGTGGACGCGAAATATTGACTCAAATATTTTATCTTCGGTTGTTCTAATAAGTTTTTATCATGTTATCTTTATTAAGGTATTGTTAAACTCTCAATGTTGATATTATTGTACTTTTAACAAATCAATGATGTTGATGATAAAGACCAGGGCCGGTGAAGTATTATTGCCATGCAACAACATCAAATTTGGATGCAAACGTCCATCTATAGCACGAACTTATTAGTACTGACTGTTTTTATCACCTCTAAGCTACCTTAATTAACGAAACAATTGATATTGACACTATTGACCCATATCTTACATTCCAGGAGCTTCAATGATTGAAATCAACCACTCGATTTTGAACGTTGTAGGACAGGTATAAGTGCCTTTCTTCCTGATTAGGATTAGTGTTAGATTTAGTTGCCCATTACACACTTTAGACAGTGCGAGTTCATTTTAATACCATGTTGACAAAAAATTACTGATTGACATGCAAGTTTTTGTGAAACAAGCAATGTCAAGTTGAGTACTGCGCAACTCACAAAAGGAGCAGTTTTACATATTTTAGGATCTATCCATGACCTGCTTTATATTGCACCAAGTGATCTATCTTTTTTTTTTTTTTTTTTTTTCTTCTAGGACACACATTTAGAAGAAAGGCATTGAAATATCCGACACGTTAGGAGTATCATTATGGGGTTTCTATACACTATTAAAATACAGGGGAAAAAAAACAAAGAAATGAATTTAATTATAAATGAAATTTTTGGGGCTTCTTTCATACGTCATGACACGCAACTAAGGAACAGGAATGTCAAGAGTATGGAACATTTGTGACATTTGAATGGTTTAGCGAAATGGAAATTTCGAGTGATTTTCAGTGTTAAAGATGGAACTTCATCGGGTGGACACAGCTTCAAGTAATACTATGTTCCCACGTGACTTGGTCTATTGCTTTTCTTTTCTATTATTATTATCATTTATTTTTTTAAGAATAATCTTATTTACAAGTTCAAAATTATTGTGGATGAATATCATGTGCTAATCTGTTGAAGAAGCGATAACATAAACTACTCTAAACTACTCTATCATCAAAGGCAGCCAAGCCTTACCTTGTCAGTAGGTATTTACTTATTATGTAGTAATTCCAATGGGAAGTACAACAACAATAATAATAAATATTTATGTTTTTTGTTGATATGACTAACCAATAGGTAAAAATCAGAAGATGGCGCATTTTTACCGGTTTTAATAAATTATCAAACCTTTTTTTGTATACGATCAACTGGCAGAATACAAAACCTTCAATGTTTTCTAATGTCATCGCTGAGTTCAAGAGAGAACTCAATTGTATGACATGTGTATGTATAACTGATCTCATTTTTTGGAAGCCTTCGGAAATATAATGTCAGAAGGAATCAGGTTGTTACAATTTGAAGTTTATTGTTTCTCATTTTCAAGAGGCAAGATAAAATAGTACTCGAAATCTCGGCACATTAATCGGAAGGGATCCTATCCCAAATATTATTTGTTAGGTGACCAGATAGATAGGGAGCTCTTAGCTCTTATTAGATTGCAATATCATCGCTCTAAATATAAACGTTAATGTGACGGAAATAATAAAAAAAAAAATATAGTCTGTTTAACGTCCCAGTTTGCGTTGGTTAAGTTACCAATTGAGTTTTCTACGTAATTTATTTTCTCGGTTTTTGTTATACCTAGTGTTATCCATGAACTTATTTGCTAGTTTTTCATCACCCGATAATGAAAGAACTTCTAGAAAAAGTTAGATAAATAATACTTCAACATAGGTACAAAATACCTAACTAATTACATACCCGACAAAGATAAGTTAAATAATTGTATAACTCCAGTCAACATTGTCAAAAATTCATCGAATTATCTGCATGCTGCCTACCTGCCTACCTACTAACATTGGAGACAAATCAACTGGCTTTTTCAACCACCGTTTAACTTTAGCCACTAATGGGTGCCAAATTGAAAGGTGGCTTTCTGTTTCTCCTGGTGGTGTGCCAATGCAGCGGCTCCTTTATCAGGAGCGATGTAATCAGCAACGATTTGAACAGGAACAATGTTATAAGCAACGAATTCAACAGAAACGATATCAGAAACGATGTTATGGTTCGAGGCAATGTGGTCACGGTGAGAAAACTAGGACAGAGCCTGACGAGTGACCTGCGACTGTTCGAAGATTTGCCGCCAATATGTGACAGGTATGATTTTTGGTAGAAATAAAATAAAAACTGTTCCTATGGAGAGATTATTTTGTTTTACATGGACGATCTGTTGCTACCACTTTTATGTACCATGTGTTCAAAGATTCGTAAAATAATTTCCATTGAATTCTTATAACCTAATTTTACCAATAATTTGTATTAAGAGAATAATAGTCGGTAGCAACTAATTGAAAAAACAAATGTTACTACTTATATTTTTTTCAGCTGATAATTTATTGTTGTCAAAATGTAATAAAATAAATCACATTAATCTCGAGCAAAAAAAAAACAGCAAAATTTCAAGTACCTACCTACACGCTATGAAATATTACAGATTGGCGGATACTAACGTAAGGAAGAGTTCACAATGTGGCGGACAGAAATGTTCGATTACGTTTATACTACGTATGAAGACAATGCCAAAAATAGCGGACAGAAATTACGTATCCAAGCTCGTGCATACGTAAGACCTACGTACTTAGGCACGGGCACTTTTACGTATTGAAGAGTTCGCGATGTGGTGGGCATTAAAGTTGTATCAGGTTTACCCTACGTATGAAGACAATGCCAAAAATAGCGGACAGAAATTATGTATTCAAGCTCGTGCATACGTAAGACCTACGTACTTAGGCACGGGCACTTTTACGTATTGAAGAGTTCGCGATGTGGTGGGCATTAAAGTTGTATCAGGTTTACCCTACGTATGAAGACAATGCCAAAAATAGCGGACAGAAATTATGTATTCAAGCTCGTGCATACGTAAGACCTACGTACTTAGGGACGGGCACTTTTAAGTATTGAAGAGTTCGCGATGTGGCGGACAGAAATGTTAGATTAAGTTTATACTACGTATGAAGACAATGCAAAATATGGCGGACATAAATTACGTATCCAAGCTCGTGCATACGTAAGACCTACGTACTTTTAGGTACGGGCGCTTTTAGGAATGAGAGTTCGCGATTTGGCGAGCAGAAAAGTTTTAGGTATTACGTTTACCCTACGTTGGTATGAACACAATGAAAATATGGCAAACACAATTTATGATTACTTTTTTTAATGAAACTACTTAAGATCTGTATGATTATTTTGATACTTAACAATTACAAAACCTTTGTTTGTTTATTTCCTTCGTGATTCTCTTTTAGTTTTATATTTTTATTTTTAGGCATAATCAAAGCTGTTACCATCTTGAAAGAAAAACAACATTATTCAAACCCATCGAAAAGCGACGATTAGTCCACTTATTTCTACATTTTATTTTACTTTCTTTATTCTTATTTTCATGTAAAGTAGTCTTTCAAACTATTTGCTTTGCACCTCAAAATTTAATACCTACCAAATCTTCCTATTTTATTGTTACATTTTACATATTGTCATAGGTAGGGGTACCTACTTATCAGAGTTTTACAAAAATGTCTTTTCTTTGGAAACTGGTTTGTGAATGCATATACAATTATGTACTCTCATTGTAATACTGATCGCAGGGGCGTCATTATGGCGACGAGTTTGTAATCTGGAGGACGATGGTTTGAGTCCCAAGTATACCAATTATTGTAAAGCGAGTTGGAGTAATTGTGTTCTACACAAATATAAAAACTTTTACTTATCCTCTAACATTCCCCCTGTTTTAGTCTAATCTACTGCCAAGGAGAGTTGCTCAAGGATGTCTCCTTGGCCCGAATATACGAAGACTCAAAGACTTTTGTGGACAAGAAGCTGAGGTTCTCAGAGCGGGAGATCTTGCAGAAGTATGCAGCGCTCAAGGGCAACGCTGGTAACAGAGGTAAAATTCTACAATTTATTACATATTTTGGAAATGACCGACCTCAGTAGCTTGATCGATAAGGCGACGGACTTGTAACCTGGAGGTCGGTGGTTCAAGTCCCGGTTTCAGCGTAGATTTAGTAAAGCGAGTTTGAGTAGTTGTGATATCACGATAGTGATTAACACAAATAATTATGATAGCATATTTTGGAAATGAGATCAATGAAATTAAGAAATATTATTTAGTATAGTTTCTTTTTTTGCATGAATATTTTTAGCACACTTTGATTGGTTCTCAGAAGTAGTAGTTCGTTAACTTTTGCTCCGGGTATCGCCTCTCTGGGGGAAGCATCCCTAAAAGGGTTTTATTATTATTATTATTATTTGCTTGATTTAATACATCTGGTTTTTACTCTTTGTATTGCCATTTTAATAAAGCAGAAGCATTTCTGATTCAATATCACGAGAATTTTAATTAGAAAGAATAGAATATACCTTTTTCATACTGCCGAGGTAAGACTGAAAAGTCCCTTTACTCCAGCAGTCAAACAGGTCTTATATATTTTATAGGAAAAATATTTTACAATTTAATATACGAATTCCATCATATAACCCATCAATGGTTGGGTGGAAGAGCTCACTCCAGTGAGAATCCTGCCATAAAAAAAGAAAGCCTATATATAAAAATCAAACAGGTCTTATATATTTTATAGGATCAATATTTTACAATTTAATATACAAATTCCATCATATAACCCATCAATGGTTATATGATCCATAATATACAAATATACAGACAAAAAATATACAAAAAAAGGTACAAATTCCCGCCTCCTCATGCCTCCACAGCCCTCACCAAGGAGCAGATTCAGAAGTTCGTGGAGGAGAACTTTGAGGACGCCCAGGAGTTGGAGGATTGGCTGCCGCCCGACTTCACGGACCGGCCCGCCCTCATCAGTCTGGTGGCGGACTGGAAGTACCAGAAGTGGCTGCAACTGCTCAACCAGATCTGGAAGCAGCTGGGCAAGAAGATGAACATCGATGTGCTGGTCAACGCCGACCGGCACTCACTCATCTATGTGAGTTTTCGCCAGTTTTGTTGGATCTCTTTCCTGGATTTTTTTTTTTTTTTTTTTTTTTTTTTTTTTTTTTAAGATGGGTTTTATTTCGTACTCATCTATGTATGTGAGTTTTCGCTATTTTTATTGGATCTCTTTCCTGGATTTTTTTTTTTTTTTAAAGATGGGTTTTATTTCGTACTCATCTATGTGAGTTTGCGCCATTTTTATTGGATCTCTTTCCTGGAATTTTTTTTATTTTTAAAGATGAGTGTTTCACAACCTTTTTTAATTTCCTAGCCATGAAACAGGAGCTACTGTAGACGCTTGTGGTCGGTGTTGTAGCCTGCCCATCCCGTAGTATGCCTCCCCTCTGATGGGCGAGAAGTGACACAATACTTCCCAATTAGGTGCTGGGTTTTGAAAATTGTGTTATCTTTAATAGTAAGGGTGAAATTAATAGACGTTCTTGATATACCTCTGTGGATTTAGGTATAGATTTTGCACATTATATTAAATGAGCAAACTAATGGTCGCCCGAACTTGTGATCTCGATTTCGTCTGTTAATTTTGCCCTAAGTTTTACATCCAGATTTAATTTGTTTTAACCTAATTCACAACAATGCTTTTGGAGCCGAACTGAGACCATATCCTCTTTAAACATGAAAAAATCTACGAGTTATAACTGGTTACTAAAAATACTGAACCTATAAAAAAAAAACACTGCCAATTATGGACACAATACTTCCTGTGATTGTTTCACATTGTGTACACGTGCGAATTTGAGTTTTTTACTTAAATTACTTGTATCTCCAAAACGGATAAACACGATTTTTTCAAATTTGTTTTATATGATAGAAAACCAATTTTTCTAATTCTAGATTCTTCAAAAAATTCTGTATCGGCAAGTCGTGGTCCTTATTTTTTTACATGTTTTGTCCAAAAATTTCGGATTTTCTTAAATATCAAAGTCAAATTATAATTAATTTAAAAATAATATAAATACTTAGTAAAACAGTAATATGCATGTTCTTACAAAATTTCATTAAAATGGGGTGTACCGTTCACGGATATAAGCGTTTAAGTAAAAAGGTTAGTGGTCAGGCGCATGGTCTCTTTACCCAGAACCGCTAGTATGAATTCGATGAATTTAAAAGGGGACCATCTACAGAATGTTCTCTGATGTGTGCAAAGTTTCAACAAATCGGTCAAGTAGTTTTCCGAGATTTGCCGTTACAAGGAATCGTTTTAACGACGACGGATTCGACGGATCGATCAGGAACCGACAGGACCATCAACCGACAGGACGATTGACCGGACAGACGGACACAAAACAAATTTACTCAGTAGGTTATGAAACGTCCAGAAATATGAAAAAATTGAAATCGGAGCAAAAAAATATTTTTTTTTTACAAAAACGAACACAATACTTCCGATTTCTAATATTAGAAATTTCTCGGAAGTAAAACGAACACAATACTTCCGATTTCTAAAGAACTAATAAATCTTATTAGAAGTTATTAGAAGAAAAGTAACGTTAATGAAAGTAATATTTCTTCCAGGTTGAGAATGGCTTCTTCATTCCAGGAGGACGCTTTCTGGAGCTCTACTACTGGGACACCTACTGGATTGTGAGGGGGGCGCTGCTGTGTGACATGCCCAGCACTGCTCGTGGTATCATAGAGAACATCATATCCATTGTGAAGCGGTGAGTGTATCATTAACAACACTCTTTAGTGGAAGGTAACCACCAGGCGAGGTTAATGCTCAAAGCATTTTCTACCACCTAACCCATTCATCTATACAATGGTAATGATACCATAACCAAACATTGGAATGACAGCGGATTGATGTTATTTTATTCATATCGTGTATTTTTATGTAGCGATATTAGAAGGGTCCATTCAAATCGGGTTGTTGATCAAGCTCAAGGAAAGTTGCATCCTGCTTTCGGTTATTCCATAGATACAGGACTGTAAGGGTGGTGTACTTCTGCGGGTAGTTGGAAAGTTGTATCTTTTCAACAACATGAGGTTGCTCATTACAAAGATCACAAATACTTGGGATACTTCTCAAATGCTACTTCTCACTTTTCTGTTCATACTGATTAATATAGAGAGGTTAGTTGATGCCATGGATATTGAGAACTTTTACCTACTGATGAGAGCAAATAAGCTTATAACTGTTGTCCAGGTATGTTCTGATATTCATGTACATTGTACATCTAATACAACTTCTCACTTTTCTGTTTATACTGTCAAGAATCCAATATATTGAGGTAGACGTTCAGTAGTCTGGAATCCGGAGCGAAGTAGACCCAATTCTACCTGACTGGGCAGTTTTGCTTCTTTTGGTAAATTCTCGGATTTAAAGAAGAAATTCTTTAAATTGGATATCTCTGTCCACAGGTATGGCTACATGATGAATGGCAGTCGCCGCTACTACATAGGACGCTCTCAACCCCCACTACTCATCCAAATGGCCGCCACTTACTACACCACTACTAACGATTTGGGATTCATCAAGACCAACATAGGGGTAAGTCTGGACTAAAAGAGTATCAATATACTCGTTCAATATACTAGATTCAATAATCTGTATATTGAATGATTTTGAAAATCTCCGCATTTTCGTAATTAGTTAAATGATTAGGACAGTGCCGCATTGATAGGTTTGGGTTTGAGCCCAGGTAACAGCAAAAAAAAAGAGAAGATTCGTGCTAAACACAGGCAAAGTTCCACATACACTTCCTTCCGAAATAGTGCTATTGTTGTGATAGTGTTCGTATGCGCACTTAGTACAATATTCTTTTTCATATCTTTTAAGTTTCAAATATCGTTTAGGTATATTATTGTTGATGTAAGCTGAAAACTGCAGAGTAAAGGAACAAGGAACTAATAGTTTCTTATTCTTCACTCTGCCCTTTCCCAAACTTACTTTGAGTTCGAAGTTGCTTTGGTGAAGTCTTTTTCTCCACTTTTCTAATTCTAGGGCGTCTTCTCCCTTTCAATTCTGCTTTCTCAAATCTTTTTCTACATTTATCTCACCACCTAAGTTCTTATTCTCCGATACTTTTTCCTCCTCCTCAAGTATTCTAACATTTACCTACTTCATTATTTTCTATTTCATAAACCAACTTACATACAAGAACTTCAAGCTTCCACTATATCTTATTTACCTTTGTAGCAACTAAAAGTTATGAAATTATTTATAGTCCATTAACTATTGCACTATAAGGACTCGTTTCAATCTCATTTTATAAAACACTACAATCAAGATGTACATAATATGCATATTTATCGTCTATTTGCAAACTACCACAAGTTTATAATAATATTTAATGTTATTATGCCATCAATTATAATCAAATGTATTAATTTGAATTTCTCTTAATTTTGACAAGTCCCTTCGATTTTGTCATGGTACTAAAAATTATAGGATCTAACTTTCATTCATAATAAAATATAATAAAGCTACTTCCAGTACTCTAGTTTAAATAACTTTATAAGACACTAATAACAATAATCATAAATGCATAATACAAATGCTAAATAGCCTCACTACCTGAACTATCTGAACATTGTCCTCATTTATTTACTGGAGCAAACAACCATAAGTTGGTGTTCGGCAGTGCGGATAGTGACAGGTGCATGTAAATACTTATATCTATATTATTATGATACATACATACACACGACACTTTGCAAATAGGTACTGAGATAACTATACGCAAACGTATAAATAGATAATTGGAGCATACTGCAAAAAGTAGATCATGTACCGCCAACTGAACTTTACAGTCAAATGGACCAAGTAATTACCGTCACACAAAAAACTCAAGTACGATCCAAAATCAAAGTTACCTTGCTTCAAAGTTTTGTGCTAAAGTAAATATCTCATTTTTTGTTGTTTTTTAAATCATGAAATCGTATTTGATATTATATGGACAGTAGTAATAATTGATGAGGTCTTTATAATATTGCACATTACTGCAGCATGAACGTGAAGCGTACCTACATAGCGTGTTGGATTTGTTTGGAATTGCTACAAAAAATAGCTACCTATATCTGACGCCTTCGCTGAAAGTTGAGTACACCTCGGAGCGATATGAACTTTCAAGAACAACTTTTTTTGTGAATCATTCCTTGATGTACTAGTAATATATGGTGCCGACTTGGTCAACAGTAGAAGCGGTTTTTTTTTTTTTAATTGAACCAAAAGCTTGAACAAGACCGAACGGTCAGCTCTGGTCAACCAAAATTTAAATAATAAAAAAAAGTGATTTTTGGGACTCTGCTTTGTTTACATTAAAGATATCGGTGTTTGTTTACATTTTGCATTTGAATTATTCACTTCTTCTACTTCTTACCGAACCAAAAGCCATGACCGAACAAACAGGCCGGTCCACTCCGGTCAGGATTTTTCGGTCCGGTCAAATAAAAAAAAGTGAATTTCAGTGACCAGGTCAGCTTCGGTTCGCTTCGTTCAAAAAAAAAAAAAAAAAAAAAAAAAAACCGCTTTAGGTTACCTATTAGTTCAAATCTCCGTGAGGTTGTGAATGGACTGTAAGAACGCCCAGATGTAATATATCTAAGGCACATGACCAATAACTTTATTTTTTCTTTATTTTTTTCTTCTGTTATATTGTATATTGTATTTTCATTTGTAATTATTTGTATTGTATATGTCCTATTACCTAATAAAGTGTAAAAAAAAAAATAATAAAAAAAATAATAATAATAATAATAATGATGCAAGTGGAACCTCTGGTTGCTTGCAGACGCTGGAGCAGGAGTTCCAGTGGTGGCTGAAGAACCGTCTGGTGGCGGTGAACAAGGATGGCAATGTGTACATTCTGGCTCACTACCAGACGAGGACAGCGGGGCCCCGACCCGAGTCCTACAGGTGAGTCAATTCAATTCAATTCAATTATTTATTTATTGTACAAAATGTTACATGGACTTGTGGTACAAAAGTCAATATTAAAATAAAAATACATAATTATTAATTCTAAATGATAAAAATATTAAAAAAAAACTAAAATTAGAAAATATAACTAAGTTTCCCCAGATTTTGTCGGATAAGTTACCCCAGACTAAGATCTGCAGCTACAAGGCAATTAATAATATTCCTAATAAAAAAGAAACATATATGCATAAATCCCCTATCATCAAAGCCATGTCCTTATTTAATGAGGCAAATCAGTAATGATTGTTCTCTCACGTCACAAATTGCTGTTATTGAGTGACACATAATATCTTGTGTGAATCGGGTAACAGTGTATACGTTAAAAAAAAAAAAATGTATTTAACAGGGTTTTAATATAAGAATTACCTCTCAAAGCCTCAGACAGTTTTTTTTTAAGCTTTATTAGGTAGAACAAAAAATATACAGGGTGAGCATAAAGTCTCACCCCACCCCCCGTATCTCGAGAATGGCTAAAAATACAAGAAAACGCAAAAACCCATATGCCTTAATCTTTAAGGGGATTAATTTTAAGCCAAAAAAAATTTGCCTACAGTCAGGCTGGGCAATCTGGGCATGGGCATGGACCAACTTTAAAATCTTAAACAGAATGGTATGTCTTGTGGCATATTGTTTTAAAGGTCTCATAGAGAGAAGTTCATTACAACAAACTTCAGTGAGCTACAACTTACCGTTCTCGAGATACAGGGTCGGACGCCCTGCGTAATATCCATATATTTTGACCTATAACTCGTTAACCGTAAAGAAAAATGAAATTTGTTGATAATAACTCCTTATGACAAGCACTTTCGAAAAAATTATAACTCGACATACTCTGTTGATATTAGATTCTGGTCGGTTTCGTCAGCCACCCGGACGAAAAGTAAGAAAAATTTTTACGAAAAAACAAATCCAGTTTTAACTTGTTCGAAAGTTCTTGCCATAAGGAGTTATTATCAACAAATTTCATTTTTCTGGAATTTACGGTCAACGAGTTATAGGTCAAAATATATGGATATTACGCAGGACGTCCGACCCTGTATCTCGAGAACGGTAAGTTGTAACTCACTGAAATTTGTTGTAATGAACTTCTCTCTATAAGACCTTTAAAACAATATGCCACAAGACATACCATTCTATTTAAGATTTTAAAATTGGTCCATGCCCAGCCTGACTGGGGCCGTGTAGGCAAATTTTTTTTGGCTGAAAATTAATCCCCTTAAAAATTAAGGAATATGGATTTTTGCGTTTTCTTGTATTTTCAGCCATTCTCGAGATACGGGGGGTGGGGTGAGACTTTATGCTCACCCTGTATACAGTAGAACACAATGAAATATAAAGAAAAACAAAAAGATTAGTGGCAATCTCTTCCACCCAACCCAACAGTTCGATGATTTAGAGTATTTAGACAGTGAACTCGTATACATATAGACTGCGTTCGATCATTCAGACAGCGAACTAGTAATTATGTCAAATAAAAATAAATAAAGTCCTATTAGTCTAGTAACAATACACCTCTTTAAAAATTTCAACATTAAGGTTTGCCATCTTGTACCTTTTGACTTTAGCCATTTAATGATGCAAAATTTTGACATACTCATACTAGTAGGTACGTACATAGGTAGAATTTTTCAGGGTTACCTAGGGTGTAGCACGATTTTTGCGGTTTGATCGTAAAAAAAAATAAGAAATTTTCCTTCTGATTATTAAGAGTTAAATATAGAGCCCCTATCACAATGCATTTCTCACCAGGGAGGACTATGAAATAGCCGTCAACCTGACTTCGGAGTCACAGAAGAATCAGGTGTACAACAATCTCAAGGCGGGGGCAGAGTCTGGCTGGGACTTCAGCAGTCGTTTCTTCAATGATAAGGATGGCAAAGATACAGGTGAGTGGGTTTGCATCTCCGAGAGCTATTTCCCCTTTCTTCTAGGGTACAATTCTAATGTTTTTTTCAATGTTTTTTAATGTTTGAAAAAATAAATGGACATTTTTATGCATGTTTTTTCAACATCAGAGTTAATCACAGATCATTTAATACAGGGTTTCACCCTTCTATGGTAACTCACAAATCCGCTACTCACACTAACTCCACTGTCTGGTTTGGGACAGAAATATGCCCTCATGAAGTTTCAAATAGTAAGCTATCGCGCAACAATTTCAGGACGTTTCTCAACTATAGTGATCTTATGGGGACTGACTGGTTAACTCACTAAAAATGTTTGATCCAACAAAGCTATCTGCTAATTTTTCTTTGTGCTTGGTGACAACTTATAGATTTTTTTTACGATTGTTGTTCAATTGATTAAAAAATAATAAAAATATAGAATGAAACTTATCTAGATTCTTGACTTATCTAGATTTTATCATACAATTCTTCCATCTCATTTTATTTGTATAGTTAAAAGCTTAAATCTCATGAACTTCAAAATTTCTTGGCCTTTTTCTTTTCTGCCCATAAAAATAATATAATCTCTCTCTCTCTCTCCCCCTCTCTCTCTCTCTCTCTCTCCTCTCTCTCTCTTCTACCAGGTGGTTTGGAGAACCTGGACACGCCAAACTTCATCGCCGTAGATCTGAACGCCATCCTGCACGCGAATGCTGTCACTCTGGCGGAGTGGTTCCACATCCTGGACGACCCTGTCAAGTCTGCCTACTACAAGAACCTCGCCAAGCGGTTCCTCATCGGAATTGAAGCGGTGAGTGAATAGATTTGATAGCTATATTTATTTATTTATTTAGAAACTCTTTAATAGTAGGTAGAACATATATACAGACAAATAATGGTAAATATAAAAATAGACAATATTAATAATATAAACAAGGAACAAAAAAAAAAATATATATATACATATGTCCTAACTAAAGGGCGGGGTTATTGCCTATGGCAATCTCTTCCACCCAACCCTTATGAGACGATTCGTTCAAGTCCTCAAAGCTATATTATTATTATAGTATGCTTTATTAGGTAAGACAAAAGTATATACAGTAAAATACAATGAAATTATAGAGAAAAAATAAATAGATTGAACAAAGAAACAATAACAAAAAAGAGAATGAAGCTAATGTCCTACCTAAAGGGCGGGGTTATTGCCTGTGCCAATCTCTTCCACCCAACCCCAACGACGCTATACAGCGTCGATGGCACGTTGAGTACACCAGTTCACCTTCTGTCACTGAAGAAGCAACTTGTATGGGCGACCATCTAATTTAAGTCGTCGCGTCGTGGTGCTAGCTATTCCCGACCCACTCAAGCTGAGTGAGGATAACTTGAGTAGCTGGTTTGTGGGTTTTCAATGAATGGAGGGTAAAACCCCCGTCGTGAAAGGTATGACCAATATGACCATGCAGTTGAAAGCGCCGTTAAACAAAAAAAGTCTTCAAATCAATTAATGCGTATTTTTTGAGAAAAAGTAATATTAGACCTGTTAACATTCAAAGTACCTATAAAGCCTTCATATTCTGAACCTGAAAGAGTTCTAACTTGGGTCTCCCGACGCCCCTATTGTTTGTTATTTGAAATACGTATAAAAATGAAACCCCAGGTTCTCTGGTCGGAGGAAGAGGGCATCTGGTTTGACTACGACCTGCGCAATGAACAACTGCGCAAGAGGTTCTACCCCAGCAGTT
Organism: Bactericera cockerelli; assembly: GCA_024516035.1. Taxonomy (NCBI): domain Eukaryota; kingdom Metazoa; phylum Arthropoda; class Insecta; order Hemiptera; family Triozidae; genus Bactericera; species Bactericera cockerelli. The sequence goes on from CM044961.1 coordinate 16,590,338, forward strand.
TCGCCCCCCTCTGGACCGGCTCCTACACCTTCCCCAAGTCCCTGGTGGCTCGGTCCGCCATACGCCACTTGATCAACTACAATCTCATCACGCCCAACTATACGCCGGTGTACTACGGTGAGTGAGCCTCAGACCGGGATCCCACTGATTGCGACATTTTGGCAACATTTTGCGTTGAGAAGCAATTTTTTAGTGAGTGGGATTTGATTTGATTCTAAAAGAAGAGTGGAGCATGAAATGTTCCGAAACGTTTGGAGACAAAATGCAGCACTCATTGGGATCCTCTCTCCCTATACAACACGGTCAAAAATTATGCTAGATTTAGGTATTTCAAACTTCCATACGTTTTTCGTAAACCTTCTTTTAGAAAAATAAGCAAGTAATACCTATACTAATATTTAATTTAAGCCAGCGTCGATGGCATGTTGAATACACCGGTTCCCTTCAGAACACCGAAGTTAAGCGACATCCAGCGAGGTTAAGACTTGGATGGGTGACCATTCAAATTCTAATTCTCGTGACGCTGGCTTTTCCCGGCCCCACTCAGGCTGGGTGAGGTCAATGTGAGTAGCAGGTTTGTGAGTTTCCTGCGAATGGAGGGTAAAACCCCCGTCGTGATATGACCATGGCAGTTGAAAGCGACGTTAAACCCCACTTAAAAAAAAAAATATTTAATTGAAGAAAATTTAAATAAGTTGCTTTGAAATATCAGATGCATGGTAAGATATAATAGGAGTGTTCAAAGATAAATTATGAATTCCTATCCAAACCCGCTTGCGTCCTGATATTCCAGGGATGCCCTCCTCGCTACGCAACAGCACTCAGCAGTGGGACTTCCCCAGCTGTTGGCCCCCCCTCCAAGCCATGGTGATTCAGGGCCTGGACCGCACCTATGACATCAACGCTCAGCTGGTGGCGTACAATCTGGCCTCCAAGTGGGTCTTCACCAACTACATAGGGTACAGCAGGACAGGGACCATGTTTGAGAAGGTAGGCATTTCACAGACGGACAACCAGTTTAATTCAATGCCGGGGCATTCTTACGGCAACGACTGTCATTGGCAGTCCAGCGTGGAAATGCCTCGAGCCTGGTAGGCACCATGTGTCGGGAGAAGAACGATGACATGTTTGTTGTATGAAATATTAAATATTGAGAAGTGAAAATCACAAAAAAATTCTTCTAAAGTTTAATTATTTAACTTTCTTAGGGTATAGGAATTTTACTTATGACATTTAATGTACCTATAATACAGTAAATTATAATTGTATTCTTAATCAATTACAGCAGGTCTGATAATAGTCTTTTAAAATAAAGTCCTTAAGGTATATTCGATAGTCTAATCTATATCAAATAAATTTCCATAGTAATACTGAGGAAGCGGCGATACTTGGCCAGCGTTGATGGCGCGTTGAATACATCAGTTTTCGTAAGATCGGTTGAACAAGGTCCAGTGAGGTGAAGACTTCGTGATGCTGGCATTCCGGCCCAACCCAGGCTGGGTGAGGTTAATGGGGTAGCAGGTTTGTGAATTTCCTGCGAATTGAGGGTAACACCCCCGTCGTGATAGGATCATGTAGTTGAAAGCGACGTTAAACCCAAATTAAAAAAAAAAATTGATGTGTATAAGGCCGCTTATTTTTATGATGATGTGAACCCATTTTAATATTCAGCAAATACAATGATGCTAAGGAAGAGAACATGAAATAAAAGGAAAATGGTGAAACTATATTTGAGTTAATGACAATCGTATCCACCAACCTTTTGGCTAGAAGTCCACCGCCTCATCGATCAAGCTTCTGAAGTCGGTCAGTATGAAAACATCAAAGGAAAAATTATTCGACAAAATCGAGATCACAAGTTTCTCCACTTAAATTTCCATAGGTTTGGATGGAAGAGATTGCCACAGGCAATAACTTCGCCTTTTAGGTAGGACATTAGCTTTATTCTCATTTTTGGTTCTTGTTTCTTTGTTCAATTTAATATTTTTTCTTTATAATTTCATTGTATTGTACTGTAAAAATTGTACTTTGTCTTTACCTAATAAAGAGTACCTAATATAATAATAATATAACAATAATAATTATAAACAATACGCAAAATATAGACTGAAGTCCACAGAGGTATACCAAAAACATCTATTATAAATTTTATTACGTTTGTCAGTTTGTCTAATTCATCATGCTTGGTTGTTTACCTATAATAAACCCTTGTTTCGGTTTCAGTACGACGCGGTGAGGCTGGGTGCCCCAGGAGGAGGGGGGGAGTACATATCCCAGACTGGCTTCGGCTGGACGAATGGCGTCATTTTCGAGCTGTTCGCCCGGTGGGGGAACCTGCTCACCTCTGCGGGCGACAGCTTCCAAATCAACCACCTCTGAGGTGGTGGCGTGGGCAAGTGTGGCCAAGTTACCTGCGACTTCTTCAAGTTACCCATTCACCCAACGTCAATGGAGTGTTTTGTGATAAGAGATGTTGTAAAATCTGCTCAACATACCCTTGACTGTGTCAAGTTACCTCTCACAAAGACTCGGGGAACAAGACCCTTTGACGGGTGGAGCTTCCCTTGCGAGATGTACCTGGCACTTAAGCTCTCAACGACTATTCACCAACGTATTTGTCCTAAATGTAGTAGCGAACCTCATGATGTCCGGAAACTTGTTAGGTCTCCATTTGACCACACGATCTCACCACCCTGGGTATATCTACGCCACTGGCAACAACTGTATGGAAATGGAACATTGGAAATCCTGTGGAAGTGGCAGCTTTTCTTGACTTGAGGATAGAGTCAAGTTTTCGTCAAAGTTAAAAATTACAAACGTCTCAACTGTAAGGAGTTTGATGAATGTCATGTCCATTTGGTGAATGGCCGGGACATGTCAAGTTATCCTCCCATTTGGGATTTTGACTACATAATAATACGTCCTGGGCTTACTGCTGGAATAATGGGACTCAATAGTCCTAATCGGGCAGTATAAATAAGGCGATATTATTATTATTATACGATATGTTGCGAATCGAGTTCAACTCAACCCTGACAGTCTCCATTACCTACCAATTTAGTGAGGGCGTTGACCTGGAACTGTGGACATGTTTTGATACATAATGTACTCTGGGAAACTGATCACATAATAATATTATGCGATCAAATGTTACGATTATTCTTAAAAAGCTACAAAAGCTGAAAAGTACAAAAGCTGTGTTCATGAAAACACATCAACATTGATCATTCTCAGTGAAAATCCCAGAAAACAAGTTGTGTGCGGTACGTGTTATAAGAAGAGTGCTGAACCCATTATGATCCCTGTTACCCAGAATTTTTCTTCAAAAGGATGTAAGGTTGTTCCTTGAAGATTTAACCTTTTAGCCGTATTGTATATGGTTTGTAAACTGACATTTACCCTGCCACAAGTACGAGAGTTCAAATAGATACTCTTTGTTCAAAAAGGTTGAGCAAGGTATACATACCTACTTCTCATGAGATGGTTTGGTACTGGATGAAAGGTACCAATATTTTTCTTGCTCTTTTTTATTTTCTTTCGGTTGTTTCAGAGTGATCTATACAAACTTTTGTTTCTCTGTATCATGGTCGAAAGTTTTACTATACCTTGTCCCAATAAATCTTCTTTTTGATGATTCATCGGCAAAAAAAGGAAACAGAATCATGCTTGTATGTATACGAATAAAATTACCTTTGTACCTACCAATCTAGGTATTATGAAATAATACCACTTGTGATAATAGTAATTTAAGTTATCTACCTCTGTTGAGAAATAAATTCTTTTATGTAAGTACCTATTTTGAGAAAGAAAATTAGGTATTTGTATATATCTTAGTTAATATAAAATCACTCGTTTTTATTTTTTTCCCCCTTTCTTCTTTACAAATCGTTAAAAATCAAAGCTTTCTTATCCTTTTTGTTTTGTCACTTCATCTACATCTTCTGAGGAAGGAACTTTCTTTATAGCTAATACTCCTATAGACTCTATACATTCCTCTACATGTTTTTTGCTAAAGCCTACTTTACATCTAAGCCATTAGAGAATTAGTAGGTTCATCGTGTTAAAACAAAATTAAATTGTGATTTTTGGTCAGCAATAAAACATGTTGGAATTCCATTTTACAGAGGCGAGTCATTTTCCACACCAAAAAAAGACCCAACCAAAAACTGCTGAATCAAAGAAAAATTTTGTTCCTAGTCAGACAATATCAAATGAGGAGGTATTGATTTGATTTAATTATCAGGTCGCATGTACAGTCGAACCTGAAAATAAGAGAACTGAAGGGACCGGATTTATTTTCTCTTATATCCAGGTTTCTCTTATAAAGGTTATTTTCCCTTATAGAGAGATAAGTTGGCCCTGGAAATTGTTCTCTTACATCGAGGTTCCTCTTATAACCAGGTTCGACTGTAATATCAATTTCATCACAGCATCCGAACATTCATCGGATCAGCCTCATCGGATGAAGTAGAACTTGACTCCCTGCACAGATTTCATCTCCAGGTCCGCATACAGTTTCATCTCGTCATGCACCGGGACCCCTAGCGCATTCTCAAAGTCCCCCCGGGACGCACTGACCTCCCTTCCCTCCCCTTCTCCCCGCCCCTGCTTCGTGTCCGACAGATTGGACTGAAAGATCCCTGCAGCGCTCACAGGCAGGAAGTCCTCGTAGCGGATGCCTTCGAAACCGATCAGGCCCGAGCGAATGTAGTTTTCCAGGTTGAAATCGTTGACGTTTTTGTCGAGATGGACCTTGCCTGGAAAAAAACAGGAAGAGTAGTTTGATGAGTTGAAGTGATTCTGATGCTCTCAGAACAAGGGTTATTTCATCAATCATCTTTTACCGTATGATGATGTCACGTTAGTCATTGACCAAATAAAGAAAAATCAAGTAAAACCTCATTACGTAGAGTTGAAAGCATTTAGTTTTACCTGAAAAAGCACCCAAGCATTTTTAAGTTTGGAATACCATTTCATTTTTCAACATCTACATTTTCCGTTTTATCAAACCACAACATTGCAATTTAAAGTTCTGGTGATGAAAATTGCCCTAACAGAATATAAAAAGGTACATAGGTACCTTCACGAGACCTTTACAATGGCCACATCCAACATGTCCTTATGTTGGACGCCTGGCAGGGACACGTTTATCAGGAAGAAAACAAAGAAAGTCTCGCGAGAGGACTATAAACAGAGAACAGACTAGCCAATTCTAACAAGATAGGCTAGCTTGAAGTTTTTCTCAAGAGTTTAATAACTTGTTAAGAAATTGCCCAAGTTCTTTGGGTGTGGTAGATCAGAGATCACATATTGTAATAGGTATGTGGTACAGGACGAGCCAAACTTTTAACTAAAGTTGGCTGGAGACCATCACTCTCCCCAGCTATATCCATGCTGGTTAAAACAACAACAACAACAAATTAATATCGAACCAGGATATAAGAGAACTCAAGGGACCGGAAATATTTTTCTTATATTCAGGTTTCTCTTATAAAAAGGTTGTTTTCCCTTTAAGAGAGATGAATTGGAGTAGAAAATTGTCCTCTTACGTCGATGTTTCTCTTATATCCAGATCTCTTATATCCAGATCTCTTATATCCAGTTCTCTTATATCCAGATTTCCTATACCCAGGTTTCACTGTCTTACCTTTCTCTGTCACGTGGTATTTGAAGAACGCCAGTTTCTCTTTGCGTAGCGTGTTCAGATCGTCGGGAAACACGGCGAAATTGGATGCCAGATTCTCCATGTAGAACTTTGCATTGCTCTCATTTGGAATGCCCTGGAAAGACCCGCGGGTTTTCTCGAGTAGATAGTCGTACAGCTGACGGCCCTTCACGGTGAGGGCAATGCCTCGCTGTTCCACCTCACCGAACCGGGCTGTGTGTTTGCCCTGCGCCGCAGATTCGCCTGAGACAGAGGGAATATATTTTGAGTAGTTTAAAAAATTACCAAATAAAATTTATAAAATTACAAGTATCTGTTCTTGAAGTTTTATCTACACCACCACTTCTATCATAACAAGAATAATTTATGAAAAGTTTGTGGATAGTTAGGTAGGTACATTATAAATTATTTTATTTTTATTAAGCTTTATTAGGAGGACAAAGTACAATGGTAACAGTATAAAATTGATTAAGAAAAAAAAAAACAAACAAATGACAAAATAAATAAGTAAAAAAGAAAATAACAATAATGTCCAACCTAAAGGGCGGGGTTATTGCCTGTGGCAATCTCTTCCACCCAACCCTTTAATGATCTACGTAATGAAGCATTACGTAGATTAATAGTATAAGTTCAGGTATATTCAGTAATATTTCGGTAACATGAAGATAAAGTTCTCAACTTCATACAAAGATGACTAACTCACCATCCTCGGTAGGAGCCACAATATCTTCAGTCAATGCTTTGAAACTGGTCTGGCGTAACAGAATGGGCACTTCCCGTCGTGGAGGTCCCTCTATCACCGCTTTTGGAACAATCGAGCGAGATCGGCTACCTTCGGAATTCGATCGACTGATCTCGTCAACCATCGCGTCCTGCACTCGGTCGATGTCGAGTGTGCTCGGAGTGAGATGGTTGATGTGGGGAGTTTTGAAGCAGACAATATCTGCTACCAGGGAGTGGGCGGAGAGGAGACTTTTGTAGACATCGTGACTGACTGAGGGAAAAGGAGAGATGTAGATGTTTAAACTTGGGCAAAATTTATGTATGATTGATTATACACAATGCTGCAGTGACATTAATTTGTAAGATAATGTTTTATCCTATGGTCCATATGGATAAACAGGAATTAGAAGGATCGGGAATATTTTCCTGCTTGAAAAAGTTTTTAAACCTGAAAATCTTTATAAGGAGTTAAGGACCACGAGTTTTTCCTGTTTATTCAGGTTTCCTGCTTACACAAGTCCTGTTAATCCAAGTTTCCTGCTTACACAAGTCCTGTTTATACAGATTCAACTTGGAAATTTTGAATAATAAACAGTTTGATTATCTTACCTGTAATTTCATTATTAAACTTGAACACATTGATGGCTTCGGCTATGAAACTGGCAGCTTCCCTTGCAGGAAGGTACTTGTCTGTCTCGTATCTCTCTATCAGCTCCAGAAGTGAGGGACTGAATATCTTCCGCCGGTGAAGAATGCTGAGGGATCTAGAGGAACAGAGGCGGGACTAATAAAATTTTTAGAAGACAAGTATTCAACCTACGGGTGTGGTAGTTGTGGTGCAAACCAGCATAGAACCGGAAACTTTTCCTATTAGAACTGGTCATTTGAATATATCCTCTGTTTATTGTTCTGTAGCCAAGGTTTTCAACAAATAAATGCAAAGTTGCGTTTAGTATACGTCTGATAATGATATACATAGTCACTACTATAATAATGTATTGTATTCATCCCTATACCTTTATTCTGTATATCGCGAAGTAGGCAAAAACAATGCAACAAAATACATACCTACAAACTCTGTTTTGTTTTATCATAGGACGGCTGGCGCGTGCTTACTTGACGAGCGCTCGCATCCCGGCGAGTTTGGTTAAAAAAAATCTACGATTAAAAGGAACCTTTCACAACCACATTTCCAGAAACTCGCTTAAATATAATAATAACATTCTTTATTGGAAAGTTACCACCAGGCGAGGTTAATGCTCTAAGCATTTTCTACCACCTAACCCTCAGAGTCTGATTATTATGTGGTCACAAACTCAAATGAATGAAGAAAAATTCATGCACTGGGTGGGAGTCGAACCTACGGATCCTTACCCTACCTAGATTACTAGACTAACGCGTTAACCACTTGACTACCAGAAACTCACTTCTCTCTCAGATCCCTGTCGTCCACAAGCTCCAGCCGCAAGAGCGAGGTGAACACCCTGAACGGTGACTGGTTGAGTGAGTAGTCGTCGAGCGATCGGAAAGCGGTGGAATGCACTGGCACGCCGGCGGCGGACAGATCGTAGTACCCCACCGGCTCCATGTTCATTACGGCGAATAGGCGGCGCATGTTGTACAGTTCCTCGGGAGTGCCTGGAACAGAAATTTTTGGTTACAGTTGTTTGTAAGGGATGCCTTGTGTTGATATTACCATAAAAAAAATACTCTGGTTCTCTCCCTCCGAGTTTGCTCTACGCACAAGTCTCATCCTAATCTCTCTCTCTCTCCCAACTCACCCAACTCTCTCCCTCCCAACTCACCCAACTCTCTCCCTTCCAACTCACCCAATTCTCTCCTTCCCAACTCACCAACTCTCTCCTTCTCAACTCACCCAACTCTCTCCTTCTCAACTCACCCAACTCTCTTCCTCCCAACTCACCCAATTCTCTCCCTCCCAACTCACCCAACTCTCTCCCTTCCAATTCACCCAACTCTCTCCTTCCCAACTCACCAACTCTCTCCCTCCCAACTTACCCAACTCTCTCCCTCCCAACTATCTCCTTCTCATCTCACCCAACTCTCTCCCTCCCAACTTACCCAACTCTCTCCCTCCCAACTATCTCCCTCCCAACTCACCCAACTCTCTCCTTCTCAACTCACCCAACTCTCTTCCTCCCAACTTACCCAACTCTTTCCCTCCCAACTCACTCAACTTTCTCCCTCCCAACTCAACCAACTCTTTCCCTCCCAACTCAACCAACTCTCTCCCTCCCAACTCACCCAACTCTCTCCCTCCCAACTCACCCAACTCTCTCCCTCCCAACTCACCCACTCAACTCTCTCCCTCCCAACTCACCCACCCAACTCTCTCCCTCCTCCAACCCTCCCAACTATCTCCTTCTCAACTCACCCAACTCTCTCCCTCCCAACTCACCCAACTCTCTCCCTCCCAACTCACCCAACTCTCTCCCTCCCAACTCAACTAACTCTCTCTCTCCCAACTCACCCAACTCTCTCCCTCCCAACTCACCCAATCGAATGGCTCCATGCCGCTCCTCGTTCAACCGGTCAAAGTCCTCTTGGCTCACCCCCTCCAGTCCGCCACTCTTCCTCAGCGTTTCCTCATTCACCGCTCTCACCAGTGCCAGCAGCGCGGAGTACTGTGGCACCTCCTGGCGGTACATCTCCGACATACTCTTCGAGAAGAGTTTGCGGATCTGGTTTGGGTTCATGACGTCACTCGCATCGGTTTGAGTTGAGAGTCGTCGGCGGATGATCGCTGAAATTAGAATAATAATAATATTATCGCCTTATTGTTGACATTGTAAATAGGGCTATTCCCGTGAATATACGGGCGATTACGAACTCCACCTAATTAACCTTTGCATACTCGAACTCCACCTAAATGAACATTTTCGCATGCTCCACCGATTTCAAAAAAGGTTCCAATACGAACTCCACCGATTTGTATTTTTCTACACCCCGTATAAGGTTTTATTCATAAATGAAAATGAAATTATTGTCTATTGGAAATTGATGCGTAAGTGAATTTTTGTTAGAGGAATTTTGTAGTTAGGTAGGGTTAGGTAAAGTTAACAAGGTGAGATTGCACGATAGATCACTGACTTCAGTTTGTCGTGTAGGATGGTTGGGTGAGGGGCTTAGGTTAGGTTGAAATTAGCGCAGGCGGTTTGGCCGGGTCGCGCAGCGACCCGGTCTAACCCTGCGACTCACCCAAGCTATCCTAGCCGGCTAACGAAACACAACATTTAGTCTGACAACCGTTTGTCTGACAAGGAGTCTCCCCAAATAAAATAAATATACTGTGTGTCTCCGAATCATAAAATCCATGTTTTCTTCTTTTTACCTGATTCAAAATCGGTGGAGTAGGTATAATCAAAAGTAGGAGAGTTCGTATGAGACACTTTGACCCCGTCCCTCTTTCGGTGGAGTTTTCGGTGGAGTTCGATGCTGCCCGAATATACTCCCGTACACCGGGTATTTATATTATTATTATTTATACTGCCCGACGAGGACCAATGAGTCCCATTATTCCAGCAGTAAGCCCAGTGCGTATTATTATCAAGTGGTCAAAATCCCAAATCGGAAGATATCTTGTCATGCCCCAGCTGGTTTTCGAACCCACGACCTCTGGATCACCAGACTAACTTGATCATTTCTTTACTTCTAATACGAGGAAGCGTTGCTTGGCACGTTGAATACACCAGTTTTCATTTTATCACTGCAGTTGAGCAACTTAACACGAGGTGAGTGACCATTCAAATTCGAACCCTCCAGATGGTGGCTAGTCGCGACCTAACCCAGGCTGTCTATCCGCCACCCAGCCAGGGTTGATGTGAGCGACTGGTTCGTGAGTTTCCAGCGACTGGTTGTTAAGGTTGCCTAAAAATGTCAATAAAAGTGTAAAAGACCTCCAAAATAAAGAAAAAAACGAAATAAAATAAAGTTTAACGTTTACTTACTTTGAAAATGTTTCATAACAGTCCGATTCATTTGCAGGATGGCTTTTCCAGACCTCATTCTGATTAGATACTTTGTTGTCTGTTTTCTTAATTAAATCCTGAAAAGATAGTAATACAAAATGTAGGATCCGTAAAAAAAATCGTAAAAAAATAATAAACTTCAGATTAAAGTTTAACATTAACTCAATTACTCAATAATATTAATTCCCTAATCAAATTGCGTTTAAGACACAACCAACAACCAGCTAGGATTGGTGCCGTTATGGGTTGAACTTCTTGTTGTTTTAACTAAGGGTTGGGTGGAAGAGATTGCCATAGGCAATAACCCCGCCCTTTAGTTAGGACATAATTATGTACCTGTATATATTTTGTTTATTTTTTTCTTGTTTATATTATTTTGTCAATTTTGTATTTTAATTTTTACCATTATTTGTTTGTATATACCTATGTCCTTCTAATAAAGAGTTTTATAATAATACAGAGATATCGTTTTTCCTAAAGGCCTAGATGCAATATCTCGGCTCCTCTACTGTCCATTGATTCTGTTTGCTTTTAATGTCCTGTTTTAAATTATTCAGACGGGAGTTATAACCTCACATCGCTGGAAATCGTATTTGATACTAACTTTAACCTCACCCAGCTTGGTTTAAACCGGAAAGGCCAGCCTCACGTGTTCTTCGAAGGAATCATAATTATTTTTTTACTAGAAAATCCTACCCGACCGGGTTCTCAGGATCTCTGGCGCAGTAGTCACAACCATTACTACACGGAGGCTGGATGGATGTATAGCAGTTCCTCATTCCCGAACAACTGAACATGATCTGCCATCAATCATGTACCTGAGTCTTTATTCATATTACTCACACTTATCAATCATTTTAATGATTATAATATAGTAGTCACTGTGGCCGAGTGAGTTAGCGCGCTAGGCATTGCACGCATGGTTACCTGGGGTCGATCCCCACAGCGCAGCAGGATTTTTTCTACTCTGTACTTGGGTGTTCGGGGTCAACTCATACCTCGTGAGGAAAAATGAGTAGCTGCTTTAATATTAGCAGCGACCAGTGGCGGAATTATAGGAAAAAATGATACATTGGGATATTAGAAATACGGAAAAGTCCTATAATTTTGCACTACCCACTAAAATTGTGATAAAATAACATTCAAAATATTATTATGAATGATTATTCTCTGTCATACAATCTCGCTATCTCACTGGGGGACGTTAAGAAGATACAGTACTAGCCCTGACAGGGTTGACAAATCATTGGCGCACTTAGCAGGGTTGACGTAGGTATTAGGGGCAGCCAGCCGTAAAATCGGGAAGCCTACTATTATTAGGACTAGAAAACCTCAACCATAAAAAAAGATGTGTTCACAATGCTGACCCCAAGTAGGTTTGGGAAAAGGCAAAGCGAAAGAAAAAGATTTTCTGTCCCACACTACAAAAGTATTATAGCCCCCTAGCGTATTTCTGTATTTCATGTCATCGATATAACCAGCAGCAGAGCTTATCAGCTGAGTAGTCACTTATCACCGTGATTAATGTAATTTGTAAACGCTAATTAACGCGATTTATTTCAGGTATGTATCCCAATTCAAAACATTCTTACCTGAAACGGAATCTCAGCTCGGCTTCAACTAATTCAGAAAACTATTGATGAACGCCGCAAGAAAAAAGAAAATCCTCAAAACATGACTAAATTTGAAAACAGAACTGCAATTTTCTCATCCTGCGACGCTGGATTTTTTCAAATTATCAGGAAAAATAAAATGAGAAATAAATCAAAATTACCAACACAATCCTTATCAGGCGCGGACCGCTTTATCACAATTGCCTGGCCTCGTGATATATCACTGATAACGCAACAACACTATCGTCCAACTAACATCTTTTGGTCGTTTTTAGAAACAGTTGTTTATCAAATATTTATTTATTAAAAGTAAATAAATGTAGTGAATAATTTCAATGCGTTTGTTATCGCGTCAGATAGGAAGGTGTTTATTATCAATGGCCCACACATCAACTGAGAGGAGAACTCAGATTACTGAGAGCACTTGACCTGTGTTATGATGTTCTAATGTAAATGTTTGAGATCGAGATTGATATTGGACGTGTGTGTGTACCTACCGCATGATTTATCACATGCCCAATATAAATTTATCATTGATGAACATGTCAATGAGCATTCGGTTTGCACATTTTTACGGTCATAAAAGACTTGTTCATACGAGCTTGCAATTTTTTTTACATTGAATAATAATAATAACTATTTATTAACAAGAATAATATTGGGCGTGATTATTGCCTAAGGCAATCCCGGCCATCAAACCCATAATAATATTTCAAAGTAAAAAATATTGTTCATTCGTCTTAGCAAAATTCACTCATTGACTACCTGATCAAAATGTAAAAATATAAGTTTAAATTAATATTAAGATACAAACGGGGTTAACCCGTATTAATTATCTATTATTTTAAACAATTAGGTACGTATAATCATTTTATAATATCAACCCTAAATACATAGTATACAGTAGCTACACAATATACATGTAAAAGAAATAATCCAATTGGTTCCATGGAATAGGCCAAACAGTTCTTTGTTCCATCAGTTAACCTGGCGAGATTGGTGAGACCACACGTACCTATTCTTTGACGTTAGCGATGAAACTACTCCTACAATTTCAGTTAAAATTACAAGTAGGTACTTTATTTTTTTTATATATAAAGATGAGTGTTTCACACCCGTTTTTATTTCGTAGCCATGAAACAGGAGCTACTGTAGACGCTTGTGGTCTGTGTTGTAGCCTGCCCATCCCGTAGTATGCCTCCTCTCTGATAGTATACTTTATAAGTAGTATTGTATACTGATGGTAGATTATTCATACTGTCTGCGTGTAAGACTAAAGAGTCCCTTTTTTCTAGCAGATACAAAGTCTCATTTATTGGTTCAACTACAACATAGGTATACTACAACTGCAACAAAGAAAGCGATTTTAGCAAAAGATACAACAACTTAGCAGGCATTGAGGATATAACAACTTAGCATGCATTGAGGATATAACAACTTAGCAGGCATTGAGGATATAACAACTTAGCATGCATTGAGGATATAACAGCGTGATCGAATAGTAATGGCGCTAGTCTGATTGTCCAGGAAGCGTAGAGATCCGTTGGTTTGACAATGCATGAATAATTTTATCTTTATTTATTTCAGAATTTGACTGCATAATAATGGCGCCAAGTCAACTGCTGGAACAAGGGAACTTTTTAGAATTTTAATCCTTATCCAAATATTGTGCCTTTTTTTATAAAAGTCTTCTTCAAAGTGAGTGGTTAGTCACCTAAATAATTGTTAGGCTTTAAAAATTAATAACACTGGTCAACAAAGAATTTGTAACAGACATGTGCTATACATATTCTGATGCACTTTTATGCGCTGATTTCAAAAATGTAATCAGTTTTTTTCTATCACGTGTAGTTATTTAGTTATGCCCGTTTTTAGGTTTCTTTAAATAGTACGCGTAGTCCCGATGTTCCACACAAGTATTCAAACCTAAAAATAGATATTTTGTTGCCGAGAGACTTTGTTTTCACCCTTTGTACCTTTAAATAGAATTATGTAAGGTCAATATTATTACAAAAATATAATTAAATACAAATAAACACAGTACCTGTCCTAATAATTATAATTATTAATTAGATCTTGTCAACATTTACTGCACGATGCATAATCAAGAGAATAACACGGCGTTTATTAAAAAAAAGGACAAGTAACTATAGACACCTGATAGGTACTACCTATACCTGCGTCGCTTTCAAGTGCATGGTCATATTACGACGGCCCTCTATTTGCTGGAAACTCACACACCAGCTACTCAATTTGACCTCACCCAGCCTGAGTGGGATCGGATATAAGTATAGATTCGTAACTACAGCATTGCGTATTCCATAGTGACTATGAACCTAAAATACCGATTTCATTCCACTCATTCCTGAGTACTCGAGACCGAGGAAAGGAGACGAGACGGAAAGTAATAAAGTATTTATGACCTACCCTGTATGAAATAAGAAGCCTTAAAAGGCCATGTATCTCATACTTTTTGATAACAAACATAACAAATTGATAGTCTACTGATACTCTATACCCCTACCATGTTTTAAAGGCGCTGCGCCGGCCACAAAAATGAGCAAAGATAAAATGACCCTCACACTTTTATTTGAAGGGCTTCCACAGCATGGACACCAAACAATAGAATTTCGTTAAGACTGATAGAATGAAGGGCCTGGACTTTTACATTTTTGAGGACTATTAGATAATAGCTACTTACTATTCAGATTGCAACAATTTTACATACACAAAATAAATCATTACTAATACATAATACCTATACAAAATTATGTAGGTATTATAAATTATTATTACAATTAAAATTTCAAGTTGTTAACACATTAATTTGCTGGTAGAAAATTACAAATTACAAGCTGGATGACGACAGAAAAGATTTTTTTTTTTTTTTGCATTGGGCAAAAACAACCCATACCCATTTCTGACAGAAAAGATGGATTAAGTTTACCGTACGTAAAAGATAATGGACAAACAAATACGTACTCTAAGCTCGTGCATACGTACTCAGGGGCGAGCGCTTTTACGTACTAAAGAGTTCGCACTGTGGCGGGCAGACAATTTAAAAAAAAAATTCTCGGAAGTAATAATAACGGTTTGCCTTATGTATGAATACTTGAACGTGGTTTGAATAATGTTTAAACAGTTTAAATTCATCATCAATGGGTGGCGTCATCGTGAACGATAGTATCCAGACAGTGGAGGAATGACTCAGTACTTCTACCACTGTCTTTACAAGGAGGCTAATCACTAATCAGTGACAAGGGCCCCTAGAACCAAGCCAATGCTGGTCTACTCCCTGTTTATAGTCCCCCAGCCAAACTGCTGGTCCTCTCCCTGTTTATAGTCCCCCAGCCAGACTAACTTTAAATTCACAGAATATCAAAGAAAACCTCCCCCTCCCATTCATTTAAAAATAGCTACCTGCCAGAAAAATAGTACAAAAGTGATTCTGTACTTCTTTTACACCTATTATAGAAGTTCTAAAAAGATATGTAACAGGAATGCAGACTTCAATTTATTTCTATCATATTCCTGCATTACATAATACTATGCATTGTTATACAAACATATTCTGTACTGCTTTCCCCAATAGAGAAATTAAAAAAAGAAGAAAAAAATGGCTTAATGTTTCAACAGTAGTCACTGCTCCTTCCACATAACATTACCGTTCTGAACAGCCGAGATCCTTCCTTAAAAAAAACTTCTGTCAATATACCATCTTTATAATGTCTCATAAAATTTATATCCAACATAAATTTTTATAATAAAACTGTATCTCTCTCACAAATTTATTCGTTTCTTACAAAAGGGACCATAATATGTTTCTGAGGCAATCTGTACAATAGGTTCTGAGAATTCACTATCCCCATAAGTTATACATATGACATGTATTTATACGTATTATGGTACATAAATATTTTATTATGATATTAATAATAACAAAGGACACTTAACATAAGGTCAACTTACAAAATGGGACGGCCATACATCAGATGGTGCAACGGTTCTCCCAACCCACCGGTATACTGGAATGTACTAGAAATTCATAAACTTATCATGAATAATTATTGTAAAAATAAAAATAAGCGTTGGTAAAATACTATAGCAGAAAGGCAAAAAAATGACAGTTCTGAACTACAAAATGTACTCCTATTAGATTACAAATTACTAAAGGAAACATGAAGTGTACAGACGGAGTTAAAATACCTTTCAAAAGTTGGCACTTCAATTTTGATTTTGAAAACAAGAAATTCCATGGCGTTTGAAAAAATATTACACCACTCTCGTGATTATCACAAATATGATTGCCTTAACCTAAAAAATATATACAGGGTCTTCATAAAGTCTCACCCAGGCCTAGGTTTCTCGAAAACGACTCAGAATATCAAAAAACGCATAAACCCGTATTCCTTTATATTCAGGGGATTGATTTTCAGCTAAAAAGTTTTTGCCTACACGGCCCCAGTCAGGCTGGGCATGGACCAACTTTAAAATCTTAAATAGAATGGTTCGTTTTGTGGCATATTGTTTTAAAGGTCTTATTGAGAAAAAGTTTATTACAATAAATTTCAGTGTGCTACGACTTACCGTTCTCGAGATACAGGGTCGGACGTCCTGCGTAATATCCATATATTTTGACCTATAACTCGTTAACAGTAAATTATGGAGAAAATTTTTCTTGTTAATAATAACTCATTATGACAAGACCTTTCGAACAAGTTATAACTCGACATACTCTGTTGATGTTAGTTTCTGGTCGGTTTCGTCAGCCAGCCGGACGAACAGTCGAAAAAATTTTAACGAAAAAACAAATCAAATTTTAACTTGTTCGAAAGTTCTTGCCACAAGGAGTTATTATTAACAAGAAAAATTTTCTCCATAATTTACGGTTAACGAGTTATAGGTCATAATATATGGATACTAGCGGGTTACACCCGCCGCTTCGCCAGCCCATCAAACGCACACACACACCCACCCACACACACACATCCACACACACACATCCACACACACACATCCACACACACGCACACACCCACACACCACACACACACACATACCAACACCACACACACACACACACCACACACACACACACCACCCCACACACACCACACACACACACACACACACACACACCACACACACACCACACACACACACACACACACCACACACACACACACACACACACACACACACACACACACACACACACACACACACACACACACACACACACACACACACACACACACACACACCACACACACACACACACACCACACACACACACACACACAACCACACACACACACACACACAACACACACACACACACACACACCACCACACACACACACACACAAAATGTCATTTAGGTTTGAAAAAAAACCTGAATATTTTTTGTCGCCCATCTATTTTCTGGCCTTCCCCGGCGTAGCTCAAGAATGGCTCATCAGAATTTCGCGATCAATATGTCAAATGAAAGCCTAAACCCTTGCCTAAAACTTTCTCGCTCTGAGTTGATAGGTCGTCACTTCAAATTTCGAGAAAAAATGTCATTTAGGTCAAAAAACGTGAATATTTTACATGTTACCCATCCATTTTTTTACCTTACCCGGCGTAGCTCAAGAACGGCTCATCAGAAATTCGCGATCGATATGTCAATTGAAAGCTCAAGCCCTTGCCTAAAACTTTCTCGCTTTGAGTTGATAGGTCGTCGCGACAAATTTCGAGAAAAAATGTCATTTATGTCAAAAGACGTGCATTTTTTTTGCGTCACCCATCCATTTTTATCCTTACTCATTGTAGCTTAACCTCAGGGAGATATAATCTAGCCTAGAAGAATTTCCTGATCCAAGCGGACCTATGTGCAAAATTTCAGGTTTCTCGGTCAAACGGTGTGGATTTGTATAAAGAACATACATACATACATACACACACACATACAGACAGCTTTCTTTTATAGATATAGACTTAGGGTTACACCCGCCGCTTCGCCAGCCCATCAAACACACACATAGAACGACACTCACACCCACCCAACACACCACGCACACACCACACCACACACCATAAACACACACACACACACACACCAAAACACAACACACACCCACACCACACACACACACGCACACAACACACACACCACACCACACTAAACCACACACACACACACACACACCACACACACACCATACAACACACACAAAATGTCATTTAGGTTTTGAAAAAAAACCTGAATATTTTTGTCGCCATCTATTTCTGGTCTTCCCCGGCGTAGCTCAAGAATGGCTCATCAGAATTTCGCGATCAATATGTCAAATTAAAGCCTAAACCCTTGCCTAAAAACTTTCTCCTTGCTCTGAGTTGATAGGTCGTCACTTCAATTTTCGAGAAAAAATGTCATTTAGGTCAAAAAACGTGAATATTTTACATGTTACCCATCATTTTTTTTACCTTACCACAGGCGTAGCTCAAGAATGGCTCATCAAATTTCGCGATCAATATGTCAAAATGAAAGCCTAAAACCCTTGCCTAAAACTTTCTCCGCTCTAAGTTGAGAGGTCGTCACTTCAAATTTCGAGAAAAATAGTCATTTAGGTCAAAAAACGTGAATATTTTACATGTTACCCATCCATTTTTTTACCTTACCCGGCGTAGCTCAAGAACGGCTCATCAGAAATTCGCGATCGATATGTCAATTGAAAGCTCAAACCCTTGCCTAAAACTTTCTCGCTTTGAGTTGATAGGTCGTCGCGACAAATTTCGAGAAAAAATGTCATTTATGTCAAAAAACGTGCATTTTTTTTGCGTCACCCATCCATTTTTATCCTTACTCATTGTAGCTTAACCTCAGGGAGATATAATCTAGCCTAGAAGAATTTCCTGATCCAAGCGGACCTATGTGCAAAATTTCAGGTTTCTCGGTCAAACGGTGTGGATTTGTATAAAGAACATACATACACACATACATACATACATACACACATACATACACACATACAGACAGCTTTCTTTTATAGATATAGATTAGGCAGGACGTCCGACCCTGTATCTCGAGAACGGTAAGTTGTAGCACACTGAAATTTATTGTAATGAACTTTTCTCAATAAGACCTTTAAAACAATATGCCACAAAACGAACCATTCTATTTAAGATTTTAAAGTTGGTCCATGCCCAGCCTGACTGGGGCCGTGTAGGCAAAAAAAAATTGGCTGAAAATCAATCCCCCTAAATATAAAGGAATACGGGTTTTTGCGTTTTTTGATATTCTGAGTCGTTTTTCGAGAAACCTAGGCCTGGGTGAGACTTTATGAAGACCCTGTATATATCAAGCTTGTTGGTAGGAGGATAATAGTCAGGAGTTGCTCACCAGTCGCCTTATTATTAACATTAAACATCATTTTCATCTATTTTGAATCACTTTTGTCTCTCCTACGAAGCTACATATTTATGTACAATTTTTACCAAGGTATAATCTTTTGCTTCTAATCAGATTACCCCAGGCTTAGTAAAATTATTTACAGCTAGATTAATATAATCATTTGTGACCTCTTCATTATTTCAAGGTTTCAAAAATCGTAGGACTTCATTTTCTAAAATAATAGGCAAATATTGTCTCCTTTGTCTCCACCTTGAAATCGCGTCTTCCCAAGTCCACTAGCATCAGCTATTATATTCAAGTGTCAGACATAGTTGAGTCAAGAAAAGCGACAGATATCGGTGAGAAAATGCTTCTTTTCAATTTCGCAATAGTATACCAAAGGTCAGAAGTCTCATAGAGACACATCACAGTCTAGTCGGGAAAAACAATTTGGCCTATCCTTAATAGGTACCCGATGAGTATACATCAATTGGGTCTGTCGAAAACCCCTTGAGATTCTAAATCTGTTTCCTAATCTCAACTGTTCAAAGGGCAAGCAGAGCTCGTCACTGCTTCAGCTAATCACTCTTGCGTCAGAAGTAGAGTTGGTCAGCAGCAGCAAGCAGAGCTCGTTACTGCTTCAGCTAATCACTCTTGCGTCAGAAGTAGAGTTGAGTCAGCAGCAGCAAGCAGAGCTCGTTACTGCTTCAGCTAATCACTCTTGTGTCAGAAGTATAGTTGGTCAACAAAAGCAAACAGAGCTCGTTACTGCTTCAGCTAATCACTCTTGCGTCAGAAGTAGAGTTGGTCAACAGCAGCAAACAGAGCTCGTTACTGCTTCAGCTAATCACTCTTGCGTCAGAAGTATAGTTGGTCAACAGCAGCAAGCAGAGCTCGTTACTGCTTCAGCTAATCACTCTTGCGTCAGAAGTAGAGTTGAGTCAGCAGCAGCAAGCAGAGCTCGTTACTGCTCCAGCGAATCACTCTTGCGTCAGAAGTAGAGTTGTTCTGCAGCAACAAGCAGAGCTCGTTACTCCTTCAGCTCATCACTTTTGGTCAGAAGTAGAGTTGAGTCAGCAGTGTCAACACCTCGGCAGCTTCTGAGTGAAATTGAGCAGTTCCCGCGCGCTGCACAGGGGCGTGTCCACCTGGTTTGTGTTGTGGAACAGCGCGTAGTCCACCTCATACACGTACTTGTCTCGGTTGTACACCACCAGTGGTTCAAACCGGTGGCCCCAGAGGATCTCAGACGGGAGGTACGAGGTCTTGGCCTGCGTGGTCTGGCCCGTGGACTCGGTCGTGCCTTCCAGGATGGCGATGATCTCGAACTTCTCGCTGAGCAGCTTCTTGGCGGACATGTCGTAGAGGGGGGAGTCGTCGTCTATGCGATGCACCACGATGGTGGGCCACAGGAGGAAGATGTCTGAGTCATAGCTGTCGATGTGCAGCTGGGGAGGGAGGAACATGGAGATGTAGTATTTTTTTTTTTTTTAAGTCGTCTACACCTCATCACGGATAACAGAAACCTTAGGTTTCTGTGTGACGTGTGAGGCAATAACTGACGCGTTGTGTACGGGTTTCTTTCTGTGTATGGGTTTCTTTCGACTCAGCATTACAGATTTGATTTGGTTTATTTTTATTTATAACAGTTTTAAATTTACAAATATAACAAACATCTCCTAAGCTAATATAAAATAACTTATGAGGAGAAGAGCAATAGCAAACTGGTCGAAACCTTTTTGCTAAGATTTATTACAATTAGGACTTGAATGGCCAATGGCCATCTCACAGATTCGCACTGACCTTATCGATCGAGCGTACGAAAAAGCACTTCTTTTTTAGCGTCAGCAACTTTTTCTAGTACTAACCTTATTGTATTACCCTTTGAGTTAGTTCATTTTAAGGCCAACTTTTAGCATATGACAATTATGACATCCAAAGAGAATTATTATTCTGAAATGTTCCAGATATGAACTACGAGTTAGTGTAATGGGGACTCCCTGACTCGAGCCGGCAGTCTAAATAAAAAAAAAAAAAAAAAAAAAAAAGCACTACGACCTATTTTACTATACTATAATAATAATAATAATAATAATATCGCCTTATTTATACTGCCCGATGAAGACTATTAAAGTCCCATTATTCCAGCAGTAAGCCAAGACATATTATTATGTGTTAAAAATCCCAAATGGGAGGATAACTTGTCATGTCCCGGCTGGGTTTCGAACCCACGACATCTGGATTTTCTGGATTTGCAGAGTGCCGCCTTTACCACTGAGCTACCGGGACAGACCTTTTTTTTTCAAAGAAACTAAACTGATAATCATACAACAAGGTAGGAAAGCTCATGTTTACCTAACGATACCTCAAAATAGACATGCAAGTGTGGTTATCCACCCTTGTACACCCATTTCGGATCTCGCCAGGTAATGTTGGACTTGCTGGTAATTTTCTTACCAGCACCTACCAACTAAAACCTCCCTGATGTATGACCACTCAGTATAGGAAAATCGCCCTGGAACCGCGTGAGCATTTCATCAGGGGGACCTATACAGACCATACTATACGAGTATCTATTTCTTCTCAAGAAATAAACTTCTTTTTGATCAAATGTAATGCAAAGTTATCTCACCTTCAGCTCGGACAGGAAAGGGTTGAGCACTTCGCCCTCGGCCGTGGTCCTCTGCTTCACCAGGTACGCCTTGATGGACGCCCCTATGATGTGGGACTTGGCCCTCATGTCGCCCACCCGGAACATGAGGCACAGGAAGCCGTCCCTCTGGTTGATCACAGCCGTCTTGGAGAACATCAGGGTCTGCGTGCGCTGCTTGGGTCGGGCCACCTTGGCGAACACCAGCCCTGTCATGAACGCCTGATTTAGGGAACATGATTTTGAGGAAATTATTATAATTGCCGGCGAGGCGTAGGCGTAGGCGTAGGCGTAGGCGTAGGCGTAGGCGTAGGCGTAGAGTCTCTTTTTTAAATGATATTTATTTACAGAGGAGGCTTAACAATCAGAGTCCTTGCTCCATAGAGTCCCTTTTTGATAGTAGTTGAAACTAAGGTCGGAATTAATAGACAACATCAATAACTTAAGTCGTTGGTAAGTGTCGATTTTCCCTATCTTACACAGTACGCAATCCGTGACTTAGCGCCACAGAGGTATTACAAAAACGTCTATTGATTCCGCCCTAAGAGTCCCTTTTTGCTAGTAGTTGAAACTAAGGGCGGAATTATTAGACGTTTTTGTAATACCTCTGTGGCGCTAAGTCACGGATTGCGTACTGTGTAAGATAGGGAAAATCGACACTTACCAACGACTTAAGTTATTGATGTTGTCTATTAATTCCGCCCTAAATCTCATAGTAAATTTGACTAATAATAAGTTTAATATTTTACTTTTCAATAACTTCAGTCTGATGAAATATTAGTTCATCGTGTTCTGTTTAAACAAACAATTTGGGAGATTATTTGTCCCGTTGAATCCAAGCATTTGCAACGCAATGACTTTTTAATACCGTACTAATTTAATACATTTATAATGTACAATTTCTTCAAAATTAAATGAGACACATTACTCTGAGCTCCAGGTATCCCAGAAAGCTGTTTTAGAAGTAGCTCTCGATGATGTTCATAAATATGAGTACTCGTATACAATGATTATAACACAAGACTTGACCTTCTACTACAGCGTAACCACAAAACTCTTGTGGTCAACAAGTATACTTGTGAGATTTATGGTCTAATATTTAAATGAAGTATATTCAATAAATTTAATGATTGTCATCTTCGTAGTCGAGTGGTTAAAGTAATAGTCTGGTAATCCAGGTAGCGTAAAGCCCACCCTATTCATGATTTTTTTCTCATTTATTTGACTATGTGACCGTATAATAGTAAGGGTCTGAGGGTTAGTTGGTAGAGAATGCTTCGAGCATTAACCTCGCCTGGTTACCTTCCACTAAAGAGTATTATTATTAATACTTCAATCCACATATAAACTGTTAGCGTAATGGGACTTCCTGTCTCGAGCCGACAGTCTAAATAAAGCACTGCTATACTATAAATCTCAACCCCGCCCATGATTACCTGTATGAGGGTGCCCACAATGCTCTGGGCGCACATGAGCCAGATAGCCTCAGGGCACTCTGTGGTGGTGGCTCGTGAGCCATACCCAATGGTGTGCTGCGTCTCAATGCTGAACAGGAAGCTGGCAGAGAAGGAGTGGACCCCCACCACACAGGGGACAAAGGTCGGGTTGTCAATGTTCTCGGGGAGAATGTCGCCGTGTGTGAACGCCAAGAGCCACCAGATACACGCGAACCCTGATGGAGAAGATAGATGGTGAGTACTTTTTTCGAAATAGTATGAAGTACCTAATACCTACTTTTAAAAGAAATTGTTTAATTTGTAATTGTTTTTATCTATCTACAGAAATTGCCAATTCCACAAAACATGAACCCCAACAAGTTGAAATTAAGGCAGAATCGTATGTGATGTTTGTAAATTTCCGAAACTGCACATTTCATTCGTTTTCTCTTCAAAATCGAAAGGTACCGGATTGAAATATGCTTTACCGAGTTGCCACAATACTCCTGTGTCCAACTAGTATTAATTGCTCTCAACTTACCGAACCAGCTTAGCAGGAAGCCCATGGTGCAGACCAGCAGCGTCCACCTCCAC
Source organism: Bactericera cockerelli (assembly GCA_024516035.1). Taxonomy (NCBI): domain Eukaryota; kingdom Metazoa; phylum Arthropoda; class Insecta; order Hemiptera; family Triozidae; genus Bactericera; species Bactericera cockerelli. The sequence goes on from CM044961.1 coordinate 16,614,380, forward strand.
TGGATGTCCACCAGAGTGGTGAATATATCCTGCAGGAAGCGGCGTCTCCGCTTGGAGATGTTGATCTGGATGATGTTGCCTGTCCCATTCTTGTCTATGGCGCGCTTTCCGCAGCTTCTTGAACAGAGAACCTCGGACTTTCCTGTAAAGATATAGTGAGAGCTTTTAACTTCGTTATAACTGTCATTAGAATTGGCTACACATGTCTTATAATTTATTGACCTCATGAGTTATCGTGAACGATGCAAGTAGGAGACCAAACAGAGGAAAGATAAGCGAAAACATAGCCAACTTTTTGGTTTGAGTATGACCACTATGAACAATTGAACAGCATCAAATTGTAAAATGAATTACTTGAACTAAATTTTAACATCAGAATGATCAGAATCTGATAGGGTAAGCCGATAAAACTTGAAAAGCTGTAGTGTTTTAAACTGCAGAAGGTAGGAATCTATTTCAAAGGAACAGAAGAAATGAAAATGTATGCGTTCCGTAAGAAAGACATTAATTTTGTCTTTTTACCAATGCTTTAATCACGAACAATATCTCTTCTGTTTTATGTTACCTGCTTCTCACCGTCATCACCTTCAACTCCTCCACAGTGCACCGGCGTGAGTTGGTGAGGACAAAGGGGGCGGGGTCAGATACCTCCTCAATCAGTGACTCCTCCTCTTTTTCCTCCTCCTCTTTCCTCCTCCTCTTCCTCTTCCCCTTTTACCTCCTCTTCCTCTATCCCCTCCTCCTCTTCCATCTCTCCCTCTGTCACCTCCTCCTCTATCGTGATGGGCAGGGAGTGGTGATTGCTGTGGTTGATGCTGATCTCTATCGAGGGGAAGATGTTGATGGCGTTTGATTTTTCGTTCGAGACATCCGCAGGTTGGGCCATGAGGAATGTTTGAATTAGATGGGTTGATGGTAGAAATCGAGAGTTGCTATAGGTTCAGAAAAGTTAGATTTCCTTGGATTGAAGAACTTCTGCACCTTTTCCGATTATCCTTGACCAACGGCGATTAAAACTGTGTTGGCGGTTAGAAGAGGTGCGATTCGGCTGCTTTAGTAGTGGGCAACTCTTAATCACTTCTGGACTTGCGCTGTTCAGGAGCCTACTTCGATCTTTGATAGTCACACCAACTGGATGGTTTTTGTATTGCTATTTCCAAAAGGTTAGAAGCTTCAAATTAAAAAGAAGTTCCCATTTTGAAACTTAAGAATTCGATTTTGTTTGGAAATAGGTAAATAGTAAGCAGACTTTGTATTGAGCTCGAATTGGTGCCACTCAGAAATTTCGCTGCCATTTTCGATGAATATTAGGTATTGCTGATTTTACACTTGAAATACTTTCACTAGCTGTAAAATATCGAACATAATGGTATTATTTACAATTACAACAGATGAATTGTTAAGATGAGGGTGAATTTTTATTTTAAAAGATCCGAAATGTCATTTTTCAGAATTATAAGTTTGAATGATTTTTATTGGTAAATATTGTTGTTCGTAATTATATTAAATAAATGATTTATTTAAAAATCACATACTAAAAACACACACACTTGCATATTACTAGAAACTTCGATATTTTCTGAAATTAAAAATGAATAAACTCTTGTGTAAACAAAGAACAATAAGAAAATAAAGAATTAGGTTTAAAGGTCGCCCATGTGACTTCAAGACTCGAGTTTTAAACATCCCTGACAAAGTTCAATTTTATTAGTTTTTTCAAAATATTGTTGTAAAATTAAATCAAATATATTCCTATTCAAATAAAAAAATAAATAATGTTAAAAAAAATCGGCGATAAAAAATTCTGAATTTATTAATCCGTCATTGAAAAAATATTATGGAAATTTTATTCATTAAAAATTACATACCTACTAGTAAATTCAATTTGTTGCATTTCCTATAAATTTAAAAAAAAATGTAATTAACCCATCGGTAATTTTTTTATTTTTTATTATTAACTCGTTAATAATTCCTTCATTATTTACACACAATAAGATTAGGATTGTATATAATCCTATCTCTGAAACTTATTCAAGATTTGATCTGTATGAGATTATCTTTGGCCTATGTTAAAAAAATAATAATCATTCATGGAGATTTTTCAAGAAATTGACTTAATTAGATAAGAAATAATATCCCTATAATTAAAAAAAAAGAGATTTATGTTCTTCTTATTTTCTATGATAATGTTAAAGATACACTATTGAGGAAACTTTCTTCGATTAAGCCTTCAATCACTATTGAATCGAAAAGTTCTTTTTCTTTCTCATTTCACCACTGGTCACTATTGATAGATTCCCACTTAAAAAGTGCAAAAAACACCATTTATTTATACGCTGTCACACAAAAACTCCCAGGATCGCGAATTCCTTGTTGCAAAAATCATGCAAAATATGAATCGAAACACTGAACAAAAACGAATGAGGTACCTCTCTATCTCTGGCTCAATTTTGTCTAATTTACTGAAACTATCTGGGCATCCATCCATCACGAGATCTAGCTTATTTTTATTTTTTTATGCTCACTAAAACTGCACGTCTATCGTTAAAAATACGCAGGCCAGTTAAATCTGATGTAGATTTACAGGCCAGTTAAATAATTACAGTTATGCCGGAGGGAAGTAGATTGTAAAAAACGAATTAAACAAAATAATAATAGAGATTCATGTATAGGTGGTAGTTTTATCTTTATTAAAAAATATTTTAAAAATCCAGAAAATTGTATCACGAACATATCATTATAAATTAGATAATCTTCTTTTTAGAAGTTCGATTTGAAAAAAAAAAAAATCAAAATGGCGTGTGTTCCATATTCACCGGTTTTTAAATAACCTTTCTGAGCACTTAATAAAAACATTACTACAAAGAAACTCCAATTAAATATTTAGTAGAGTAGGTTCAATATAATCAGCTTTGATACTTGAAAAAAAGTTCTGAAGTTTATTAATTGAACTACAAGAAAATAAGCGCCTTATTTGGTGACTTGTGAAGAAACGAACAAATAGTTTTAGGTAATTGTAAAGTACAAAGGTAATCACTTTACTTTATGAGAATCCTATTATCAATGTTAAATATTAACCGAGCTCAGATTCGAACGTACGACTATTGAGTTCGGAGTTACGGACACCATACTTCTCAGAAAGCTCTATCTAGTATAAAGTATAATATCGATACCTTTTTGCCAAAATGTGAATTATCCAAAATTTCAATTTTCGTTTTATTTCAGATTCTTAATCAGTTTTAAAAGTTCTTTCGAATGAACTCACGGCCAAGTTTCTATGTAGTATAGTTTTAATTTTAAGTTTTCATTTTTTTGGTAAAAATTTGAGATTTATCCAGCTAAAACGTGAAAAGTTTTCGTTTTTTTCTTTTACATTATACGAGAATGTGAAAAATCCGATAATATATCGATACCTTTTTGCCAAAATGTGAAATATTCAAAATTTCAATTTTCGTTTTATTTCAGTGTCGCTTTTCACAATTGAGAGTTTGAAAAAGAATTCGCCAAAAAGTGAAAAACTCCATCTTTCTTTGTCTAAGTATTAGCCTTTCTTCCTAGTTTTTCTTTTCAGATGTTCTCATTACTATTTAAACATTAAAGGATTGTTATTAAAAAACAAAACAACAGGATTTTCAAAGTGCTATATACGATTCAGGGTTTCAAACTATCTCTGTCCGGATTCAATTTCCGCCGCAAAAACAAATGATGAATTTTGTGTATTCATTAATGTAATAGGGCCCGCCAAAAAAAGGAGCCACTCAAAATATCTAGAGAACGGATTAAATTTTTTAAAAATGCTAAAACACGTGTACCATTCTATAGCAGGGGAAACCTTTTCTACTAGGTATTGGTTTTTTATCATTACCAGGGGTGTCAACTTTGGAATCTTAAAAGGAAGCACCATATTTGTAAGACATTTCCAAAAAGTAGTTGACATTAAAAGTATTTTAAGACAAGTTTTAGATTTCTAATCAAAACAGGGCCGGAAATAACGTATGTATATTTTATTTCACAAGTTTCAGTATTTTTTTATAAGAAGTTAATTGTATATTTGAAAAAAAAAAAAAATAATAAATAATAGATATGAATTTGTTGATTTGAAATAAAGAAATTTTCATGCCTTTTTGATACCGTTAGTTAGCTTTACCAAGGGATGTGTCAAGGGTCAACTTTTTTTCAATAATGTAAAAACCATTCTTTTGTTTCAATTACAAAGACATGTGTTTAACAATTTTTACAAAAATACAATTAATTTATTTTATAAACTTACTGAAACCTGTGAAATGAAATGTACGATATCTCCGACCCTGTTATGATTAAAAATCTCAAACTTGTGTTAAAATAATTTTAATGTCAACTTCTTTTCAAAAATGTATTTTAAATAGGGATATTTCATTTACGATTCCAAAGTTGACTCCCTTGGTAATAATAAAAAAAAATCAGAACCTAATAGTTAAAGTTTCCCCTCGATATAATTATACAGGTTCTTTTTCAGCATTTTTAAAAATTAAACCGTTCTCTAGATATTTCGAGTTGCTCCTTTTTTCTGGCGGACCCTGTATGAAAAAGTAATAATCCCTAAAAAAAACCCCCTTCGCGGTATAAAAATTACCCGCCCAGTTGTCAGCCCAAAAATATCCTGAAATAATGTTTGGGATCCGCTTCATGTTTACATAGTCTCATGTACTATCGTTTATTATCTACTCGACATACCTACACTTAGAGCTATCTTATAGAGATAAGTTAGTATTAATCAAGTAGTTAGTATTTTCACACGTTTTTGTATCTTTTCAAAAGGAAATAATATAGAAACATTTAGGGTAAACATTTGAAGTTTGTATTAGAAATACCCCCAGGCACCTTCTGACAAGAAATGTGTCTTCTTTAAATGCATACACACACAATCACACCAGTGCATTATCGCCCTACGATGTACGTAAAAGTATTTTAGTCTGTTTGTACTGGTATGTCTATCTAAATGTCTGCCTGTATGTCTATGTGTCTGTTCTAGGCGCGGCCGGTGGGGAAATGTTTTGGGGGTACTGCATACCGGACTAAAGAATTTCTTTCAGTATCTAAAAAAAAAATTAAGTTTGTTTACCATGCTCTTTATAATAATTATGCATTAATTATTCTAGAAATGTGTGATAATTTTTATTGTGTATTGTGTACGACTTGAGAAAATCCTCTTTTTTTTATTTTTCGTCTGGGGGTGCTGGAGCTCCGCAGCTCCTTAGCACCGGCCGCGCCTGGTCTGTTCATATGTCTGAACGTAAGTATGTTTGTATGTCTGTCTGTTTGTCTATGTGTATGTCTACTCAGTGATAAAATAATATGCTTCACTTTACAATCAAAATAACACCTCAAGAGGTTATATCCATCAAATAATTATGTCTGCCTGTATGTCCGTCTTTTGTCTATCCGTAGGTCTGTCTGTCTGTTTATATGTTTTTTTGTACTTAATGATGAATGTGCTTGACTACGAATAAAAGGGCGACTCATAATTATATATACATCAAAGAATTATGTCTGTTTTTACTCATTGATGAATTGTATTTTTCATTACAATTAAAATTACACCTCAAACGTCTATATCGGTAAAGTTTTCTGGAAAATATAAGATTTCTATTAATATTGGTACATCAATTAGCGGGTTTTTTGGAATTATGGGGCTGAAGTGCCCATTTTGGGGCTATATAAGTACTCAAAAGCACACCTGCCATCAGAGACGAGAAAAACAAGATCAAATTCATACATCAAAATTGGCCCAGTGGTTTAGGCTGTAGTCCGGTCAAGATCGAATAAGAACATCAAGCAGCAGAAAATGAAAAATGGTTTTTTTCACCATTGATTATCTCCGGTTTAAATCAAGCGTTTTTGATGATTCTCTTATTAATCTTCATTCGAAAGCTTGCTTCTTTTCAGTAAATAATTCATCCTTTGTAGTGTTTCAGTTTTCATTCATCCTTTGTAGTTATTCCGATAGAGAGGCGTGAAATTGGTGCGCTCTTTTTAATTTTTGACTTGGCTTTGCGGAACGCCATCGCGTTCTTTAATAATGATCATTATTACAGTTACTATACGCACAAAGTATGCACTATTTATTCTTCTTCTATGTCGCTTTTCACAAATTTATTGTATTCGATATGGCACTTTTTACATTTTATGTAAACCACTTTTACTTAAAACCCAAAAAATCGGGCGTTTTTCACATTCTGGTTTAGCAGGCTGAGGAATAGGAGTGGACTTTTCACATTTTGGCTAAACTATCTTTACTTAAAACCCGAAAAATCGGGCGTTTTTCACATTCTGGTTAGTAAACTGAAGAACAAGAGTGGACAATTCACTTTTTGGCTAATACTTAAACAAAGAAAGATGGAGTTTTTCACTTTTTGGCGAATTCTTTTTCAACCTCTCAATTGTGAAAAGCGACACTATCTCAATAAATAAAGGCATTTCGCAGTTGAAATTATCAGGAATATTTTAAGCAAACAGTTTCAAGTATTATATCCAAATTTGGTATAAATCGTACGTAGGACAACTGAGTAATGAAACTTTTTTTGAAAAAAACAACTTTTTATTTTTTCAAACCTCTCTCCTGAAAAATTTGATTTTGGCGCAATTCACATTTTGGCAAAAAGGTATCGATATTATGTATATGACAATAATTACTAGCTACATACTCGTAGGCACACACAGCGTATCAAGCTCGCAAACAGACGTGTTAACCATAGCACAATGTTCATACAATTAGCATGGTGTATTCTCGTATGTGGTCAGGCAAATTAGAGACACGGTAATTGCCACATGGACGGAACATAAGGTGGGTCCCCCGACCACCTGATTGACCCTGGAGACCCTGGTCCCTGTTCTGAAGTTGTGTGAGGAATATTAGATGGGTCCTCTGATTACCTGTTAGACCCTGTCTTGAAGTGTAAGGAATATAAGATGGGTCCTCTGATTGCCTGATAGACCATGTCCTGAAGTGTAAAGAATATTAGATGGGTTCTCTGACCGCCTGATAGACCCTTTCCTGAAGTGTAAGGAATATAAGATGGGTCTCTGATTGCCTGAGAGACCCTGTCCTGAAGTGTAAGGAATGTTATATGGGTCCTCTGATTGCCTGTTAGACCCTATGTTGAACTGTAAGGATGTCTGAAATCTAAAGCAGGAGAAGATAGTTTCCTGGAGAAGACTAAAAGACGTTAATCTTTTCCTAGCTCCTCTGCTCTAAATTGAAATTATTGATAAAAATAACTTTGAATTTGACTGAATTGAATGAAATGCCGTTAAAAGATGAGGTTACTGCCCTTGATCAGGGTTTTTTACTTAACTTATCCTGTGAATAAAAAATATTGATTGATTTTTCCATCTTATTTCATCCCTGATAATATCTTCCCTCTCCAAGCGCTGTTGATTCTATATTCTCTAGATGAGTCCTTCGATGGCTAAGGTACTGAACGGATTGAGGAGGAATTTTGGTCACCTGAAGTGAAAAATGTCAAGGGCTCTTCTCATGTCTCTGGTGTTATAAAGTTATGTAGGGTCTAACGGACTCTAACGTAATACAGTCAAACCTGGATATTAGAGGTAAAATAACTGGATATAAGAGAAACCTAAGGAGCTGCGGAACTGCAGCATCCCCAGACGAAAAAGAACAATAGACAATTTTCTTAAGTCCTAGCTCGTATAAACAATGAAAATCATCACATATTTCCAGAATATTGCATGGATAATTATTACGATTAGCATGGTAAACAAACTCAAACTCTTTAAATATTGAAAGGCGACTCTATCCCTTTTTAGTCCGGTTTATGTGGCAGCACCCACAAAACATTTTCCCACCGCCCGCGCCTGAAGAAAAACAATTTCTGGTCCCCCAAGTTCTTTTATATCTAGGTTCGACTGTACATATAGGTATAGGTGCCCAGGATACCCCAGGTTACACTACTTCTGCTGAAATTCTTTGAAGGTGAAGGAAATAAATTTCACAAGATTGTGGTTTCTGAAAACAGCTCTAGTTTAACCGCTTAAGTGTATGAGATCTATACAATATTTTCGTCCATAAAAATAAGCGTAGTTTTTTCTTCTCCTGCAAAATTGCGAAACACAATTTTATTTTCCCATCAGCTGAAAACAGGACGTCTTTTTTGGGCTGACTGTGTTTAGCTAATTGATAACTTGCCATGTACGAGTTTCCTGTGTTACAGCATAGGAGAGCACCTTGGTATAATTATCAGCAATTTACATGAATGGATGGTGCTAATTAATATTTATTAAACATGGCACATACTATTATCTAGTGTAGCTATCCCAGTGAGGTCAGACGGGATCTAATAGATTCTGCAGTCATTAGACAGTATCTAGAGAGAGAAAAGATAGAAAAAGGAGGACGCCCTAGACAGAAACAAGTGGAGAAAAAGGCTTCATTAAGTCAACGCTGACCACAAGTAGATTTGGGAAAAATGGAGTGAAGATATATGAGGAGGGTACCTACTACATAGGTAGCTCCTACCATAGGGGCATGAATAAAGCCCGGAACACTGAACATTGTTCTTGGACAAGTGAGAGAAAATACCATCGACTATTATAAATGTGGTCTATGGACAAGTTGGACATGAAGAGTGAGCAAGTCATTATTGATACCATGCATGGCGCTTCTTGCTGATCTGCACCAAACTTGGTATTATCAAAAAAGACTTACCACTGTGAAAAATTATATTATCTGTTTGAACAATTTGGTCTCAATAGTCCTGAATCAGTATCCTTTCAGGTTCACTTTGTATGTCAAGTCTCTAATCAAAATCTCCAGTTTTCTGAGAACCCATGCAGTTGCTCTTCTATTTGACTTCACACATGGCTCAACTATATTAATACTATAGTAAATCGTAAAACTATCCACTACCAGTTTATGTCGCACCTTTTTGATTATCCAAGTGGAATATTTATGAAATATACATACATGCACGGTATAAATAGATGCAAATTTTATTACAAACCAATAAATTGTTGTCATGCATCACGAGGTGTCATGCAGCAGTAAAATTGAATGTCAATTTGACTGCTAATAAATCACAACTTCGTAATTTATTCGTAGCCCACACTTCCCTATGACATCTTGTGATTAAACTGTTTAATTAGATTTCGCTTCGTGCCAAATAATAAGATCACTCATGTATGGTTTGATCAATAATTAAGGTTGGTTCATGCAAACGCTGGGTTCGTATCCAGAATCTGTATAACCTTAGCTTGGGTGGAAGAATCGTGGTTTTAATACACATTATACAAAACCTCCATAGGTAATTTATTAATTTTTATATAATAATAATAATAATAATAGTAGTAGTCACTGTGGCAGAGCGAGTTAGCGCGCTAGGCATTGCACACATGGTGACCTGGGTTCGATTCCCAGCGGGGGAGGATTTTTTCTGCTCTGTACTTGGATGTTCGGGGTCCACTCATACCTCGTGAGGAAAAATGAGTAGCTGCTTTAATGTGAAGCAGCGACCAGTGGCAGAATCTTAGGCAAAAAAATAATACAAGATATTGTAAATTAAAGTGGTAAAGTCCTATGATTCTGCGCTACCCACTAAAATTGTGACATAATAATATTTTATATAGTTATTCTAATTACAGCCGTATTAATGATCATGATCAGATTTCGAAATTATTTTATTATACGCAAAGTATTTGAAATGATGTTCTGTAAACGTAGTAACGGTGCAATGTCTTAAATATCTATGGTCTTCTCGGGCTATTTTTAGAACACACGTACATTGATATTTTGTCTCAGTAACTGTTCTTCTCTGGACCTGGTTTCACCATCACCATCTCTTCGTTCATTCATTAAGTATTGAACAAGTTGAACCCCTTGATAATAGCGACAGTGAACTCTCATGTCTCCCCCTATTACCTGACCTGATACCCGAAAGGTATTTAATTCTTGACTTTTGGGAGAGGCACTCGAAGATTTATGATGTAGGTGTTAAACTGGATACGAAGAAATATATTATTTGTGCTCATTTCTATAATTATCTGTCATATAAATACATAGTAATTATACATAATTACAAGAATAAAATTATAACCTACGTAAAAATTAGCTGCTGGTTTTTAAATTGGAAGAGAGAGTTTAGCTCTCCACCTTTTCCAAAACCTACTTGCGATTGGCGCTGTCTTTGTAATGCGTTATACCAGTCTTATCATGCATTTGTCCTAAGATTGTCTGGAGCATCCTCTCTATTTCGCCTCATATCTATCAAATACTTTTCTCTCCACCGAAGCTTGGGCCTCCTTCTTTTCTCCTTTACCCACCTCAAGTTATTCAATTTTCATGCTTACATTGTTTTGATCTCTTCTCTCAATGAACCCAAACAATCCCCAGTTTCTTAGTTCTAGTTGATTTTTGTTGGTAGGTGAGAAACACGTTAAAGAATCCTGTAGATGTGATCAAAGCTCCTAAAACTGGTTCCATCAATCTCACTGGTAGAATGTTTTCGTTTGGCCTAAATAAAATATATTTTTTATGTACATTTATTTAAAGAGAGGACTGTAACACTCAAAGTCCTTGCCATAGCCTGGATATTTCTAATAATATTAATGTTGTACTCCTGGCAGTCTTCCTGACTGCTGTAGGATTGGTATGTATCATGGGATGAATAATAATGATTGCAAACGAAAATGGAACGAGTTCGCATTAATCATTTCTGTTGCATCAAGTACATGTATTTCTATGTCTGTATTGAATAACATGAAGATGTTTTGATTCAGATTGACTGTATTGTCTGCATTGTTATCAAACATCTTGATATTGAGACTGATTCTAGATCTTCAATGATAGATTCCGTGTTTTCTTCTTCTTGCTGTATTTTTGTTGTTTTGCCTATGACTTATAATGTTTAAAAGACGGGGGTTTTTGGCATCCTGGATGCCCTAAATGTTTTGCAATACTTAAATATCTTTTGATCTATTATAGATGTAGTAGGTGATTATTACATGTTTGTGATGGTAAACAGTGCCTCACTACTTGTCTTGTTAATTTTAGGGCGGAATTAATAGACGTTTTTGTTATACCTCTGTGGCGCTAAGTCACCGATTGCGTACTGTGTAAGATAGGGAAAACGGACACTTACCAACGACTTAAGTTATTGATGTTGTCTATTAATTCCGCCCTTAATGTCATGTAGGAGTCAAAAAGTCATTAAAATTCCAGAAACATTGGCTTACCTGTGATGAAAGTTGAAAGACGTGTTGATGGAGCTGCTCTGACTGCCGGCTCTGACTATGATGGGTGGTGACAGGAGCGTGTTCACTATTTGCCTCTCTATGATGTACTCCGCATTGAGTTCATCTGCCATCTGGTCGTCCGTGTCGTCTATTGCAATCCTCTCCGCATTGTCGCTACTCTCAAACCCTTCAACATCTTCATCCACCTCGTCATCAAACATCTCCTCCTCGGCTTTGGACGCTCTCTTGTGGCGGTACTGGGCGAGCGTGTTTTCACTTTTGCTTTTCACGTCTTTGAGTTCGTTCAGTCGTGGGTTGGAGTCTGTCAGGAGCTGGTCAGTGATGAGATCGTCGTAGGATTTGAACAGCTTGTCTGAGTCAGTGGGAGATTTCTTCTGTGCCGGTAGGATGATGTTTTTGGCGTAGTGCCGTTTACCCGGAAGGAGACGTTCATCCATTGTGTCTTTTCTGTTGTAAAATTAGACTAATATACATTCATTTGGTTGGACATTTGACTTTAAATTATATAGTTTTTGGTTGAAATGGATCATTTTTAATAGAGGTATTTTTGTTCTTGTTGTTACAACCTAATCCAAAGGCATTTTAGGTACCAGTGTAGTACAGAAATAGGGAGCAATATAGGTGTTGTTTATGAATGGTGTAGTAAAAATCTATCGTGCCTGTTGACCTTGAACGTCTTATTATCTCGTTCTGTATTCACGTCACACTGGAACTAAGGTTTGACACAGAGTCAGAAACATTAGGCACTCAAAAAATCTTAATTAACGATAACGGTCAAACAACGTTTGTGTTTTGGTGTGTGATATGACTGTGTAAGGTGTTTTGTTTCATTGTTAATAATCATGATATGTAATGGAAATTAAAGGACTCGAAGTCCCACTAGAAATCAAAGAACATGATAGTACGGATTTTGGCTATAAGGTTAATTAGGTGATTTTTATTTTATTTATTTTGCAATTTACAACAACAAAAAATATTTCTGGAAACTACGCAAGAAATATTTATTTATTATTAATCTCATCAATATAATGACGAAATGCTTGTCGTTTAACATCCGTTTGAAAAACTCTTCAATTTTTGGAACCTAGAAAACTTAC